>CM042261.1:4483158-4525658 GCA_023566225.1 Romanogobio albipinnatus | reverse complement strand
TTCTGCAGGTTCGGTCCTCCATAAAAATGTGTTTTTGTCTCAAATTAGTTTGAGAGAAATTTGCAGCACCCATGTTTGAAAACGCTTGAGTTAATACATCAATGCTTAACAAGATCAAAAGCGTGCAAAGAAAGATGGCAAACAGTAACAGTAAATAAAACCACACACTAGTGCAGAAACAGCTTGACTTTTTGCCATCACATCCAGTTTGCATTTCTACCAAATCTGATTGGATCCGAATGCGGTACATTTTTAACTTATTTTTCCAGGAACTTTGAAGTGCCACTGATGACCTCAGGCCTCAGGAAGTGTGGACGGGACCCGAGATCACCAGAGGCCAACAGGGGCGATTGTTCATGTGTGAAAACAGAAGGTTATGAACCGCAGAGCTTCACTGTCTCTCATTCTCTAAACGAATAAAACACAGAGCTGTACTAAACTAATCAGTAGCACAGTTAAACAATTCCAATGGGTCGCATCTTGTTCTGGTGTTTACGTCAGGTCAAATAAAAGATGCGGCGTATAGAGCCGGTTGCTCCAGTGGGATCTGTGAAGGATTGTTCATACGCTCACTTACATGATATTTGCTTGAAACTGTCCCAACTCACAATCGGAGAAACTGGCGGTGAAGCTTTGAAATGGGAGCTTTCCATAGTTTAAACTACTCATAATTAAAAGTAGGTTAGCTACAGTCAAGCTAAAACACTTTATTTAAAGGTGATGTAGTTACATATTACTAAATGGATTTAATAACAGTAAATTATGCATAATTACAAGTAGGGGTGTAACGGTACACGTATTCGTATTGAACCGTTTCGATACAGGGCTTCCGGTACGGTGCACGCGTGTACCGAACGGTTATGAATGTAATCTTTAACAGTTAACAGTCGGCTTGTTGT
The DNA here is from genome assembly GCA_023566225.1 of Romanogobio albipinnatus. Classification (NCBI taxonomy): domain Eukaryota; kingdom Metazoa; phylum Chordata; class Actinopteri; order Cypriniformes; family Gobionidae; genus Romanogobio; species Romanogobio albipinnatus. The sequence continues at coordinate 4,524,759 of CM042261.1, read as the reverse complement.
AAGCGTGGAACACACTTCAATCCGAGTTCCCACACAAACATATTAAGTATTCAGTCCATTTTATCACGAAATTCAAACGATAAATGCCGTTTTAACGGTCTTTAATGTGATGTGACTGATAGACGCGTATCAGTTCAACTTAAAGCGGCGGCGCGGCGCGCGAGTCAATGCGATCATCTCTTCCTAAAGAATAAACATAAATTAATATATCTTAAGGTATGTTGAGGATACATTACAACTTACTGAAATGTATCATATGTCGTGTAATCGCTCCATCTGTGTTTCAACCGCGAAAAAGACAATAAAACAGCTTGTAAACAATGTCATGCAGAATCACGTTTACTCAGAAGTCATTCAGTGTCCACAGCTGTAGCTCACTAGAGAAATCAACTCTTTCACTGAATACATGCATTATATTAGCCGTTATATTCATTATATTAGCCGTTATATTCATTATATTAGCCGTTATATATTCATTATATTAGCCGTTATATTCATTATATTAGCCGTTATATTCATTATATTAGCCGTTATATATTCATTATATTAGCCGTTATATTCATTATATTAGCCGTTATATTCATTATATTAGCCGTTATATATTCATTATATACTACTTAGCCTGTTAGTGATGTCTTGTTTATTTAATGTATGTTTAAATAAACCTGTCATGAAAATTACAGCCACTAAATGATTATATTTCAACAACGAATAAAAATAATTAGATTTAGAAGTTAATGCAAAAACTGCCTTATGTGAAGCTTATGAGTGTTGATTATTATATCTAAAACTAAATAGCAACTGAATTTAGGCTAATAGTTTGGGCTCTGCTGTTAATCTTTAATAGCTATATGTAAGTAAGGCTCCCTATATAGTTTACAGCATTATCTTTAAGAAACTTTTAGTTATAATTTAATTCATTTAAGGACAGACACAATTTTTTTCATTAAACCACTGTTGAATAAAAATTTATAAAAAGCAATTTTGTAAAACTGCTGTACCGAATCCATACCGAACCGGGACTTCAAAACCGAGGTACGTACCGAACCGTCAGTTTTGTGTACCGTTACACCCCTAATTACAAGCAACTAAATTGATGTGAAAAAAAAGCATTTTGTCATGCTATTTTATGCTACTTTTAGCTAATGTCAAAGAACTTAAAAATGTGCTTTAAAGGAATAGTTCAACCAACAAATGTAATTTACTCTCTTCCTTAAAAAATATTTGGTAACACTTTACAATAAGGTCTCACTCCTAACTATGAGCGATACATTTGTTACTATATTTATTCATCTTTGTTAATGTTAGTTAATAAAAGTCCAGCTGTTCACTGTTTGTTCATGATCTTCACTTTTGTTCATATACACTGATCAGGCAATACATTATCACTGTGAATTAAGGACATGGTCAGAAACAATGCTCAGGTAGGCCGTGGCATTTAAACGACGTCCAATTGGCACTAAGGGGCCTAAAGTGTGCCAAGAAAACATCCCCCACACCATTACACCACCACCACCAGCCTGCACAGTGGTAACAAGGCATGATGGATCCATGTTCTCATTCTGTTTACGCCAAATTCTGACTCTACCATCTGAATGTCTCAACAGAAATCCAGACTCATCAGACCAGGCAACATTTTTCCAGTCTTCAACTGTCCAATGTTGGTGAGCTGGTGCAAATTGTAGCCTCTTTTTCCTATTTGTAGTGGAGATGGGTGGTACCCGGTGGGGTCTTCTGCTGTTGTAGCCCATCCGCCTCAAGGTTGTGCGTGTTGTGGCTTCACAAATGCTTTGCTGCATACCTCGGTTGTAACGAGTGGTTATTTCAGTCAAAGTTGCTCTTCTATCAGCTTGAATCAGTCGGCCCATTCTCCTCTGACCTCTAGCATCAACAAGGCATTTTGGCCCACAGGACTGCCGCATACTGGATGTGTTTCCCTTTTCACACCATTCTTTGTAAACCCTAGAAATGGTTGTGCGTGAAAATCCCAGTAACTGAGCAGATTGTGAAATACTCAGACCGGCCCGTCTGGCACCAACAACCATGCCACGCTCAAAATTGCTTAAATCACCTTTCTTTCCCATTCCGACATTCAGTTTGGAGTTCAGGAGATTGTCTTGACCAGGACCACACCCCTAAATGCATTGAAGCAACTGCCATGTGATTGGTTGATTAGATAATTGCATTAATGAGAAATTGAACAGGTGTTCCTAATAATCCTTTAGGTGAGTGTATATATATATATATATATATATATATATATATATATATATATATATATATATATATATACATACACACCGATCAGACATAACATTATAATCATTATATTGTGTCTGTCCCCCTTTTGCTGCCCTGCTCAGCCCTGACCCGGCGAGGTATGGACTCCACTAGACCCCTGAAGGTGTGCTGTGGTATCTGGCACCAAGATGTTAGCAGCAGATCCTTTAAGTCCTGTAAGTTGCGAGGTGGGACCTCCATGGATCGGACTTGTTTGTTCAGCACATCCCACAGATGCTCGATTGGATTGAGATCTGGGGAATTTTGGAGGCCAGGGAATACCGTTTCCATGAAAGGCTGTACATGGTCTGCAATAATGCTTAGGTAGGTGGTAACGTCCACATGGATGGCAGGACCTAAGGCTTCCCAGCAGAACATTGCCCAAAGCATCACTGCCTCGGCCGGCTTGCCTTCTTCCCATAATGCATCCTGGTGCCATGTGTTCCCCAGATAAGCCACGCACACACACCCGGCCATCCACGGGCATCAATGAGCCTCGGCCGCCCATGACCCTGTGGCCGGTTCTCCACTGTTGCTTCCTTGGAGCACTTTTGATAGAGACTGACCACTGCAGACCGGGAACACCCCACAAGAGCTGCAGTTTTGGAGATGCTCTGACCCAGTCGTCTAACAATCTGGCCCTTGTCAAACTCGCTCAAATCCTTACGCTTGCCCATTTTTCCTGCTTCTAACACATCAACTCTGAAGACAAAATGTTCACTTGCTGCCTAATATATCCCACCCACTAACAGGAGATGAAGAGATCATCAGTGTTATTCACTTCACCAGTCAGTGTAATGTTATGCCCGATCGGTGTATGTACAGCATATATATTGGATAATTTGTGTATAAAGGAATACGCTTTTAGTTTTTTTTTATCAAACTCCCTAGCATAAGTAAAAAAATGTATAAAACAGCAAGGTTTTTTTTTTAAATATTACAGAACATTAACTGTAAACCAACATCTGCAGACTGCCAAATACCAGGATGGAGAAATGTTATTGCCAGCTATTGTGGTAAAGCTATTTTTCATTGGTTGCCCACTTGATGTTATGAGTGCAGTGGATTTTGTGATTAGGGAAGGACGGATGAAAAAAAAAAGTATCTTTGCCAATGTCAGCTGGAATTTTCATGCACAAACTTTCCTCATATATCCACATATCAATCAAATTGGCAAAACATCATTTGCTTATTGGTTCACAGTATATTGTGTAACCAGCAGATTATGCACCGCATTAGCAGGGCCTTTGTAGAGAGAATTTCCTCTAAATTGGATTCACATGCATTTGAAATCACAAGGAAAATGATTGATGATCTTGGCCATCATACAAAAAGAACATTTTCAGCCACTCTCTCATATTAAAGCGATCCTCCGGGACTCTGAAGCAAGGCGTCTTCGCTCTTGTGTGTAAATGAGGACGAGGAAGAGACACAGTCTTTAGTACAGTAACAACTATCAGTAGTCAGAAACATAAGCAAAGGTGTCAAGCCAAAGCTCACTGCTTTCAGCGACTGTTCAAAGGGATTCTTGGTGTCATGTCAGTATAATGCGCTCTGTATTCATGAATGTTGGCCTAAGGATTACCATACCCATTATCGTAATAGAGGACAAGCCTAACCTGAACATGGAGCACAGTGAGGGAACTATAAAGCCAGCAGCTGGATGACAAGACATAAATCAGAAGAATGAATAAGTGCGGAGTGAGAGATCTTTAATCAGCGCTGGAGAAGTGCAGGGCCTACATTTATCGACTTTCTCTGATATCTGGACTGTGACGCCACATCCATGGAGAACTGATATGAGAAGAGACGATGTGAGGTGAGATGAGATACGGAAGAACAGAAGAGGAGACGAGGAGGAGAGATGATGGAGAGAAAACCTGACAGCAGATGAGATGAGAGAAAAACACATCCCATGTGTTCAAGAGAACAAAATCATCACTTCCTTTGCGCCTGTAATAAAAGTGTAAGATGCTGCAATCGGGAAGTTTTTCCCTCCATCATAAATGAGTTGCGTCTCAGAGCGTCAGACGAAATGCTGTAAACGCCGACATGTTCTCTGGTGTTCGGGAATGCAATTGTGTGAGACAGGGCCGGAACCACCATAGATATTGAGGGGGAGTCCAAATAATAAAAAATGGCCAAATATCCAAACACTGGGTTGTTACGTCTGACCCGGGATCTGTGTAACACAAAAACTACCCAAACATTGGGTTGTTACGCCTGACCCGGGATCTGGGTAACACAAAAACTACCCAAACACTGGGTTGTTATGTCTGACCCAGGATCTGGGTAACACAAAAACTACCCAAACACTGGGTTGTTACGTCTGACCCAGGATCTGGGTTACACAAAAACTACCCAAACACTGGGTTGTTACGTCTGACCCAGGATCTGGGTTACACAAAAACTACCCAAACACTGGGTTGTTACGTCTGACCCAGGATCAGGGTAACACAAAAAATACCCAAACACTAGGTTGTTATGTCTGACCCAGGATCTGGGTAACACAAAAACTACCCAAACACTGGGTTGTTACGTCTGACCCAGGATCTGGGTTACACAAAAACTACCCAAACATTGGGTTGTTACGTCTGACCCGGGATCTGGGTTACACAAAAACTACCCAAACACTGGGTTGTTACGTCTGACCCGGGATCTGGGTTACACAAAAACTACCCAAACACTGGGTTGTTACGTCTGACCCAGGATCTCTGTAACACAAAAACTATCCAAACACTGGGTTGTTACGTCTGATCCAGGATCTGTCTAACACAAAAACTACCCAAACATTGGGTTGTTACGTCTGATCCAGGATCTGTCTAACACAAAAACTATCCAAACACTGGGTTGTTACGTCTGACCCAGGATCTGGGTAACACAAAAACTATCCAAACACTGGGTTGTTACGTTTGACCCAGGATCTGTGTAACACAAAAACTACCCAAACACTGGGTTGTTACGTATGACCCAGGATCTGGGTAACACAAAAACTATCCAAACACTGGGTTGTTACGTTTGACCCAGGATCTGGGTAACACAAAAACTACCCAAACATTGGGTTGCTACGTCTGACCCAGGATCTGGGTAACACAAAAACTACCCAAACACTGGGTTGCTACATCTGACCCAGGATCTGGGTAACACAAAAACTACCCAAACACTGGGTTGTTACGTCTGACCCAGGATCTGTCTAACACAAAAACTACCCAAACACTGGGTTGTTACATCTGACCCAGGATCTGGGTAACACAAAAACTACCCAAACATTGGGTTGCTACGTCTGACCCAGGATCTGGGTAACACAAAAACTACCCAAACACTGGGTTGTTACGTCTGACCCAGGATCTGGGTAACACAAAAAACTACTCACATACTGAAAAAAATCCCAAAAGGCTCAGGATTAGGGTAGAAAAAATACCCCAATATTTTTTAGAGTGCACTGAGTCCCAAAGTCCATAGTTCCTGGGGAAAGTTCCTGCTGTGGAAACGTGGCTATAGACAAGGCTGGAATGGAAAAGTGGGTGATAAGTGGGAACACTTGATGCAATATCATTCGTTCATAACACTCAAACAACATAGATTTGCACAGACTCTGATCTCACGCAGACCTTAAGTAGAGAAAGCCTCTGAAGTGCTTTCAGCTCTCAGGCTTCCTCTGAACGCCCTACCTATCAAAGCATATATTCAGACACATCAAGGTTTGTTCCTCTATGCAGCATGTGATCATGCAAGCAGTTTTTCTCTCAAGCTGTGAAGGCCAAAATGAGACTAAATGGAAACTGGTCTTGATCATTTGAAACTCTTCCCTGTCTGAGGAAAAGCTTTGCATTCGGTTTTCACAGCGCCACATTTGTGTTGAGAACATCTGCCCATCTCCCCTAAAGAGGATAATGCATTTTAAACAAGTCATGCATTAAATTCAGCCAATTTCAGAGTCACTAAAACAAGCAGACTACTCAATCTAGGAGTATTTCATCATGTGAGAGGTGCTTAGAAAGGGCTGTGGGGGAGACACTTCCAAGACATTTTACCTGCCATTCACTTCTCAGTTATGAAAACTGCAGGTGACCCGTTGCATCTTAAAACCAATTCCCTGTCATGTCCCAGGCATGGAAGCTCAGGGAAAGCAGGAGAATTGATATTCCGTAAAAGCCTTGTGTCTCTCTCCTGTCACTGGCGTCTGTTCCATCCAAAGGAACTGATGAGAAAATGTTCCTGTCAATACTTCAGCCTCCAATCATCCCTGATCCCTCAGGCGTGGGGTTTTCCGCTTTCACCTCCTTTACCGCCCACTCTTATCTCTTTTATCAGTTACGTTGCAGTATTATAGATTACAGGTTGCATTTCGGTTCACTTTGACAGACCCATTCATGTCTACAGCCATAAACATCAGAACATTAGAGTGATGCAGTAGAACGTTACAAAATGTTCTAGAGGTAATTAAGAGCTAATGTGGTTTCATGACCCAACAAATCGCTGAGAGTTGATAACATATTATTTCACATGCACGTAAATTCTTACTGATGCCAGCATTTAGTTGCAAAATAATATTACATATATATATATAATCATTTAATGATTAAAAAAAAAAAAAAAAAAAAAAAAAAAAATATATATATATATATATATATATATATATATATATATATATATATATATATATATATATATATATATATATATATATATATATATATATATATAATAATAAAAATAATGATAACAATAAATGATTATATAATCATTAAATTATTATATATATATAATCATTTAATGATTAAAAAAATATATAATAATAATAATAATAATAATTATAATAATAATAATGATGATAATAATAATAAATAACCATACAATTAAATGTCATACATATTTATGAAAATATATTTAGAAAAAAATATAACTGGAAATATAGTAGTAGTAATAATAATAATAATAATAATAATAATAATAATAATAATAATAATAATAATAATAATAATAATAATAATAATAATAACAACAACAACAATAAACTATTCATGCCAGCATTTATTTGCAAATTGTAGCATTTAATAAAAAAGATTTTATAAAAAATAACAATAATAACCATTTAATTAAATATTATAAATATTTATAGAATATAAAATAAATATTATATAAATATTTTGAAAATATCACTTGAAATATAATTAATAATAATAATAATAATAATAATAATAATAATAATAATAATAATAATAATAATAATAATAATAATAATAATAATAATAATAAATAAATAATAATAATGTAACCATTCAATTAAATGTGATAAAAATATTTATAGGAAATATAAAAAATGCATTTAGAAAATAATGTTTTGCTTGAAATATATAATAATAATAATCATTTAATGATTAAAAAGAATAATATTAATAATAATAATAATAATAATAATAATAATGATAATAAATAACCACACAATTAAATAACATACATATTTAAGGAAATATAAAAAATGCATTTAGAAAAAAATATAGCTTGAAATGTAATAATAATAATAATAATAATAATAATAATAATAATAATAATAATAATAATAATAATAATAATAATAAACTATTTGTGCCAGCAATGATGCCAGCATTTATTTGCAAAACGTAGCATTTAATAAAAAAGATTTTATATAAAAAATAACAATAATAATAGTAACCATTTAATTAAATATTATAAATATTTATATTTTTTAATATAAAAATATATATAGAAAATATCACTTGAAATATAATAATAATTGTATTAATAATAATAATAATAATAATAATAATAATAATAATAATAATAATAATAAGCAACCATTCAATAATAAGCAACCATTCAATGTGATACAATTATTTATAGGAAATATAAAACATGCATTTAGAAAATAATGTTTTGCTTGAAATATATAATAATAATAATCATTTAATGATTTAAAAAATATATATTAATAATAATAATAAAAATGATAATAATAATAATAATAATAATAATAATAATAATAATAATAATAATTAATAATAAATTATTCATTCCAGCAATGATGCCAGCATTTATTTGCAAAGTGTAGCATTTAATAAAAAAGATTTTATATAATAATAGCAACAATAATAATAACCATTTAATGAAATATTATAAATAATTATAAAATATAAAATAATTATATAAATATTTATATTTTTAATATAACAATACATTTAGAAAATATCCTATTTTAATATTATAATTAATAATAATAATAATAATAATAATAATAATAATAATAATAATAATAATAATAATAATAATGACCGGGGCAAGTAAAAATCTGGTCTGAAAAATTAAGGACATTTTGTGAAATTAAGGTTCAAAGTTGTTTATTGCATGAAAACACCTTTAATATTAATGGGATAGTTCAACCGAAAAAATAAAGTCTCATTTACTCATTACCCTCATGTTGTTTCAAATCCACACGACGTTCTATTAAAAACTGAAACAGACAGTGGTCATTATCTTGAGCCCATCAGGACCCAACACAAAAGTTTCAAAATGACCAAAAAGTTATGATGAATGAAAGCACATTGACAACATGCCTACAATTTGGGACACATGGCAAGTGATTACGGTTTTCATTAACATCCGTGATCACATTTCACCAACGTCTGTCCTCGGTAATGCAGGAAAAAGGGAGGTCTCATTATTCCAGAGTTTGGTGCCCCGAAGCATATCTTTTCCTCACGGTACGTGACCCCAATCAGCTCAGAACTGATGAGATACTGTAGACGCAGACCTGCAGCTGGCTAACCGGCGCTCACGGCCTATGGAAACTTCCAGACAATCCATGACCACTTTCTTTGAACTCCTGTAATGAGGTTATTTATCAGACTTCCATCTTCCACAATGTAACAGACTGTGAAAGGCTTTACGTGAAGCGCTGGAGACGGAATATTTCCACCCAACCACTGATGAAAGAGGCACTGTGTGGCTTCTTTAAAGTGACCGTGTAAGTCGCTAACCCTCCAAATTTTTATATGATCAGGCCACACAACACTGGGCTTCATTTTTATTCTTATCTTGCATTCTGGAGTCTTGAAACAGGGAGGACTATGAATTCAAGCACATGAATCTCCCGAGCTGATTACTGATTTGCGATCAACCTCAAAAGGCAAGACATGCCTTCCTCACACTCTACATCCTCTCCTCCACGGGCTTGGGTCGGCAATACGGCCGTATTCGGTTTATCATGACCAAGTTAAAAGGCTGTTTTGCAGGTTAATAATTCAGAGTGTCCTATAGTTGAAAGAGGAGTTACTCGGGCGGTTGAGGAGGGAGTAGAAGTACTAAAAAGTGGATCGATTAATCATACGGAAAGATTCACGTCTGCTGTATCAAACTGTGCTTGCTTTTGAAGTGGTGCAGAAAACTATAATCAGTGAGAGCTTATAAAGAAGGCTTATGCTGCTCTTGTGTATTTAGGGTCATACATTTTTGCAGAGCATGCAGCTCTTGTGGGTTGTTCCCGGTCTGCAGTGGTCAGTCTCTATCAAAAGTCATGGGCGGCCAAGACTCATTGATGCACGCGGGGAGCGAACCTGGGGAACACATGGACCAGGTGCACGATGGGAAGAGGCAAGCCGGCGGAGGCAGTGATGCTTTGGGCGATGTTCTGCTGGGAAACCGTGGGTCCTCCATCCATGTGGACGTTACTTTGACACGTACCTCCTACCTAAGCATTGTTGAGACCATGTCCAGCCTTTCATGGAAACGGTATTCCCTGGTGGCTGTGGCTCTTTCAGCAGATAATGCGCCGCCACAAAGCACAAATGCTTCAGGAATGGTTTGAGGAGCACAACAACGAGTTCCGCTCATCTCACAACACCTCACAACTTACAGGACTTAAAGGATCTGCTGCTAACATATTGTTGCCAGATACCACAGCACACCCTTAGGGGTCTAGTGGAGGCCATGCCTCGACGGGGTCAGCAAAAGGGGGACAACACAATATTAGGAAGGTTGTCATAATGTTATGCCTGATTGGTGTATACTAGAGTGATTTCTGAAGGATGAAGAGTGGAGTAACGATGCTGAAAAAAGAATATTAAAATAGAAAAACATTCGAGACCTCTTTTAAAAACATAAATGTTTCCAAACTTTTGACCAATGCATCAATGTTAAAGGTCCCGTTCTTCGTGATCCCACTGTTCAAACTTTAGTTAGTGTGTAATGTTGCTGTTAGAGCATAAATAATACCTGTAAAATTATAAAGCTCAAAGTTCAATGCCAAGCGAGATATTTTATTTAACAGAAGTTGCCTTTCAAAGCCTACAGCGAACGGCCGGCTTGGACTACATCCTGGTACTTCCTTCATAAATGACGTCAGTAGAACAGTAGAACAGACTAACCTCCGCCCACAAGAATACGCGAAAAAAGGGGGCGTGGTCTTGTTGCTGTCCCACGTGGAGAAGAGGAAGTGTCGCGTGGAGAAAAGGAAGTGTTGCGTTTGAGTGTGTTTGTCGCCATGTCGTCGAGACGCTGTTATTTTCATCCCGGAGTCAAATCACCTTTGTTTGGCTTTCCCAGGGACGCTGTAGAGATCATTGAGCGCATACATCTCCCGTTAAGAGGCGTGACCTTTCCACGTGCGCTAAGCTGCTGTCGAATCACAACACAGGAACCGCTGGCACAATCAGAACTCGTTACGTATTTCTTCATAGAATAAAGGAACTCATCAGCCGTTTTTAGGACAGTGAAAACAGCGGTATACAGATGAGTAAATTGTGTGAAAAATACTGTGTTTTTTACACGCGAAACATGAACACATGTTATATTACACACTGTAAACACAATCAAAGCTTCAAAAAAACACGAAGAACGGGACCTTTAATTTCGTTGACGAATAGTTTTCGTCAACGACCTTTTTTCACTGATGAAAACGAGACGATAACTAAATAAAAACTAGTGTTGGATGACAAAAACTATAACGAAAATCAACTGTCATTTTCGTCAACAAATAAAAACGAGAGGAAAATGTTAGCGAGGGACGATTAGGGAAGAGATCCAGTCAGAACTGATGTCCTGTGTCACAGATGCGCACATTTGATCTGAACTGATCTAACCGCTGGAAAACACGGCTCACGCATCCCCAATCCAGCGCTCCAGAGCGGCTCACAATCAATCAATAACACACATTTATGCCAGGATATTGTTTATGAACTAATGCTGAAGAATAATGACAATGTTTACTTTACGATGTTTATATAGTAATGTGTGTTAGACGGTTCTAACAATGCTTATTTTATCTCCTCATCTCTGAACTTGAATGAGCTCCTGCAACTGCAATAGTAAGGCGAGATTTCAAAATAAGAGTCCCGGTGTATTTCCAGCTGGTTTATAATTAAAAGTCACGCATTATATATTCGTTTTTGCTTACACAATAAACTGTATTTAATTTCATTCCAATTTAATTCATAGTCAGGAGGAAAGACCAGTATTTGACACATATTCAATAAAGTTAGTTAACTAAAACCATTTTTAAAAATCTTTGTTACTTGAAATTAAATAAATGTTAACTGAAATTAAAAAAATAAATAAACAAACTTATTTGAAGCTTTAGCTTAACATGATATACTAACTTAAACAGAAATACAAAGTTATAAAAACTATATAGATGTTTTTAAAAACAAACAAAAAAGTGAATTGAGCTCTTTCGTGTATTTTTAATGTCAAAAACAAAATGTCAAAATGTCAGTTCAAGTGACAGTCGGTTATGTAATGCTTAAATGCTTAATGTATTACAATTTAACTAAACCCATTCGATTTTAGGAAAATAAATCTACTGTAGATTTAGTCGACTAAAACTAGACTAAAACTAAAAACAATTCAGGTGACTAAAATATGACTAAAACTAAATGGCATTTTAGTCAAAAGACTATGACTAAAACTAAATCAAGATATGCTGTCAAAATTAACACTGCAATACATTTATAGATAACATACAACAATGTTATATTTAATTCATCTTGTGCCTAAAAATATATCAAATGCATTTGCGTATTATACTGTGGAATTCTTATGCTTTTTTTTGCATGAAAATATCTAATAGCAGGTTGAAAAGTTTTCCTTAGCAGAAGCTGAAAGTATCAATAAGAAGTTGAATCTTCACATTAGTTGCATCAACAACAACGTCTATGGTGGTCCTTAGTTTTAATTAAACCTCCATAAATGTGTATTTATACCTGTGCTATGCTAAAGATAATCGAGGAGGCCATGAGGATGACAGAAGTCAAACAGGCCAATGTTAATAAAAGTGTTAATGTTCCTCAGTTTGATTGCCTAACTAAGAAGCAAGTCTAAAATGAGAACGAAGAAATAGACACAACAAAGAGAAGTCGACTCTCTCAGAACGCCCTCCAGTGAGACTATGAAGGTCATGAATGCTCCTGGAATATAATCCTCTGCAGAAGAGACAGTGTTGCCCTGAGAGAGAGAGAGAGAGAGAGAGAGAGAGAGAGAGAGAGAGAGAGAGAGAGAGAGAGAGAGAGAGAGAGAGAGAGAGAGAGAGAGAGAGAGAGAGAGAGAGAGAGAGAGAGAGAGAGAGAGAGAGAGAGAGAGAGAGAAAACATGTTTTAGATGTTCTTTGAGGTTTCTGGGAAACGCGATAGGGCTGGCAAACATGCTCCCCAGAAGCAACCCCCCTCAAACTGGGCCGAACAAAGTGGAGGAGCAGCGGCAGATGGAGAACGTCTACTGCATTCAGATTTCCTTCATTCTATCTGCATTTTACTGCAATTCTATACTGGAAAGCACAACTTCTAAAGTTGTCTTACGGCCCATAGAAAACATATTACTGCTGTCACTTTTGGTTTGTCGAACCGTATTACGGCGCTCGCGAGGAGCTGATATTCCTCATTCTGATTAAGGGTTTGTTTCTGTTCAACTTCTGCATCCTTGAACTGCTGCACATTCAAACGCATTCAAAGTTTTGTAGATAGTTGCAGTCAAAAAGTCCTTTCACACCAAATGTGAATATTCAGCTCAATTTTATTTCCCTTTGAGGAGTTTGTCTGTTATTATCGTTTCTTCATGCTGGAACGAAACCTACACATTAACCCAAAGCATTGAGACGTCTAGAGCTGCTGCAGCTGCACATTGACATTGTGTTGAAAATATGATTTCTATTAATGCACATTTGGGTTCAGTAACATTTTGTCTTTTTAAAGAAATTCATATTTTTATTCAGCAAGGATGCATTATAAAATGTATCAAAAGGTACAGTAAATACATGTATATCTTAATCTAAAGGCCTGTTCACACCGGGGCGATTTTCGCACGTGTTTATCGCCGACATTTAACGCCTCATGACTAAACAAAGGCCGCCAATGTGAGTGTGCACACCGCCCCGCAAAACGTCAGGCGTAAAAGTGTCATTTTAAAAAAAATATATATAATTTTTTTGACGTGGCGCGTTAAAAACTGGCCGACCAATAAGATCGGCGTTTTAGTTCACGTGTCTGGAGCTGCTGAAGTTACAGTAAAACACGACTTGGTGGCGCTCAAGCACAAACCGCTCTTGCCGAGCAAACATTGATACGACGAAGAGGAAGTAAGAGCTGCTAATGCTGCTTGCCAGTTAGCAAAAAGTGTGTGAATGATTTTGGCAAGAACGTAAATACGTAAATACTGACTCTCTTCTTCTGCGTGACAAGTGAGTGTCAGAAGCGTAAAGTGCCGCAGCGCCACCTTGTGTACAGGGAGCGCCATCTACTGAATTTGCACGTTCACTCGGCAAATCGCCAGTGAAAATCGCTTGGGTGTGAACACAAAGACGCGCCGAAAAATGCTGGCGATAAGCACGCGTGATATTCGTCCCGGTGTGTACAGGCCTTAACTCCGAAATTTGCATGCGAAATTTTCGCAAGTCAAAAAATCAATTCGACCTCACGTTATGTCAATCACGCTTGCACACTGCCTCCCATCTACAGTGCTGATGCCCAACCTAAAACTGCTGGCAATGGTGGTGAATGAATCGCCAGTGCTCAGATACCTACAATTATATATACAAATATTATTGTATCAAAAAACTACAAATATTATTATATCACAGATATAATATTTTAGCACACCAAGTCCCTGTAAACCGTGTGTGTGTGTGTGTGTGCGCACGCGGATCCATACCAAGACATACTGCAGTCTCAGTTCAGGATCAATTGATTCACGGAAATTGGTGGTCTTCTTTTTAAAGGTCCCGTTCTTCGTGTTTTTTTGAAGCTTTGATTGTGTTTACAGTGTGCAATATAACATGTGTTCATGTTTCGCGTGTAAAAAAAAACACAATTTACTTATCTGTACACCGCTGTTTTCACTGTCCTAAAAACGGCTGATGAGTTCCTTGTTCTATGAAGTCCCTCCTTCAGAAATACGTAACGAGTTCTGGTTGTGCCAGCGGTTCCTGTGTTGTGATTCGACAGCAGCTTAGCGCACGTGGAAAGGTCACGCCTCTTAACGGGAGATATATGCGCTCAATGATCTCTACAGCGTCCCTGGGAAAGCCAAACAAAGGTGATTTGACTCCGGGATGAAAATAACAGCGTCTCGACGACATGGCGACAAACACACTCAAACGCAACACTTCCTTTTCTCCACGCGACACTTCCTCTTCTCCACGTGGGACAGCAACAAGACCACGCCCCCTTTTTCGTGTATTCTTGTGGGCGGAGGTTAGTCTGTTCTACTGACGTCATTAATGAAGGAAGTACCAGGATGTAGTCCAAGCCGGCCGTTCGCTGTAGGCTTTGAAAGGGAACTTCTGTTAAATAAAATATCTCGCTTGGCATTGAACTTTGAGCTTTATAATTTTACAGGTATTATTTATGCTCTAACAGCAACATTACACACTAACTAAAGTTTGAACAATGGGATCATGAAGAACGGGACCTTTAATATGTGGCTCAAACTGAGCCACTGACATCCTAAAGTAAACTTTGAATCGGTCTGGATAATCCCGCAGCTCCTTGATAAGGAGGTGGAACTCTCCTTCCTCTCTACGCAATCGCAGGAATGGATGGACCCAATATTTCCTTTTTCTCTTTTTAAGAAGAGAGAGGACAAAGAAATCATCCTCACTACTTGAAGACGGCATTTTGTATTGTTTTGCGGGTTTTTTTCTGTAACGCATTCATTAATACGCATCGGACTCAGTGTGCAAGGCCTCTGTGCGTGACTAATTTTCCGGATCACGAATACGAAAAAACGCATGCGAAAATTTCTGACTCAGTGTGCAAAGGCCTTTAATCATGACAAACTATATATCGTTGGAAAGGTCTAAGACTCCCTAAATAGATATTTTGCCACTGTTTTTGTTACAAATTATGTAGTAGATTAATATATGACCTCAAACAATCTACAGGAGTTTTGACCTTTGTCACAAAAAGTCGATGCACACACTTTTAATCATTGAAACTTTGGTTTTCATGCTAAAGGTTCATAATAAACCATATATTTTAGTATTTGTCCATAAAAATGTATGAAATTTCCTCTAAAAAATAATATTATTGCCTTTTTATATCACATATATTGGTAATTATCATAAATTAAGTGTCATTCGAAAGCTTACAAACTCAAAATTCATCCTGTGAAAACCGTTTTGAAATGGGATGTTGTGTTACCATAGAAACGGTCCTCTAAATGATTTAAGTGGGCTCCTCCCCTATTGGGCGTCGCCATGTTTCATAATTCATATTCAAAACCTTTTCTAATCTTGACAAAATGCATATCGTTGGAAAGGTCTAAAGGTTCCATATTTTGTGATAGAAGTGATATTCGGACAGAAATGTATAAAAGGGGTGGTAAAACACATTCTTTCGAAGGCTTGATTGTGTTTGTTGGGTGCACTGTAACGTGTTCATGCTTCGTTTTTAAAAAATTGCATTATTTTTCATATATTTTACCTTTATTCTACATTGCTCTGTCCCTCCTTGTAAAAACGGTTTGATGGTTTCCGGGTTGTATGAAGCCAGTCCCTCAAAAATACGCAAAGGGCTCAGATTGGTTAGCTGGCCCAGTGGTTAGCTGGATTTGTCGTTTGTCGGAAACGTCACGCCCCTTACCTTAGCCTGTGCTTTGGTAGTATTAGAAACAATGGGGTCAATAAAACCATACCAATTTGAGCCCGAATCAGACGCAGACAATTTTAGTGAAGATGATTGAGTAGAACCTGTTCAGTCCTCAAGAGTAAAGACTGCGGATCTATAGTGATCGCTACTGAATGGCACCGTTACTTTTGTATTTTTAGAACGATTTGCCAAATATCTGTCGCAAGAACGAACACTAAACATTGGCTTTACTATAGTAGCCAAATTAAACACAGAAGCATGTTTAGCATGCCTGTAGATAAACAATACATTAAAGCTCTAATCAAAGAATAATTTACACTAATGCCAAGTTCACTGTTGAGATTTTAAAAAGTTTGTAACGTTAGGTGTTTGTCGGATAACGTTAATATGAATGAGCATTTAACAAACTGGTTTGCAGAGCCAAACAGCGTTGTCATCTGTTTACTTCCTTGCTACAACGTACAATTAACAATACGAACTATTACAGGAAAACACATCGACGAAAAATAAATCATACTTACAGGTTGTGGCCCGTAAACAGCTTCTGTTTTTAAATCCATCTTTCAGGACAAGCCGTTGTGCGAATCCTGCATTGAACTCGTGAAGATTGTGGAAGCTTTCCTCCGTGAAATGTGCAGCGGGAGCCGCGCGCGCCCATTGTGCATTCACACACTGGCAGCGTTTGTCTTGCGCAGCTGAACCGCGGCTCGTGTATTGCAAATACAGACAAATATTGTCCATTATGTCACATTTTCCGGTCTTCTCCTCCGACCCCTGTCTGTCTCGTGCTTTGATTTATGATGGGCAGCATATATCTGCTGCAAATGCGACCTGTTCCCCTCTGTCTCATACACACATGCATATAACGTTGTATGTTAAACGCACTGCAACGCACCCCCGTCCTTAGGAAGGCTGAACAAAGTGGACCTGCAATCCGGATGAAAATAACAGCATTTCGTCGGCATTGCGGCAACAACACTCCAGTCTACTAACCACAACAACTTCCCTGCTGCGATACAAAATGGCCTCGCCCCCCCATTATTTCATATTCTCGGAGGAGGGGTTTATGTAAATATTGGGGCTGGTGATGTCAGAGACCCTGGAGGAATGTCTAGTAGTCCCTAGCGGCCGTTTGCTGTAGTCCTTAGAAATTGATTTCTTTAAAAGCAAATATCTAAAAAACTTTGAACGTTGTAACTTTGCAGATGTTGTTTATGCTCAAACAGCAACATTACACACTAGCTAAAGTTAGAAAAAGTGAAATTGTGGTTTACCACCCCTTTAATTTGTAGAATGCATAAAATAAATTCAATGGAATGTGTCACCCGGTGGCTATTTTTATATTTCTCCTAAACAAAATCTCATAGGAACTTAAATTTTTGTGATATCAGCTTTCAAATTTGGAACACAACTTGGTTAGACATATGGCTTTGATTGTATAGTAATTTTAGAGTAAAAAATATTTAGTACAGTACATTTGATTTACATTAAATTTAAACTTTGAATTCTTGAATTACAACCTTTTAGCTTTGGATAGTGCGTTTCAATGTCCATTCTCAAAAAGGGATGGTGACAGTTAAGGGGCTATAGATTCATATATAAATGCAGTTTATAATATAACTTCTTTATACAAGTATAGACAATGTTATGCATATATCATAAGACTTTCATTTAGCTGAAAAAGTAGCAATGCCTGTGTAACCCCTTCTGTTCGCACTGCCCGCCCCAAGTGGGACTCGAACCCGGGTCCGCCGGCATGAGAGTCGGACGCTCTAACAAGGAGGCTAAAGGCTGCAACCTCTAACATCAGTCGCTAGAGAGTCTGTTGAGATCAGAGAAGTTAGGTTTACTCGCACACAAACTACTAGTTGGCCTCCGTTACACTCACCTCCCTAAACCTCACTCCCATCCGGGTCATGGCACCAATGTAACCCCTCCTGTTCAAACAGCCCGCCCCAGGCAGGACTCGAACCCGGGTCCGTCTGCATGACAGTCGGACGCTCTAACAAGGAGGATAAAGGCTGCAACCTCTAACATCAGTCGCTAGAGCGTCTGTTGAGATCAGAAGAGTGAGGTTTACTCACACAGCAACTACTATCTGGCCTCCGTTACACTCACCCCCCTAAACCTCACTCCCATCCGGGTCATGGCACCAATGTAACCCCTCCTGTTCGAGAAGTTAGGTTTACTCGCACACAAACTACTAGTTGGCCTCCGTTACACTCACCTCCCTAAACCTCACTCCCATCCGGGTCATGGCACCAATGTAACCCCTCCTGTTCAAACAGCCCGCCCCAGGCAGGACTCGAACCCGGGTCCGTCTGCATGACAGTCGGAAGCTCTAACAAGGAGGCTAAAGGCTGCAACCCCTAACATCAGTCACTAGAGCAGAGCGCCTCTTGAGATCAGAGGAGTGAGGTTTACTCACACAGCAACTACTAGCTGGCCTCCGTTACACCTGTGTAAAGGGTTTGATTCCCAGGAAATGAACTGATGAAATTCATTCATGCAATCTGAGTTGCTTTGGATCTGCCAAGTGCATAAATATAGACGTAAAATCATATTTGAAATGATTGCGGGATGGAGGACGACATCATTTGAATTCAAGAAAATGCTGATTTATTTGCTTGTTTGAGCCATTGTGTTATAGATTTACTCTATATCGAAACAATGTCTGAAAGTTTTACCACGGTTTAACCGGTCTGTCAAATCCCTCAGTGCCTACCGAAAGACAGAAGATATCCTGAGGGGAAAAAATTACCATTAAAAACATTAACAGTTATAGTATGCTGGGTATTTTACATTTTAAAAGACAACCGTGTATTAAAGCTGAGTGCACAAGTTGAACTGAACGTACCTGCAAAACCTCCAGACAGCGCCTTCCAAGGTAACACAATTGTGTATTTCTGAACACTCACACACACCGTTGTTTGATTTCTCCTAATACAGTCTTACTGGGCAAGAATCCTCATCTTTATTCACAGCCATTCTTTTCGTTCCTCCCGTCACATTGAGAAACATCATTTCAGCCAATTCTTTTGATAAAGAAGAGCCTGTTATATCACTTCTGTCATGCCATTGTGTCTCCATTACACATATTTTTCTTCTCTCATATTCT
Source organism: Romanogobio albipinnatus (assembly GCA_023566225.1). NCBI lineage: Eukaryota > Metazoa > Chordata > Actinopteri > Cypriniformes > Gobionidae > Romanogobio > Romanogobio albipinnatus. The sequence goes on along the minus strand of CM042261.1, from coordinate 4,505,268 downwards.
CCAGTGTTACAGAAAGCTGATGCGAAACATCTTAATCTCAAGCTTTCCAGCTCAACAGATCTCACATCTCTAAAGATATAGCTCGTTCTTTAATTACTTTCAATGCACACAGAGCTAAATGACTTTGCAGGTTCTTTTTTTCCCCTTTGTCATTGGGATGGCTGCAGTAATTAGACAAAGATTTTATCTGTTGGTTATGGATGGACAGAATGGACCGATTCCAAATGGTACTTGAAGGGCACTGCAGGACTCATAGAGTCATTCTAAATGAAAGTAAGCAACTGTTTCCTTCCTCCAAGTGCCCACAAGGCTGTTAGTGAAGTGTACAGATGATGGACACTCAAGTGTTCAACTGAAAGGTGAAGTAGGCCAATGTAAGATTTTTTTTATGTTAACATTCCTTTATCCCATTTTATTGTTCATTGACTATTACTATGCCATTCATTGGTTTATCTCCACAAAAAGTGTAAACATTAAGCCTCCCAGTCACCTTCAAAACATTGAGAGTGGCTACTGTAGCAGACGGAGAGTTTGGGGTGTGGCTACTGTAGCAGACGGAGAGTTTGGGGTGTGGCTACTGTAGCAGACGGAGAGTTTGGGGTGTGGCTACTGTAGCAGACGGAGAGTTTGGGGTGTGGCTACTGTAGCAGATGGAGAGTTGGGGGTGTGGCTACTGTAGCAGATGGAGAGTTGGGGGTGTGCTACTGTAGCAGATGGAGAGTTTGGGGTGTGGCTACTGTAGCAGATGGAGAGTTTGGGGTGTGGCTACTGTAGCAGATGTAGAGTTTGGGGCGTGGCTACTGTAGCAGATGGAGAGTTTGGGGCGTGGCTACTGTAGCAGATGGAGAGTTTGGGGCGTGGCTACTGTAGCAGATGGAGAGTTTGGGGTGTGGCTACTGTAGCAGATGGAGAGTTTGGGGTGTGGCTACTGTAGCAGACGGAGAGTTTGGGGTGTGGCTACTGTAGCAGATGGAGAGTTGGGGGTGTGGCTACTGTAGCAGATGGAGAGTTGGGGGTGTGGCTACTGTAGCAGATGGAGAGTTGGGGGTGTGGCTACTGTAGCAGACGGAGAGTTTGGGGTGTGGCTACTGTAGCAGATGGAGAGTTTGGGGTGTGGCTACTGTAGCAGACGGAGAGTTTGGGGTGTGGCTACTGTAGCAGACGGAGAGTTTGGGGTGTGGCTACTGTAGCAGATGGAGAGTTGGGGGTGTGGCTACTGTAGCAGATGGAGACTTGGGGGTGTGCTACTGTAGCAGATGGAGAGTTTGGGGTGTGGCTACTGTAGCAGATGGAGAGTTTGGGGTGTGGCTACTGTAGCAGATGTAGAGTTTGGGGCGTGGCTACTGTAGCAGATGGAGAGTTTGGGGTGTGGCTACTGTAGCAGACGGAGAGTTTGGGGTGTGGCTACTGTAGCAGATGGAGAGTTGGGGGTGTGGCTACTGTAGCAGATGGAGAGTTGGGGGTGTGGCTACTGTAGCAGATGGAGAGTTTGGGGTGTGGCTACTGTAGCAGATGGATAGTTTGGGGAGTGGCTACTGTAGCAGATGGAGAGTTGGGGGTGTGGCTACTGTAGCAGATGGAGAGTTTGGGGTGTGGCTACTGTAGCAGATGGAGAGTTTGGGTGTGTGGCTACTGTAGCAGACGGAGAGTTTGGGGTGTGGCTACTGTAGCAGATGGAGAGTTTGGGTGTGTGGCTACTGTAGCAGATGGAGAGTTTGGGGTGTGGCTACTGTAGCAGATGGATAGTTTGGGGTGTGGCTACTGTAGCAGATGGAGAGTTGGGGGTGTGGCTACTGTAGCAGATGGAGAGTTTGGGGTGTGGCTACTGTAGCAGATGGAGAGTTTGGGTGTGTGGCTACTGTAGCAGACGGAGAGTTTGGGGTGTGGCTACTGTAGCAGATGGAGAGTTGGGGGTGTGGCTACTGTAGCAGATGGAGAGTTTGGGGTGTGGCTACTGTAGCAGATGGAGAGTTTGGGATGTGGCAACTGTAGCAGATGGAGAGTTTGGGGCGACAAACATAGAGAAGCGTGTCAATCTCTTTCCAGCTCAACCAATAGCATGAGTTTGGGGTGTGGCTTCTGTAGCAGGTGGACAATTTGGGGTACGGTTACTGTAGCAGATGGCGAGTTTAGGGAGTGGCTACTGTAGCAGATGGAGAGTTTGAGGCGTGGCTACTGTAGCAGATGGAGAGTTTGAGGCGTGGCTACTGTAGCAGATGGAGAGTTTGAGGCGTGGCTACTGTAGCAGATGGAGAGTTTGGGGCGTGGCTACTGTAGCAGACGGAGAGTTTTGGGCGTGGCTACTGTAGCAGATGGAGAGTTTGGGGCGTGGCTTCTGTTGCAGATGGAGAGTTGGGGGTGTGGCTACTGTAGCAAATGGAGAGTTTGGGGCGTGGCTACTGTAGCGGATGACGAGATGGGGTGTGGCTTCTGTAGCAGATGGAGAGTTTGGGGTGTGGCTTCTGTAGCAGATGGAGAGTTTGAGGCGTAGCTTCTGTTGCAGATGGAGAGTTGGGGGTGTGGCTACTGTAGCAAATGGTGAGTTTGGGGCGTGGCTACTGTAACAAATGGAGAGTTTGGGGCGTGGCTACTGTAGCAGATGTAGAGTTTGGGGCGTGGCTACTGTAGCAGGTGGAGAGTTTGGGGCGTGGCTACTGTAGCAGACGGAGAGTTTGGGGTGTGGCTACTGTAGCAGACGGAGAGTTTGGGGCGTGGCTACTGTAGCAGATGGCGAGTTTAGGGAGTGGCTACTGTAGCAGATGGAGAGTTTGGGGTGTGGCTACTGTAGCAGATGGCGAGTTTAGGGAGTGGCTACTGTAGCAGATGGAGAGTTTGAGGCGTGGCTACTGTAGCAGATGGAGAGTTTGAGGCGTGGCTACTGTAGCAGATGGAGAGTTTGAGGCGTGGCTACTGTAGCAGATGGCGAGTTTAGGGAGTGGCTACTGTAGCAGATGGAGAGTTTGGGGTGTGGCTACTGTAGCAAATGGCGAGTTTGGGGCGTGGCTACTGTAGCAAATGGAGAGTTTGGGGCGTGGCTACTGTAGCAGATGTAGAGTTTGGGGCGTGGCTACTGTAGCAGGTGGAGAGTTTGGGGCGTGGCTACTGTAGCAGACGGAGAGTTTGGGGTGTGGCTACTGTAGCAGACGGAGAGTTTGGGGCGTGGCTACTGTAGCAGATGGCGAGTTTAGGGAGTGGCTACTGTAGCAGATGGAGAGTTTGGGGTGTGGCTACTGTAGCAGATGGCGAGTTTAGGGAGTGGCTACTGTAGCAGACGGAGAGTTTGGGGCGTGGCTACTGTAGCAGATGGCGAGTTTAGGGAGTGGCTACTGTAGCAGATGGCGAGTTTAGGGAGTGGCTACTGTAGCAGATGGAGAGTTTGAGGCATGGCTACTGTAGCAGATGGAGAGTTTGAGGCGTGGCTACTGTAGCAGATGGAGAGTTTGAGGCGTGGCTACTGTAGCAGATGGCGAGTTTAGGGAGTGGCTACTGTAGCAGACAGAGAGTTTGGGGTGTGGCTACTGTAGCAGATGGCGAGTTTAGGGAGTGGCTACTGTAGCAGATGGAGAGTTTGAGGCGTGGCTACTGTAGCAGATGGAGAGTTTGAGGCGTGGCTACTGTAGCAGATGGAGAGTTTGAGTCGTGGCTACTGTAGCAGATGGAGAGTTTGGGGCGTGGCTACTGTAGCAGACGGAGAGTTTTGGGCGTGGCTACTGTAGCAGATGGAGAGTTTGGGGCGTGGCTTCTGTTGCAGATGGAGAGTTGGGGGTGTGGCTACTGTAGCAAATGGAGAGTTTGGGGCGTGGCTACTGTAGCGGATGACGAGATGGGGTGTGGCTTCTGTAGCAGATGGAGAGTTTGAGGCGTAAGGTGTGTTCGACATCGGCTGCTGCCGGATTCAACTGATCGGCGAGAGTAGCCGCGTGCAGGCGGGGAGGAGCTGCAAACGGAGACGTGGAGTCGGACACTTTCTGCTTCCCGTAGTGACGCTCGCGCTGTGTTTGCATACTTTATCAGCTGAAGTGAAATAAATGCAATATTTGGCAATACACAGATGTTTCAGAGACATTATTGTCATGTAATACTTTATGTACTGCTTAATACAGCGTGTGTTTGTACAAGAATAAAGTTCAACATATAAGTCTACACTATCAATGAAGTGGGGTTTACGTTTTTAATCAGTTTTATTTTGATAAACATGACAATATAACATCGCGACTACATGAAAGGAGGTTTTACTGTTATAAAAAACTGATTTGTGCGCATTAGTGGAGCTGAAGGTTTCAGAATAAACACGAAACACACGTGATCGCTGTCATGCGGTGAATCCGGCCAATCGTGGAACAGCTGTGTCGTCATCAGAGTCCGTGCAGCCTCCTGCAGCTGCTCTGTAGAAACTGCACCGGCTGTATCAGCCGACTGCTCTCGAATCGCTCTCGCGGCACTTTGTTGACATACGTCACTGTCACGTGGCGTCGGCGCTGCCTCAAGTCGGACAAAATTTCTAACCGGCATGCACTGCTTCAAGTCAGCCGCCGATCGGTCTGCGCATCGCTGGGTGAAGTCGAACAAGCCTGTAGCTTCTGTTGCAGATGGAGAGTTGGGGGTGTGGCTACTGTAGCAAATGGCGAGTTTGGGGCGTGGCTACTGTAGCAAATGGAGAGTTTGGGGCGTGGCTACTGTAGCAGATGTAGAGTTTGGGGCGTGGCTACTGTAGCAGGTGGAGAGTTTGGGGCGTGGCTACTGTAGCAGACGGAGAGTTTGGGGTGTGGCTACTGTAGCAGACGGAGAGTTTGGGGCGTGGCTACTGTAGCAGATGGAGAGTTGGGGTGTGGCTACTGTAGCAGACGGAGAGTTTGGGGTGTGGCTACTGTAGCAGATGGAGAGTTTGGGGTATGGCTACTGCAGCAGATGGAGAGTTGGGGGTGTGGCTTCTGTAGCAGATGGAGAGTTTGGGGAGTGGCTACTGTAGCAGATGGCAAGTTTGGGGTGTGGCTTCTGTAGCAGATGGAGAGTTTGGGGCATGGCTACTGTAGCAGATGGAGAGTTGGGGTGTGGCTACTGTAGCAGATGGAGAGTTGGGGTGTGGCTACTGTAGCAGATGGAGAGTTGGGGTGTGGCTACTGTAGCAGATGGCAAGTTTGGGGTGTGGCTACTGTAGCAGATGGAGAGTTGGGGTGTGGCTACTGTGGCAGATGGAGAGTTGGGGGCGTGGCTACTGTGGCAGATGGAGAGTTGGGGTGTGGCTACTGTGGCAGGTGGAGAGTTGGGGTGTGGCTACTGTAGAAAACAGAGAGTTTGAGAATAACTACTTGAAATCGGTTCTGATCCATCAGACTAAATCCCATTATTTTAAACCACAGAAAAATGGATCCCACAAGGATTTTTGCTGTTCAGACTACAAACAACTAAACAGATTTGAGTCAGACAGTCTGTCTGAACAAATCTTAACTGTAACATTTACGTCCCAGAAAGCTGATTTCCTTCTTTCTTTTAGTTTATTTAAAGCTTACTTGTGAAATAAAATGTTCGGGGTGGTCAAAAAACAGTCAAAATTCAAAATCTTCCTTGACTTCAATAAACACTGGCCTGCATACAGTACTGTAAGTCAATGATCTTTCACTGCATACATAAGTCACTGACCCTCCTGGGCAAAGTCCATTATCAGCTGAAAGAGTCAATGAAGAGATTTCCGACTCCATGTGACCTATGAACAAGCAAATAAATGATCGCGGCCCCTCAGGTTGACCTTTTCCCAGACACTTATCCTAGATCCTGGTCATATCGATTATCCATGAATATTCTGACGGACGCAGCACAGATCCGCTTCTGCTGAATATTCACAACCATATTCAGCGGCCCGCAGGAATATCCTCGTTGTTTCCAGACACTAACTGCATATGAAAGATAAGGAGTTATTTCAAAAGCACATCATTAGAGCATTTGGGTTCAATTTGCCGATCTGCACATGAAAGCCGGAGCCGTATGCTGATAGTCCGGCCTAAAACCCGGAGCCGGAGTGTGTGATGATGTTCCTCCCCGGTATTAATCACTCTATTACAAGCGCAAATACAGATGGCACGTTACTGTAAGACCCAAATAGGACACACATGCTCACTGAGACCTCTCGGTGGAGGCCCACATTTGCGTGTAAAGACATAAAAGTGTTTCATTTCTGGAATAAATTGAGTGGGACTGAATGAAGACAGATTTCCATGTTTTTTCATCCTAAATCTCGCAAAAAGAAAAGTATTTTTAGAGGGAGACTCCGTGTGCGCTCAACAGTTCTAAATCAACGTAATTTGTGAGAGGATTTCTGGTTTTCTGTTTATCCCGTCTAGAAGTTGACCCACATTTAGGTACAGTTTCACTGGATTTATTGAGTGTCAAAAATATTTCAGAGAGTTATACAGTATCATACAACAGACAAACAGCATAAACAGCATTTAATCAGAAAAACGGAGAGACTCGTTACCAGATGATGGGGACGAGAGAGTATGTTTTAGTTTTCATCCATATTGCTTTTGTTTCCCAGACTGTCACGTCCATCATTTTGAAGTAATATTCACAGTGCAAACAAAATATAACAATAAAAGAAACTGCGGCATCTGTTTATGATAAACAAAGAATTGATTGAGAGCATTCCGGAGCGGAATAAAATGAACAAATGGGAATAAAGGGAACATTTGAAATGAATAAAATGAAAATTAATCGAAAAAAAATGATTACTTTCAGTTTTTTTACGGGATTAAAGATGTAACATGCGCGCATGTGTGGTAAACATATAACATGTTCAACACATGCACTTTTTTCTTAATATTTATATTTATTTAAATTATTTTAATGCATTTTATATATGAATAGTTTTTTTTACATTTCTATTAATTAATTCATGATAATTAATGTCTTCTCTAGTATGAAATGTTACGTTTTGTTGTTTTTTGGGAATTTTTTTACTTGGTACAAAACGTGTTTTTTTATGTAAAAAAAAAAAATCATGGACATGTTTCGAAAATTATTTTAATAACATTGTCTCTGTTTATTTGAATACATTTTATTTATTAATTGTTTTTTGTTTTTTTTTTAATTAAAATGTAATTCATTTTTAACGTCTTCATACCCTCTCAGAAAAAAAGGTACAGTGGAAGTACAATTTTGTTCCTTGGAGAACAAAACATATAACTGTACCTTTAAAGGTACACAATTGGTCCTTAGGGTACAATTATAGCCATTGTTTTCCTCTACTTAGAGCAGAAGTTCGGTCCTGCAGAGTTTGGCTCCGACCCTGAAAGACATCTATAGAAGCTCTTATTGAGAATTAACAGAGGTTTAGATGTTGATGTTTCATTGAAAATGGTTGGTCACCATTATGGAGATCAGTGTTTCCTTTAGTTGGGCAGTTTGACTCTTGTATTTTTGTGTGAGTTTGTGGCTTTTGTTACAGTGTTAACAAAACACATAATCTGTTCAAATCAAAAGAAGCCATAAACCAAAATTATCAAAAACTAAACATATTAATAAATAATATTCACCATCAATACTTTCTTGCCACAAATCAATTCTTATTTTTAAATACACAATTTTTTTTAGATGCACACAGATATCATAAATCAGCATATGAATCTCAACAATGGTGACATACTTAATGCTGCAATGCATGCTGGGAGTGATATGTTTTTTACTGCGGTGGCTTAGTAGGGTTGGAGCTAAACTCTGCAGGACATCAGCTCTAGGACCGAACTTGCCTACCCCTGACTTAGAGGTACACAAAGTTTTTTCCCTTAACATTTTGTACTCTTTTTTTTTTTTTTTTTGAGAGTGTACCCTCTGTCGTCCTTTGGTCATTTTTGCCTGAAAATGTATTTTATTTTTTTATTTTTTTCACCAGAATGGTACAAAACTTGGTAAAAGTTTTGGCACTTGCTATGTGAACAAAAAAATAAAATCATGTGCATAATTCAAAAAGGTTAAATGGTCCTGAAAATGTATTTTAATTAAAATATGTGTTTATTTTAATACATTTTATTTATTTATTTTTCATTAATTTTAGCACATTTTCTGAGATATCAAACTCAAATTTGAAACACTTTAATTTTTTTGTTTGTTTGTTTGAGTAAAACCTGTATTGGAAAATATATTTTATAGACCTATAAAAATTAAAAATAGTATTTTTGTGCAGTTTTCATAACAATGCAGGTTTCATTAATTAACATTAGTTAATACTTTAGTTAACATGAACTAATAATGAACTGCACTTCTACAGCAGTTATTAATCTCAGTTAAATTACTAATGCATGATTCAAATCAAAAGTTGTATTTGTTAACATTTTAGTGAATGCATGTGAACTAACAATGAATGACTGTATTTGTATAATAAAAAACATTAACAAAGATGAATAAATACTGGAGAACATGTACCACTCATTGTTAGTTCTTGTTAGTTAATACAAATGAGACCTTATTGTAACGTTTTACCCAACAAACTTTTTAACTTTTTCTTTTTTACCTTTTCACTTCAGCAATATGTCTTCTTTAAAAAGAGATTAAACTAAAGTATGTGCTCAAAAATTACATTCAAGATTCATGAAAATGTCTTATAACTATCATTTGGTACCATAGAATCCCCTAAAAACACAAAATATGAAATAAAAAAATAGTACATGAATTCCATTGAAAACCATTACAGGACCAAAGCAATGATATAAAAACATCACACTGTTTTTATTCATAATTACATCAAAAACAGATGGCATCTTTGTGAAGTGTTTTCCAATATTTTAAGAAGTTGACTGATTATTCCTGTTCTAGTGCGATCGACTGTGACACTCGCTGTGTCTGTTACGTTCTGCTCTTACAAGCCTATCGAACACAAAGACGTTCCCGAACACCAGATGTGCCGGACGTGACCCTGCCGTACCTGCTGCACGCGCTCAGTGTGACAAAATGTATACATCCATATGAGATATGTGTGTACATATCAGCCTGCAGGTGTATCAGATCCATTTATACACATGTACTTACGCTAAAACACACATCTATGAAGAAAGCTGTATTCTATCACTGTCATGCTGGGGAGGGGTTGATGTAATATTATGATTTTCCCTTCCTCTCCGCTAAATGGCACAAAGTCGGGCTAAAAATGTACGCTGATGCGTGAAATCTCCCACAGACGGTTACGCTTCGATGGACAGAAATTATTCACAGTTGCCCCCTGCCCTTGTACAAAAAAGCTTGGAGAATTTCACTGGCGATAAGCTTAATACTAGATTTTCATAAGCAATAAATTCTGCCATCAGAGAGAGCTAAGTCAATTAAAAACAATACAGAAACAGCGTTCTCAGCAGGACCGGCGAGGACTTATCACATAGAATTTCAAACCTGATTTATTCCTTTCAAAGCCCCTCCTTCCAATGCATTTGAGGCTGGGTTTAGCGCAGAGGATCAATCTGTCACAGGCCTTTGAAGCAGACACTGCTCTTAATGAGTTGCAGCGCAGCATATGGTGTAATGCATTTCGGTTTCCAAAGAGCGTCAGACAATATGCCACATAAAAGCCCCGTGTCCAAACTAAAAGCAGAGGGAAGCGGAGCCGGGCGGGCACGTAGATTAAGACTGGGCACAATTACTGAACTCGGAGAGACAGATTAGAAGTGATTTTCTCTGAGGCCGTGTTTACATTAGGAGTATTGAGATTCAGGTTTGGGATTGTTTGCGTGGCTGCAGTACGACAGCGGCTGAGGAAACATGTGATTACAGTCACAGCTTCACTCGAGAAACATTCATGAGCTCTTGTACTGTCACAGCATCTACAGAGCAGGAAATATTTTAAGACATTTTTAAAAAATGGTATGTAACACACACACACACAGACTCACGCACACTCACACACAAGCGCGCGCAAAACACACACTCACTCACACACACTAACACTCTCACACACTTACACACAAACACACACTCTCAGACACACATACTCTCACACACAAACACTCACACACACACAAACTCGCACACACACACACACACACTCACACACTTACACACAAACACACACTCACATACAAACACACTCACACACAAGCACTCACATGCACACTCACACACACTCACAGACACTTACACACACTCACACACACAAACACACTCACAAACACGCGATTACACACACTCACACACAAGCACTCGTGCACACACACACACGCACACACTCACAGACACTTACACTCACTCACACACTTACACACAAACTCTCTCACACACAAACATATTCACACACACTCACACACTTACACACACACAAACTCACACACAAACATACTCATTCACACTAATACGATCACACACACACACACGCACACACACTAACACTCACACACAAACATACACATACTGACACACTTACACACTCACACACACTCATACGATTACACACACTCACACAAAAGCACTCTCTCACACACACACACACACTCACACTGACACACATTCACACTCACACAAACATACTGACACACTTACACACAAACACACATACTCTCACACACAAACATACTCACACACACTCATACGATCACACACACACTCACACACACACACACACACACACACACACTCACACACAAGCACTCGCACACACACTCAGACACTTACACACACTCACAGACACTCACAGACATTTACACACACTCACACACACAAACACACTCACACACACTCATGCGATTACACACACTCACACACAAGCACTCGCACACACACACTCACACACTCATACAAACACACACACTTACACACAAACACACACTCACTCACACACACAAACACACTCACACACACTCATGCGATTACACACACTCACACACAAGCACTCGCACACACACTCACACTCACAGACATTTACACACACACAAACACACTCACACACACTCATGCGATTACACACACTCACACACAAGCACTCGTGCACACACTCACAGACACTTACACTCACTCACACACTTCCACACACACTCTCTCACACACAAACATATTCACACACACTTACACACACACAAATTCACACACACACACTAACACTCACACACAAACATACACATACTGACACACTTACACACAAACACACTCACACACACACACACTCATACGATTACACACTCACACAAAAGCATTCTCACACACACACACTCACACTGACACACATTCACACTCACACATACTGACACACTTACACACAAACACACATACTCTCACACACAAACATACTCACACACACTCATACTCACACACACACACTCACACACTAACACTCACACACACACAAACATACACTCACACACAAGCACTCGCACACACACACTAACACTCACACACTCATACAAACACACATATTTACACACAAACACACACTCACATACAAACACACTCATGCGATTACACACACTCACACACAAGCACTCGCACACACACTCACATGAACACTCACAGACACTTACACACTCACACACACAAACACACTCACACACACTCATGCGATTACACACACTCACACACACACAAGCACTCGTGCACACACACACACACACACACGCACATGCACACACTCACAGACACTTACACTCACTCACACACTTCCACACAAACACACACACAAACACAAACATATTCACACACACTCACACACTTACACACACACAAACTCACTCACACTCATACGATCACACACACGCACACACACTCACACACACACACTCACACACACTCATGCGATTACACACACTCACACACAAGCACTCGTGCACACACACGCACACTCACGCACACTCACAGACACTTACACTCACTCACTCACACACTTACTCACAAACACACACACACACTCTCACACACACTCATGCGATTACACACACTCACACACAAGCACTCGTGCACACACACACACGCGCGCACACTCACAGACACTTACACTAACTCACACACTTACACACACACTCTCACACACAAACATAAAGAACTCAAAGAAACGATGTAAAAACAGCTTTATTTTATAATTAGTGCATGTACTGGATATCAACTTAATGTCTTATCATTAATGATCTGAGATTTCTATATTCATATAGGTGCTTCTAATGAGGTGTCACACGGGTGAGAAGTGTGTGTGTGTCAGAGCTGCTGCAAAACACACAATTAACTTCCCGCCGTTTAACAAACTAGAGAAAAGAGAGATGAATCCGATCCTGGAATCCATGCCTCCCACGTCGACGGACGCTAAAGCCGGTCACATGGACTTCTCATTGCCTTGTTTACTGTGGGATATGTTTGTTTTTCATTCCAGTGGATTATCTAAAATTATTTTACACATGTAAGAAATTTAGGGAAAACCAGTGCAGTTTTGAGCCAGACTCAAACCTCAGATGTGTTCTGAGAATAGACTCGCACTGGTGATTTGCCTTCGACTCGTTTTATCTCCAGACCCCCGTACGGCTGAATATTTGTCACGGTAGATTTCTGTAAAAAGCCCACGGTGGACTTAAAACGCTACTGCTGCTCGCCGAGTCTCCCCGGCCCTGTTTATTGGGCACTGGCCCGCTCCTTTATGAAACAGTAGTGCCCTTTGTGGTACAGAAACTCATGCTGGATTTGTCTGGCAAGACATGTCCAGCACACGCCCCATCAAGGGGAGCGCTGTGGAAAATCCATCTGGCATTTTCTGTGCTCATAACGACATCGAGCCAAGGGCAAATTATCTTTTAAAAAAAAGGGCTCAGTGCAAACTGTTTGACTTCGGGTGCATGTGCACGCTGAGAGCCCTTTCCCGCTCTCCTTATTACCAAACGTTTGGGGGTGGTATGATTTTTAAATGTTTTTGAGTCTCTCATGCTTACCAAGACTGCTGGGAATGAATATTATAACTGTGGGTTTCTGCAGATTTCATGAAGCTCAATTTGAGACTTTTTTAAGACCAAGTAACGAAAACTTAAGGTTAGGGTTAGTTCAAGCAAAAATGAAAATTAGCCCGTGATTTACTCAGCCTCAAGGTGTATGACATTCTTCTTTCAGATGAATAAAATCAGAGTTATATTAAAAATGTCATGACTAATCCAAGCATTATAATGGCAGTGAATGGTTGTGTCGTCCATCATAAAAGCGCATTTATCCATCATAAAAGTACATCTATCCATCATAAAAGTGCATCTATCCATCATAAAAGTGAATCTATCCATCATAAAAGTGCATCTATCCATCATAAAAGTGCATCTATCCATCATAAAAGTGCATCTATCCAACATAAAAGTGTATACATCCATCATAAAAGTGCATCTATCCATCATAAAAGTACATCTATCCATCATAAAAGTGCATCTATCCATCATAAAAGTACATCTATCCATCATAAAAGTGCATCTATCCATCATAAAAGTGCATCTATCCATCATAAAAGTGCTTAAAAGTGCATCTATCCATCATAAAAGTACATCTATCCATCATAAAAGTGCATCTATCCATCATAAAAGTACATCTATCCATCATAAAAGTGCATCTATCCATCATAAAAGTGCATCTATCCATCATAAAAGTACATCTATCCATCATAAAAGTGCATCTATCCATCATAAAAGTGCATCTATCCATCATAAAAGTGCATCTATCCAACATAAAAGTGTATACATCCATCATAAAAGTGCATATATCCATCATAAAAATGCATCTATCCATCATAAAAGTGCATCTATCCAACATAAAAGTGCATCTATCCATCATAAAAGTGCATCTATCCAACATAAAAGTGTATACATCCATCATAAAAGTGCATCTATCCAACATAAAAGTGTATCCATCCATCATAAAAGTGCATCAATCCATCATAAAAGTGCATCTATCCAACATAAAAGTGCATCTATCCATCATAAAAGTGCATCTATCCAACATAAAAGTGTATACATCCATCATAAAAGTGCATCAATCCATCATAAAAGTGTATCCATCCATCATAAAAGTGCATCCATCCATCATAAAAGTGCATCTATCCATCATAAAAGTGCATCTATCCAACATAAAAGTGCATCCATCCATCATAAAAGTGCATCCATCCATCATAAAAGTGCATCCATCCATCATAAAAGTGCATCTATCCATCATAAAAGTGTATCCATGGCTCTAGGGGTTAATAAAGGCCTTCTGAAGCGAAGTGGCGTGTTTGTGTAAGAAAAATATCCATATTTAAAACTGTATAGACCAAAATAAATAACTTCCGGCGGTCAGAGGTTGACTTACGGCAAAAGAGTGACCCCTGACGTGATGTACAGGAGTCTCTCACTGATAGTGCTGGGCAACAAACTCAAGCTCCTCTTCTCTTATATCGAAATCCTCCGCCATTTCTCTTAAAAAATTCTCGTTTTAGACTCTAATTCATGACCGGTGTTTGTTTTGCTCTATCCTCTGCGCTTCTTCTTCGCTTCAGAAGGCCTTTATTAACCCCCGGAGCCGTGTGGAGCAGTTATATGATGGATAGATGCACTTTTATAGACTTCATAAACGAGGCAACCATTCACTGCCATTATAAAGTTTGGAAGAGTCAGAACATTTTTAATATAACTCTGATTGTGTTCGTCTGAAAGAAGAATGTCATACACACCTATAGGATGACTTGAGGGAGAGTAAATCATGGGCTAATTTAAATTTTTGGGTGAACTATCCCTTTAAGGAATAGATTTCAGAGAAACACTTCAGAGTTTGAAAATACATCTTCCAACAGATATCTGTTACTTTTTAATTAATTTTACTTTTAAAAAAAACACTACAGTAAGGAAATAACTGTTACTGCACCTTCTGATCAATTTCTCTTTTTTCCCAGAAATATCTAAAGATTCCTAAATCAAGATACATTCACTTCAATTGTAAAATAAAATATCCAGTCTTGTTTTCTGTGAAAAGGATCAAAAGGAAGTTTAACGGTAACACTTTAGTTTAGGGTCCAATTCTCACAATTAACTAGTTGCTTATTAGCATGCATATTACTAGGATATTGTCTGTTTATTAGCACTTATAAAGCACATATTAATGCATGAACATATTCTACATCCCTTAATCCTACCAATACCTAAACTGAATAACCCCACTAACTATTAATAAGCAGTAAATAGGAGTTTATTAAGGAAAAAGTCACAATTAATAGTGAATATGTGTTCCTTATACTAAAGTGTTACCACAAGAACAAATATCAGCAAACAGGTTCAGAGAAATCTGCCTAATTTAGAAGTTTTGACAGATATTTGATCACTTAATTGTATTTTTTTTTTAATAAAGACTTAATTTTCCTTTTGCATCTCAAGTAATTTATTCTTGATTTAAACTTTTTTGATGATGTTTGTATTGGAAAACAGGACAAAAATACTGGGGAAAATATTCTTTTTTTTTTTGCAATGCATGCAACATTTAATGCCATAACTTTATGAATTTAAGACTTCCTGCTCTGATTTATGTGGAAGCTTTTTTCCATCACAGAATAAAACATTTTAAAAGATAATTGCGACTTTTTATCTCACAATTGCGAGTTATAAAGTCAGAATTGAGAGATATAAACTTGCAGTTCTGAGAAAAAAGTCTGAATTGTGAGATAAAAAGTCACAATTACCTTTTTTTATTTTTTATTCAAGACCTTAATTTGTGTAAAGGCAAATAAGATTTTTTTAAGACTTGCAAAATATTGATATTGTAAAATGTAATATTTATTCCTGTGATCAAAGCTGAATTTATCATAATTTCTCCAGTCTTCAGTGTCACATGACTCTTCACTAATCACTCTAATATGATGATTTGATGCTCAAGATACATTTATGATTATGATCAATGTTGAAAACAGTCCATATTTTTGTGGAAACCATTTTTTCAGGAGTCTTCGATGGATGGAAAGTTAAAAAGAACAGCATTTATTTGAAATTAGGAATCTGTCTTGTGACTTTTGATCAATTTAATTGCTGATAAGACTATTAAATCTTTCCCCGCAATTGACGGAATTTAAGTTACGTGGTTATTATTACACATCTTCTGAAAGAGTACAGAATCTCCAGATCAAAACACAGGCGAAGAAGAAGCAGAAACAAGTGATATCATATGTAATCGTATATGCATATGTAAAATTTAACAGCATATAAATCAAAACTGCCTAATGTTACTGAATGAAATGTTGACCCAGGACGAGCTGCAGGACTGTGAAGCTTTGCGGGTGTTGAGGGACTCCATCTGTGTTTTCATCATCACTCTGAATCTGAGTTTCTCAGCGTTTTGCTCAAAATTGTGCTTTTTATTGAAACTGACCCACATTCAAGTGTTGATAATAAAAAAAATGCATGAAGCTAGAATAAAACACAGGGTCTGTTCTGTCTTTTGATGTAAAGCATGTTCAGATATTCATGCAACAAAATTTTCTGAGGGGCATGAAAGTTTTGTGAAAATGATGCTGCGGGAAAAGAGTTAAGCATTACGCTTACCCAAATCAATAGCTTTATCTCTTGCTAAAAATATGTTGATGGTTTTAGATGGTAATGCATTTAAATATTTTATCAGTACTTCAATTAAATATTTAAGTTTGTAATTCCAGACCTGTATGACCTAATTTGGAGGAAAAACAGACCTATTTTTTCAAAATATCTTCTTTTGTGGTTTGTAAAAGACAGAAATTCATACAGGTTTGGAAAAACATGAGCGTGCATATTTTAGGGCGAGCTATCCAGAGCCGGCCCAAGGCATAAGCGAACTAAGCGGCTGCTTAGGGCCCCCTTGGCCACCAGGGGGCCCCCAATAGCACAGTAAATTACTCTCCGGCAAAGTTATTTCATGATGATTGAAATCGCGAAATGGCCTTAAACAATTATTGCAATAAATTGCAAAAAGTTTTCTAATAAATGCACGGATTGATTCGGCGCCATCGGTTGGACACTATTCGCTTGTTAGTCAGGATTCATCAAGTCCAAAGAGCGGAAAAATCGGCGCTAAAACGCAGTTGCCCGGCAACCTTTTTATGAAATTTTTTGTTTTTTTTTGTTTTACCTTTTTATGAATAGATGGATTTGAGAATGCGCTATATGGTTTAGTGCGAATATATTGTCTGACGTGCTGCATGTTTTGGACAGAGTAGACAGCATAGCTTTTAGTTTCTCCCTTGAAATTATAAGTTGTGTAGCCTACATTTTGGAAGTTTTTATTCAGAAAATAAAAAGGTTCTTTCTACACAGTCGAATGGAATACAAAAAAATAACATTTTGTTTCCGCCAAAATAAAAGCTCTGTTTAATGTTTGAAAGAAATCAACATTTCTTGTTTTTAAAATAAGTCTCTTCTTCTCACCAAGGCTGCATTTATTTGATTAAAAATACAGTAAAAACAGAAATATTGTAAAATAATGATGTAAAACAGCTGTTTTCTATGTGAATATAGCTATAGGAAAGTGTAATTTATTCCTGCATGTGATCAAAGCTGAATTTATCATCATTACTCCTGTCTTCAGTGTCATATGATCCTTCACAAATCATTCTGATATGAGGATTTGATGCTCAACAAACATCTATGATTATCAGCTTTGAACAATGTTTTTAGGATTTTTTTTGAAAGCTTTCTATTTCAGAGAAATGCAGTTCTTTTGAACCTTCGATTCATCAAATAATCCTGGGGAAAAGTGAGCATATTCAGCATAAGAGACTACTTAAAAAAAGTACATATCCCAGTGTGAACCATTGTAAGACTTACTGTAAGACTTTGAATATTAACGCCTGATCACTCTTGTGGGTTTGCTACTGTTACAATGAACCTTATAAGGATAAAAACATGACAAGCAGACATGATGTAACCAACACAACTACAACTAATACAATTTATACTGGGTTTGCAAATGATCAAGAATTGACAATAGTCAATCGTATTGGTGCCACAGAGGGGCCCCCAAATAAAATTCTGCTTAGGGCCCCATAAGGGCTTGGGCCGGCCCTGGAGCTATCCCTTTAAAGGTCCCGTTCTTCGTGTCTTTTTGAAGCTTTGATTGTGTTTACAGTGTGCAATATAACATGTGTTCATGTTTCGCGTATAAAAAAACACAGTATTTTTCACACAATTGACTGATCTGTGTACCGCTGTTTTCACTGTCCTAAAAACGGCTGATGAGTTCCTTTATTCTATGAAGTCCCTCCTTCAGAAATACGTAACGAGTTCTGATTGTGCCAGCGGTTCCCGTGTTGTGATTTGACCGCAGCTTAGCGAACGTGGCACGGTCCTGTGTTGTGATTCGACAGCAGCTTAGCGCACGTGGAAAGATCACGCCTCTTAACGGGAGATGTATGCGCTCAATGATCTCTACAGCGTCCCTGGGAAAGCCAAACAAAGGTGATTTGACTCCGGGATGAAAATAACAGCGTCTCGACGACATGGCGACAAACACACTCAAACGCAACAATTCCTTTTCTCCACGCAACACTTCCTCTTCTCCACGTGGGACAGCAACAAGACCACGCCCCCTTTTTTCGCGTATTCTTGTGGGCGGAGGTTAGTCTGTTCTACTGTTCTACTGACGTCATTAATGAAGGAAGTACCAGGATGTAGTCCAAGCCAGCCGTTCGCTGTAGGCTTTGAAAGGGAACTTCTGTTAAATAAAATATCTCGCTTGGCATTGAACTTTGAGCTTTATCATTTTACAGGTATTATTTATGCTCTAACAGCAACATTACACACTAACTAAAGTTTGAACAATGGGATCACGAAGAACGGGACCTTTAAGAGTGCAAGATGTCAGACATATCCTACAACAACACAAACCCACAATACCTTGCTGGAAGATTATCTCAAAATCGAATTACGGCTCATTTACGTCAGAATCAGTGCTTTATGTTTTATACAGTCTATGGTTTCAATCATCCTTCTGAATCCAATCCGGACGTAGCTTTTTGCTCCAAATGTTTTTACCCACATTCAAGTGTTGATAAAAAAGAATGCATGAAGCTAGACTAAAATAGGGTTTGGGTCCGTTCATTTTTTGATGTATTGCATGTTCAGATATTCATACAACAAAATATTCTGGGGGGCATGCAACTTTGAAACTGTTTGAAACTTCACAAACATTAGTCTCGCTATCAGTGCACGTGGAATGAGACTGTAATCAGTAAACCCGAACGATCTGACAAATTTCGCCACGTCTGGAAAAATAGCCATCTTGAAAGCCTAGCTTCACACTTTGGCCAGATTGTAAAAGGGATAAATCGGCCGCCAACCCAACAGCCCCTCCCCGCGCGGGCTCCCCGCTCTCCCTCCCCCTCGGTATCACTCAGACCGGCTGAAATAGGTTCGGCATGGAAGTCATTTCCCCTGTAGGTGCTCCAGCCCTGCTGTCCAGACTCAACAAGGTCCTGAAATATCATTAACATCTGATTTTCGCCAGCGCCGCACAAGCGGCTCTTTGTTCCCCTCGCACCAGACGGGGGGAGCGGCTCTACATTACCATATCACCAATGTAATTACACCTATTAAAGTGGAGGAATATAGAATTTATTCCTTCTTTCCCTCCATCTCCGCAGAAAAACGGCGTGTGAATATGGCTATTGTGTGCTTTTCAATTTCAGAAAGTGCTGCGGTATAATGCTATATAAACATTACCTCACCTTAACTCATAGCAGAGACCATTTGAGGCAAAATAGACTAGTTAACTTAATGACCCGCACAATCAAGCCTCTGTGCCTCTGCCATCACGGGTCGAAAAATGTTCCCATCTTTCTGTGGTCGCGAGTGGCCGTGATGAAACAGGCGCGCACGGCTGGTGAATAGTCGTGGCTCGTGCCAAGAGTCCGGTAAAGTGTCACTAGTGGTTATTTTCACGCTGTCACTTTGTGCCCGCTGTGCCATTTCGCTCCAGGGTGCACGCAAACAGCAGCGCATTCATGTTTCCTTTGACTTAATGCGTCACCAAACGTATAAACCTGTTGTGCGTATCGCCGCTGTCACCGCGTGTGCGCTCCGGGGATGATTCATGGCGCGCCCATGCCAGCCTTATAAAAACCTACATCCTGTTTAAATTCCTTCATAATTCTGTGCCACAACAATACATCTTTCTTTTCCCCGTAAACAAGAAGCATCTCTCCGAGCGAGTTGTGTGGATTTGACATTACATAATTAAAATGACATTTGCGGATAAGTGGTTTAGAGACGAATTCTTGTGGTCGTCGTGTTTTAGTTCAACGTACCCGAGCCCTGGAAAAAGAAATGAGCAGGACATTGATTTCACATGAAGAAGATATAGCCTATCTATAAATGTGTTTTTATGTGCAATTTAATGTTCTGTGTTTGGGATCAACCCAGCTTGCATTTGCCGGGTAGAGAGAGAGAGAGAGAGAGAGAGAGAGAGAGTGTGTGTGTGTGTGTGTGTGTGTGTGTGTGTGATGGGTAGGTTTAGGGGTAGTGTAGTAGGATAGAATATACAGTATAAAAACCATTACGCCTATGGAATGTCCTCACTTAGATAGCAAAACAAACCTGTGTGTGTGTGTGTGTGTGTGTGTGTGTGTGTGTGTGTGTGTGTGTGTGTGTGTGTGTGTGTGTGTGTGTGTGTGTGTGTGTGTGTGTGTGTGTGTGTGTGTGTGTGTGTGGGCATGTTTTTGTGAAATATCAGGACACAAATGTGTATAATGACATGGGTATGACATAGGTATTACAAAAAGAGCGTGAAATATGAGGACGTTCCCCATGTCCTCACTTTTCAAAATGCTTATAAATCACAGAATGAGGTTTTTTTCACAGAAAGTAAACTGCACAGTCTCCTGTGAGGGTTAAGTTTAGGGGCAGGGGCAGTGTGTGTGTGTGTGTGTGTATGTGTGTGTGTGTGTGTGTGTGTGTGTGTGTGTGTGTGTGTGTGTGTGTGTGTGTGTGTGTGTGTGTGTGTGTGTGTGTGTGTGTGTGTGTGTGTGTGTGTGTGTGTGTGATCAATGACTAGTTGTAATCAGTGCAAAAAGAAAGTTGTGTGAGGTTTAATTCCTCCTAATATTTCAGAGGAATTTCCTGACCGGCTTCTGAAATCTCTGCGTGCTGTAATGCGGGCCAGCCTGAGCTGTTGTTGCACACAGACAGAAGACACACCCGAGACCTTTAAACCTCACACATCTCAGGCGGAAAGTGATTGTCAGTCCTAAAATATTGTCCTATAGACGGAGCAAATCGAGCCGTGATAAATCCAGGGGGAGTTTGTGTCTCTAAACTGAATCAAAACCACAAGAAATGCAAAATAGTCACTAATAATATATATATATATATATATATATATACACACACATTATTTTGTTTTATTTTTCAAATGTAATATACATAATTCATAATATAGTTTGGGGTCAGTAAGATTAAAAAAGTTATATTTTAGTTTTGAAAGAAGTATTTTCTGCTCATCAACGCTGGATTTATTTGATTAAAAATACAGTAAAAACAACAATATATTGTGAAATATTTTTAGATTTTAAAATAACCATTTTCTATATGAATATATAGTAAAGTGTGATTTATTCCTGTGATCAAAGCTGAATTTATCATCATTACTCCAGTCTTCAGTGTCACATGATCCTTCACTAATCATTCTAATATGAGGATTTGATGCTCAAGAAACACACACACACACACACACACACACACACACACACACACACACACACACACACACACACACACACACACACACACACACACAGGTTTGTTTTGCTATCTAAGTGAGGACTTTCCATAGGCGTAATGGTTTTTATACTGTATATTCTATCCTTACATTACCCCATTACCCCTACCCCTAAACCTACCCATCACACACACACACACACACGCACACACACACGCACACACACACGCACTCACAACCCATGACAGGAAACATTTTGCATTTTTACATTTTTAATAAAACATTGTTTAGTATGTTTTTAAAGCTATTTTAAATATGAGGGCATATGAAATGTTATGTTTACATCGTAATACCAGTGTAATACCAGTGTCATTAAACAAATTTGTGTCACACAAAACCACCAGGTTTTCACATCACAAAACACACACACATATATATATATATATATATATATATACATTTTATGAATACGGTATATTATATTAA
>CM042261.1:4413158-4478158 GCA_023566225.1 Romanogobio albipinnatus | reverse complement strand
GAGTGAAAACAAAGTAATTTAAAAGTATTTCTTGTGATGCTTCACAGATTTGTTTAATATGACAGATGTTTATTCAAACAGAAGAGAATGACATATTAACAGCTGGAATATTTAAGCAGACGGGACTGCAGATTTTAAAAGAGGATCTGTGGGTTTACTGCAAGCAAAGTGTTGATAAATTATATTAAAATATATATATATCAGGAAACATTTTTATAGCAAAGGATATGATACTTAAAGGGATAGTTCACAGAGAAATTTTAAAATGCAGTCGAAAACCTGTATGATTTTCTTTCTTCAGTAGAACTAATTAATTTAATGAGATTATTACCACTGGGGGCGTCCTAGAAAAGGCTTTATGTTCATATTTCTCTCATTACATGATAGAACTGGGACATGTTGAGAAAGTTGATCATTTTCATAAAAAAATACACATTCTATTTGAATTATTTTGGATATGCACATATTTAAAAATGTAAGTACATCATGTTTTGATGTACTTGTTACTTAATATGCATTTTAGAAAAGGACAATGAAAACAATGTTTGATCATAATTCTGCATCTGCAAATGCAATGAGACAAAAGAGATTGTGGCTTTTAGAGCCGAAAGAATGGGAATTTATTCAAGTCAAGTCTGGCCAAGTCAAGTCTGTTCAAGTCTGTTCAAGTCAAGTCTGTTCAAGTCAAGTCTGGTCAAGTCAAGTCTGTTCAAGTCAAGTCTGTTCAAGTCTGTTCAAGTCAAGTCTGTTCAAGTCAAGTCTGGTCAAGTCAAGTCTGGTCAAGTCAAGTCTGTTCAAGTCAAGTCTGTTCAAGTCTGGTCATGTCAAGTCTGGTCAAGTCAAGTCTGTTAAAGTCAAGTCTGTTCAAGTCAAGTCTGTTCAAGTCAAGTCTGTTCAAGTCAAGTCTGTTCAAGTCAAGAATGGTCAAGTCAAGTCTGGTCAAGTCTGTTCAAGTCAAGTCTGTTCAAGTCAAGTCTGGTCAAGTCAAGTCTGGTCAAGTCAAGTCTGTTCAAGTCAAGTCTGTTCAAGTCTGGTCATGTCAAGTCTGGTCAAGTCTGTTCAAGTCAAGTCTGTTCAAGTCAAGTCTGGTCAAGTCAAGTCTGTTCAAGTCTGTTCAAGTCAAGTCTGTTCAAGTCAAGTCTGGTCAAGTCAAGTCTGTTCAAGTCAAGTCTGTTCAAGTCTGGTCATGTCAAGTCTGGTCAAGTCAAGTCTGTTAAAGTCTGTTCAAGTCAAGTCTGTTCAAGTCAAGTCTGTTCAAGTCAAGTCTGGTCAAGTCAAGTCTGTTCAAGTCTGTTCAAGTCAAGTCTGTTCAAGTCAAGTCTGTTCAAGTCAAGTCTGTTCAAGTCTGGTCAAGTCAAGTCTGTTCAAGTCAAGTCTGTTCAAGTCAAGTCTGGTCAAGTCAAGTCAAGTCTGTTCAAGTCTGTTCAAGTCAAGTCTGTTCAAGTCAAGTCTGTTCAAGTCAAGTCTGTTCAAGTCTGGTCAAGTCAAGTCTGGTCAAGTCAAGTCTGTTCAAGTCTGGTCAAGTCAAGTCTGTTCAAGTCTGGTCAAGTCTGTTCAAGTCTGGTCAAGTTAAGTCTGTTCAAGTCTGGTCAAGTCAAGTCTGTTCAAGTCTGGTCAAGTCTGTTCAAGTCTGGTCAAGTCTGTTCAAGTCTGTTCAAGTCTGGTCAAGTCAAGTCTGTTCAAGTCAAGTCTGTTCAAGTCAAGTCTGGTCAAGTCAAGTCTGTTCAAGTCTGGCCAAGTCTGTTCAAGTCTGGTCAAGTTAACTCTGTTCAAGTCTGGTCAAGTCAAGTCTGTTCAAGTCTGGTCAAGTCTGTTCAAGTCTGTTCAAGTCTGTTCAAGTCTGGTCAAGTCTGTTCAAGTCTGTTCAAGTCTGTTCAAGTCTGTTCAAGTCTGTTCAAGTCAAGTCTGTTCAAGTCAAGTCTGGTCAAGTCAAGTCTGGTCAAGTCTGGTCAAGTCAAGTCTGTTCAAGTCTAGTCTGGTCAAGTCAAGTCAAGTCTGGTTAGGTCAAGTCAAGTCAGGTCAGATCAGGTCAGGTCAGGTCAGATCAGGTCAGGTCCTGTCCTGTCCGGCCCTGTCCAATCAAGTCAAGTCAAGTTTGGTCATGTCCGGTCAAGTCAAGTCTGGTCAAGTCTGTTCAAGTCTGTTCAAGTCTGGTCAAGTCTGGTCAAGTCTGGTCAAGTCAAGTCTGGTCAAGTCAAGTCTGTTCAAGTCTGGTCAAGTCAAGTCTGGTCAAGTCAAGTCTGTTCAAGTCTAGTCAGGTCCTGTCCTGTCCTGTCCTGTCAAGTCAAGTCAAGTCTGGTCAAGTCTGGTCATGTCCGGTCAAGTCAAGTCTGGTCAAGTCTGTTCAAGTCTGGTCAAGTCAAGTCTGTTCAAGTCTGGTCAAGTCAAGTCTGTTCAAGTCTAGTCTGGTCAAGTCAAGTCAAGTCAGGTCAGGTCAGGTCAGGTCAGGTCAGGTCAGGTCAGGTCAGGTCAAGTCAAGTCTGTTCAAGTCTAGTCTGGTCAAGTCAAGTCAAGTCAAGTCAAGTCAAGTCTGGTCAGGTCAGGTCAGGTCAGGTCAGGTCAGGTCAGGTCAGGTCAGGTCAGGTCTGTTCAAGTCAAGTCTGGTCAAGTCAAGTCTGTTCAAGTCTGGTCAAGTCAAGTCTGGTCAAGTCAAGTCTGTTCAAGTCAAGTCTGGTCAAGCCAAGTCTGTTCAAGTCTGGTCAAGTCAAGTCTGTTCAAGTCTAGTCAGGTCCTGTCCTGTCCTGTCCTGTCAAGTCAAGTCTGGTCAAGTCTGGTCAAGTCAAGTCTGTTCAAGTCTAGTCTGGTCAAGTCAAGTCAGGTCAGGTCAGGTCAGGTCAGGTCAGGTCAGGTCAGGTCAGGTCAGGTCAGGTCAGGTCAGGTCAGGTCAAGTCAAGTCAAGTCAAGTCTGTTCAAGTCTAGTCTGGTCAAGTCAAGTCTGGTCAGGTCAGGTCAGGTCAGGTCAGGTCCTGTCCTGTCCTGTCCTGCCCTGCCCTGTCCTGTCCTGTCCTGTCCTGTCCTGTCCTGTCCTGTCCTGTCAAGTCAAGTCCGGTCAAGTCAAGTGTGGTCAAGTCTGGTGGCCCCACTTTATAGTAGGTGGCCTTAACTACTATGTACTTACATCAACAAATAAGTACAAAGTACTTACTGTGTTCAAATTGTATTGCAAAACACCTTTTCTGATATTGAGGTGGGATACGGGTAGGGTTAGGGACAGGTGTGGTGGTATGGGTAAGTTTAAGGGTAGGGTTAGGTGTAAGGGAAGTGTCAACTGTATAATTACAAATGTAACTACAGAAATTAATTACAGATGTAATTACATGCAGGTATTTTTTTAAATGTAAGTACAATGTAAAAACATGTATGTACACAATAAGTGCATAGTATCAAATGATTAATTAAAATGTTAGTGCATAGTAGTTAAGGCCACCTAATATAAAGTGGGTCCAGTCTGGTAAAGTCAGGTCAGGTCAGGTCAGGTCAGGTTAGGTTAGGACAGGTCAGGTCAGGTCAGGTCAGGTCACATCAGGTCAGGTCAGGTCAGGTCAAGTCAAGTCTTAAATAAACTGCACTTGGGTTCTGCAAGCTTGTCTCCTCCAGTGGATCACTTCTGCTAACATCACATCATCAACTATTCTATCAATTTTTATACGCATACACTATGCACTACGGCTAAAATCCAGATGTCTGTTGATAATAATCAAATATTAATTACCTCAAACAACCATTTGATGCTTATGCGTCTCAGAATTCATTAAAACATATGTTTGTAAAGGCAGGGGCATTTTATTCACCACAAAGAATATAAAAAAATCTACGTTCTCAGAGGAGAATTCAAATCAAGTCAAGTCTGTTCAAGTCTAGTCTGGTCAAGTCAAGTCAAGTCTGGTTAGGTCAAGTCAAGTCAGGTCAGATCAGGTCAGGTCAGGTCAGATCAGGTCAGGTCCTGTCCTGTCCGGCCCTGTCCAATCAAGTCAAGTCAAGTTTGGTCATGTCCGGTCAAGTCAAGTCTGGTCAAGTCTGTTCAAGTCTGTTCAAGTCTGGTCAAGTCTGGTCAAGTCTGGTCAAGTCAAGTCTGGTCAAGTCAAGTCTGTTCAAGTCTGGTCAAGTCAAGTCTGGTCAAGTCAAGTCTGTTCAAGTCTAGTCAGGTCCTGTCCTGTCCTGTCCTGTCAAGTCAAGTCAAGTCTGGTCAAGTCTGGTCATGTCCGGTCAAGTCAAGTCTGGTCAAGTCTGTTCAAGTCTGGTCAAGTCAAGTCTGTTCAAGTCTGGTCAAGTCAAGTCTGTTCAAGTCTAGTCTGGTCAAGTCAAGTCAAGTCAGGTCAGGTCAGGTCAGGTCAGGTCAGGTCAGGTCAGGTCAGGTCAGGTCAAGTCAAGTCTGTTCAAGTCTAGTCTGGTCAAGTCAAGTCAAGTCAAGTCAAGTCAAGTCTGGTCAGGTCAGGTCAGGTCAGGTCAGGTCAGGTCAGGTCTGTTCAAGTCAAGTCTGGTCAAGTCAAGTCTGTTCAAGTCTGGTCAAGTCAAGTCTGGTCAAGTCAAGTCTGTTCAAGTCAAGTCTGGTCAAGCCAAGTCTGTTCAAGTCTGTTCAAGTCTGGTCAAGTCAAGTCTGTTCAAGTCTAGTCAGGTCCTGTCCTGTCCTGTCCTGTCAAGTCAAGTCTGGTCAAGTCTGGTCAAGTCAAGTCTGTTCAAGTCTAGTCTGGTCAAGTCAAGTCAGGTCAGGTCAGGTCAGGTCAGGTCAGGTCAAGTCAAGTCAAGTCTGTTCAAGTCTAGTCTGGTCAAGTCAAGTCTGGTCAGGTCAGGTCAGGTCAGGTCAGGTCAGGTCAGGTCAGGTCAGGTCCTGTCCTGTCCTGTCCTGCCCTGTCCTGTCCTGTCCTGTCCTGTCCTGTCCTGTCCTGTCAAGTCAAGTCCGGTCAAGTCAAGTGTGGTCAAGTCTGGTGGCCCCACTTTATAGTAGGTGGCCTTAACTACTATGTACTTACATCAACAAATAAGTACAAAGTACTTACTGTGTTCAAATTGTATTGCAAAACACCTTTTCTGATATTGAGGTGGGATACGGGTAGGGTTAGGGACAGGTGTGGTGGTATGGGTAAGTTTAAGGGTAGGGTTAGGTGTAAGGGAAGTGTCAACTGTATAATTACAAATGTAACTACAGAAATTAATTACAGATGTAATTACATGCAGGTATTTTTTTAAATGTAAGTACAATGTAAAAACATGTATGTACACAATAAGTGCATAGTATCAAATGATTAATTAAAATGTTAGTGCATAGTAGTTAAGGCCACCTAATATAAAGTGGGTCCAGTCTGGTAAAGTCAGGTCAGGTCAGGTCAGGTCAGGTCAGGTTAGGTTAGGACAGGTCAGGTCAGGTCAGGTCAGGTCACATCAGGTCAGGTCAGGTCAGGTCAAGTCAAGTCTTAAATAAACTGCACTTGGGTTCTGCAAGCTTGTCTCCTCCAGTGGATCACTTCTGCTAACATCACATCATCAACTATTCTATCAATTTTTATACGCATACACTATGCACTACGGCTAAAATCCAGATGTCTGTTGATAATAATCAAATATTAATTACCTCAAACAACCATTTGATGCTTATGCGTCTCAGAATTCATTAAAACATATGTTTGTAAAGGCAGGGGCATTTTATTCACCACAAAGAATATAAAAAAATCTACGTTCTCAGAGGAGAATTCAAATCACTAGCATCAATAATTATTTCACAGTGCATCTTTTCTCGAGGTCTATATTCGCAGAGCGAGTAAAGCAGCATAACCAAGAAGAAAAGTCTTTAAATAAACAATGACCCTGCGCTTGAGTCCAATGTGGCGCCTAATTAACCGACAAGATATAAATGATACCATTTGGAGATGCTCTATTACGAGGAAAACAGGGGAAAGAGAAACTACAGATGTTTGCGCAGAAGATATCCCAGTTGCGCGTGTGATATTTGCGAGATTCAATTAAGCTAATGTGAGTTTGAGGTACAAAACTAAAAGGATAATTAATCCATGAGCAGCCAACCAATCAGAAAGTGATAAACACTCACTCCAGCCGTCAGCATCACGCTGGGTTTGCCGGGGATGATATCTCTTATCAGGCTCTTGGAGTAATTGTTGTGATAAGGCGGGAATCAAAGATACACGGTAAAACAAGAGGCAAAAGCACATCTAGAATATCCAGAGAGCCAATTAACAGATATCTGGATGCACTTAGACACCAAAGCACGCGCTTCACACACCTCCTGTGAGCCTGCATCCCATATTCTTCAGCCCATAATTAATCAGAACAAGTCCGTTTGGGACACGAGAAGAAAAATGGTGTTAACACAAAAGGAAACCCATACCTAGGCGCCGCTGCGATACAACCATTCCACAAATGAGGGCTTTTTGAAGAAGTAATGCACTTTTTTTAATGGTTAGTTTAATTAGCATGCATACTGAATGTATTTTATACTCTAAAAATGGTTTAGCAACATCACACCGATGAAGAGAGACTCCAGTTACACATTTTGGCTAAATAATAATGGGAATGTTGGAAAATTCATCACGTCTACAGACGGCGGATAAATCATGGACGACAGTATCGTGTGGAATGGTAAGGACAGGCGCTTTCTTTTTCCCATAATACCAGATACACTTCAGGACTATTATAAATAGTCTTCTGGAAAAGGCATCTGTGTAGAACATTTGAGACAAAACAACAAACCCAGCCAAGAGACATCATCGGTGATCTGGCAGAAAACTGTTATGAATAATAAAATTAGTAAATTTATGAGCTGGAGCAGACGTTGTGTGCAGAGTAACATTATTTTAGGTGCAAAAATACATTTTAGTTTAGGGTCCAATTCTCACTATTAACTAGTTGCTTATTAGCATGCATATTACTAGGATATTGGCTGTTTATTAGCACTTATAACACACATATTAAGTAAGGAATAATTGACAACGTGCCGTTGAATTATTAGAAATATAATACACCTTTGGTGTGCATTATTTTTCAATAACTCAACAGCCCGGAGTCCATTATTCCACTTATATTACAGTTACCACACCTCAAAACATTGTTCAGATGTTGTATTTCCAGATATGTCAAGTTTTCAGATCACTATCTTCAATAAAATAAAACTATCAATTTATACTTTTTTTTTTTTGTATTTTTGAATTTATTTACATCTACAAGTGCCATTCATGTTTTTCATGTAAAATATGCTTATTTTTATGTTATATAAATATATATTTTTACTTCAGTAAAAAGTTGAAACAGCCAAAAAACATATTTTGGCATATTTTGGTGCGTGTGTGTGTGTGTTTTTGTGATTTATGAGGAGACAAATTTGTATAATGACAAGGGTTTTACAATGGTAGTATGACGTAAGCATGAAATATGAGGACATTTCATATGTCCTCATATTTAAAATAGCTTTAAAAACATACTAAACAATGTTTTATTAAAGATGTAAAAATGCAGAATGTTTGCTGTCATGGGTAGGTTTAGGGGTAGGGTTAAGGGTAGTGTGTGTGTGTGTGTGTGAGTGTGTGTGTGTGTGTGTGTGTGTGTGTGTGAGAGTGTGTGTGCGTGTGTGTGTGCGTGTGTGTGTGTGTGTGTGTGTGTGTGTGTGTGTGTGTGTGTGTGTGTGTGTGTGTGTGTGTGTGTGCAGGAGAAAGAGAGTATGTGCTTTCCCTACATAAAACTTAATTTTGTGGCAAAAAAAAATCATGGGAAAATTGGTCTTTTTTACCCTATTGTTTACTATATTTATTTGTTTGGTCAGTGTCGCTGTGTGTTTGGTTCTTTTGCTGTTGTCGCTGTAAGGACCACTGAAATCATCTGGCGTAGTGATATGGAACTGTAATGTGGTCAAAACCTGCTGGAACTACTTTAACTGAGGGTTTCCCTGAAAATAACTGCACACCTTAGAACGCTCGTCAACCAATCAGATTCAAGCATTCAACAGCCATGTGGTATAATGCATTAGCTATTCTACATCCCATAACCCTACCCAATACCTAAAGTTAACTACGTTACTAACTATTAATAAGCAGTAATTAGGAGTTTATTGAGGAAAAAGCCATTGTTAATAGTGATAATTGCACCCTAATCTAAAGTGAGCATACATTTTATTAACAAACATAATTTAAAAGTTTAAAATCCTTTGATTTGAGGTTTTCCTGTCCTTATTGAGTCCCGCACAATACAGGCCACACCTGACCCACACACAGATCAAGATTAAATGTGTTTTACACCCTTTTATTCTTCTAAATGCTCTTCATAAATTCTTCACGCATCCCCTGCTATCCCATCATCCACTCCGTCTCCGGTTAAAACCTTTAACTCTGATTCCAGCGAGGCCGCCTCCTGTGATTTACGCCAGTAATAACAGAAAATAGGTATCATGTGATTGTTTTTTTCCTCCGTTCGCCAAAACAAATACTTGTCATCCCCAAAAACCTGCTATTAAATCTACGAAACCGAAGTGGCGTCCACATATCAAAAAGTTATTCGTAAGCTGTACGAGCAAATGACTTTCTCCTGGCTTTATCGTATTGTGCGGTGTGCGTTAGTGATTGTAGCTTTTCACCTTTTTGACAGATCAATAAGAGTCTCTCCGTTTGGATTTGTGGTTGTAATGTTCCGTACAGTGAGCACAAGCATGACAGGAGTTAGTCAGCACATTCACAGCGGCCAAAAACTATCAGCAAAAGAAACACAAACTCCTACGAGAGTGATTCACAAAAGCCTTGTGGGAGAAACTGACTTCAGGGCTTCAAAATCCGTTTAAAATCGCATATGCTTAAACATGAGGATGGTCAAAAGTTAACTTTTTTTGTGTGCAATAAGCATATCTACTAAAATTACCCAGAGTTTATGAATAACAATACACCATGAATATAACAGGGTGCAATGGAAAGTGTGTTTGCACCATTTGTCATAATGTACATTTCTTATATACGTACCAAGAATTAAAATTATTTTGAAATCTACTATGTACACTATAAAATATTATAATGTCCTTGAAAAAAGTCTTGTATGCTCAGCAAGGTTGCATGTATTATCAAATATTATCAGTTTTCTATGTGAATATATAGTCAAATATAATTTATTTGATTAAAGCTGTATTTTCAGCATCATTACTCCAGCCTTCAGTGTCACATGATCCCTCAGAAATCATTCTAATATGATGATTTGATGCTCAAAAAATATTTATGACTATTATCAATGTTGCTGCTTCATATTTTTGTCGAAACGGTGATGCATTTTTTTAGGATTCAGCATTTATTTTTGAAATCTTTGGTTATGTTATAAATGCCTTTACTGTCTTTTTTGACCAATTTAAAGCATCTTTGCTAAATAAAAGTATTAATTTCTCAAAACAAACTTTTGAAAGGTAGTGTATAACCTAGTAAAAAAACCTATTCCAAAATGTACTTATTTCATAAGTATAATACAAATCCATTAACATACTTACATTTGCTTGAGACTTACATAAATTATATCATTATTATAATTTAAACTTTATTTGGATAACTTCTTTATTGCACAATGCACATTTATTAATATTGAAATGTGAAATATTACACAATATTACAATGTGAAATATTACACACCTGCAGCTGCAGATAATAAATCGGTGCATAGGAGAAAGGACCAAAAAAAGCAAGTCAAAAATCAAGAAATCCTGCACACTATCAGTACTTACAAAAATATCAAAATAGCTTTGTTTATAATGTTTCGGCCCCATGGCCTTCATCGGCCATGTACTGTACAAATACAAATAATATTAAGCCTAAAAAAAAGGATAGTATGATCACTCTTTAAATGTGAGGTATTTAAAGTGTAGCTAAAGTATACTTGCAATCGTTTTAGCACGATCACTTATACTTAATATATCTTTAGTTGGCCCTCTATTTCCGGATAACTAAAATGCCAAACGTACAATAATCAGGGAATTTATATTAAGTACATAAATATGTACTTAGCATAAAATTAATATTTTGCTATATTTATTTTTCACTAGGG
This sequence comes from Romanogobio albipinnatus, assembly GCA_023566225.1. Taxonomy (NCBI): domain Eukaryota; kingdom Metazoa; phylum Chordata; class Actinopteri; order Cypriniformes; family Gobionidae; genus Romanogobio; species Romanogobio albipinnatus. The sequence goes on along the minus strand of CM042261.1, from coordinate 4,468,144 downwards.
TAAACTGAGCAAATCAATCTATTAATTTAATCAAGTCGTAACACAAATAGAACAAAAAACATGATCACAAATCAAAATATAGCTGCAAGCAGCAATGCCGGGGCCAAGCGCAACAGAAGCAAACAAGGAAGCTAGCAGCAGACCAACTGAAAAAATGAGTGAAGACATTTGTTCTACATATTTTGTTCTATTATAGCGCCACCAAGAGGCAAAATCCTACCATTTTTTATGTGTCTTCGGAGTGGGCCCATACATGTGCGTCAATTTTTGTGAAAATATCTAATTTCGTTTTGGAGACATTTATTTTAAACCACGTAAAAAATGACTGATACCTGACTTTGATTGGATTTTACTGCCCCTTACTATCAATATTTTGACATTTGGGCATTAGCGTTTTTTCTATCGACCTATGTTTCCGAACTTCTGACGCTGATTTCATCTCGATCGGACTAGCGGTTTCGAAGATATCAGATAATGTTTTTTAAGCGCTAAATAACCTTGCTGCACAAACCATACACCGAAACCTGGCAAGTCTGGTATCTTTGGACTCTGCAAGGATTCCGGAGACAAAAAAAGTTACTCCCATGAAAATAGTCAATCACACCCAAAGTTGTAAGCGTTTGAAAAAAAAAATCCACTAGGTGGCACTGTTTCAAAACTTCTCAGACTCCTTCAGGGCATCGTGCTGATGACCCATACCGAGTTTCGTAACAATCCGTTCATGAGTTCATGAAATACAGCATTTAAGCACATAATTAAAAATGGCCGAGAGCCAAAATGGTCGATATGGTAAAATTGGATATCAGACGACTCGGCATGATGTCTTGAATCTAAGGAGAAAATGGTTTGGAAGTTATAAGCCAAAATAGCCATTTTCTGTATCTCCAGACCAGTAGGTGGCACTGCGCCGAAACGCTGCATGTTGCCTCAGGTCATGCTTGTGATGACCAAGTTTGGTTTGAATACGGTAAAGCTTTGTGGAGATATAGCCTTAAGTGTATTTTTGCAACTGCTATGTAAAATTTGTTTGTGTGTTTATCGAAAACCATTTGACGAATCAACTTGAATTCCATAACTTTTTGTAAGCATGGTCTGGAGATGATCTGGTTAATTTTTTTTTGAAAATTGGAGCAACAGCCTAGGAGGAGTTCCCAAAAGTTATTTTTTCGGTTAAATAAAAATGGTGGGAAAATTCTTCTGACGGAAAATGATCGAATCGGCTTGAGCCAAGGAATCAGAAAAAGAGGAAAGTTTGTTTCTAGCCATTAGGGTTCAAAAGTTATTAACATAAACATGAGTGAAACTTTAGACAGGTGGTGGCGCTAGAGGGATTGCTTTAGAGACACCAAAATTGGTGTGGTTAATGTTGGGCCAGTCCTCTATCTTCACACTTTCGGTGCTTGGCCCCTAATGATAAACCAAACCTCTTTTTAATCCTTTAAATCCTATAAATTTTCACACAGATATTAGTACTTCAGGACTATATAATAGTCAGCTTGTTCATAAATTGACCTATCGTTAAGCCCCTCCCCTCGAACGCAGATGAGCCAATAGCAGTTGAGTATCAGTTGAGACCGGAAATGACATCTTTAAGGCCTGTACACACCGGGACGAATATCGCACGCGCTTATCGCCAGCGTTTTTCGTGACGTTTTTCGGCGCGTCTTGAGTGTTCACACCCAAGCGATTTCCACTGGCGTTGCGCCGAGTGAACGTGCACATTCAGTAGATGCGCTCCCGGTACACAAGGTGGTGCTGCGGCACTTTACGCTTCTGACACTCGCTTGTCACACAGAAGAAGAGGAGAGACAGTATTTACGTGCTTGCCAAAACCACAGATATATTATGTCTATGGCAAAACCATTCACACACTTTTTGCTCACTGGCAAGCAGCATTATAGCAGCCTATCTTCTTCTTTGTCTACTTACTACTTCTTCGTCGTATCAGTGTGTGCTCGGCAAGACCGATTTTGTGCTTGAGCGCCACCAAGTCGTGTTTTACTGTCACTTCAGCAGCTCCAGGCACGTGAACAAAAGCGCGGATCTCATTGGTCGGACAGTTTTTTACGCGCCGCGTCAAAATAAAAAAACGAACCCGAGGTGTTTTTTTTTTAATGACGCTTTTACGCCTGGCGTTTTACGCGTCGGTGTGCACACTCACATTGGCGCCCATTGTTTAGTCACGAGGCGTTAAACGTCGGCGATAAACGCGCGCGAAAATCGTCCCGGTGTGAACAGGCCTTTAGGTTTCAGCGCCATAGAGAAACATAGGAAGATCCAGAAACAAAGCTCTGATGGTGTTTATGCTACAAAAATGGTAAAAAGGTGAGCCTGGGGTACTGTAACACTGATTCCTGGTATCCTGAGAGGATTTTCTGGTGGTCATACTCTCATTAAGTTACGATTAAACTTAGTAAATCCATGCTAACATACAAACCTAAATAGCTGTTCTCACGTCAGGTAACGTTAACGGTGTTGGTCAAAAATACATAAACAAAGGTCTACATTTCAGTGCCTCTCCATATAAAACTGGTTAAATGTACAATAATTTAATCTTATCCTACGGTACATGAACAGTGTTTATCCGGGATGTTGTCATCTCTGATCGTGATGACCGTAAACATCCCGCTTGCATTGTGATCTTTAAACTAACGCTACGAAATTAATCTTAAAATATTTTATATATCCCTCCCATGAGTGCCACTTGAATGCTGCTCGACGAGAGGTGGTCCTTCTGTGTCCAAAAACATATTGGGACAAGGTTTTCACACTGACAGCTGTCATTGTAAGTCAGTTAGCAACTCTGTTTGTTTGTCCGAGTGAGCAACAGTAACTAAGAGGGGCGGGGCTTACCGATTGGTCAATTGGTAAAATGATAGTGTTACAATGTTGCAACCCTGCAGTTTCCACCAAACGTTTTACACACGACTTACTCGTTTACTTCCGAACTACAAGCCAGTTAAAGGTGTCATGAACTGGCTTTTTAAATTTTTTTATACTGTTGTCTGAGGTTAACTTATGACGTTCGGGTGGTTTTTACATTCAGAAGCATCATAATGAATAAGTAATAGGCTATTTTCTGCCCTGGTTTTGAGGCTCTCTGAAAAACGCTCGGTTTTGATGGGCGTGCCGCACTGAAGACTTGGAAGTAAACGCCCACGGCTAGGATTGGATAAGATTTGCATATTTAATGAGCTTCTGCTCCCCTGTCAGTGTCAGCGTGTGGCAAACGGCAACCGGAATGAATCGCCCAGCCCACAGCCAGGGCTCGCAAAAAGTCTTTATCAAACAAACACAATGATTTATCTCTCATCCGCCCGCGATTGATTGGAATGTTATTTCTGTATCATTTCGCCCGATCATCAGTGAATATAACCGCAAACCGTACACACACACACACGCGCGCGCGCCCGTCTGAAAAACACATAGTGTCAGGGTTTGTGGAAGGGATGAAGCGAGGACTCAAAGATGCAGAAATTATGGGCTGTTTAATGTGGATAATAAAAATAAAACAAGACAAAAACAAACTACCCCGAGGGGGAAAAACTGAAATGACTTGACTTGACTTGACTTGACTTGACTTGACTTGACTTGACTTGACTTGACTTGACGCAGGGAAACATGAGGTTGATAAAACGACGATTCCGCACTGGACTGAAAACACAAGGAGATTAAATAGGGAACAAACAAAAGAGGGTAACGAGGGAGGGCAGGTGGGACAAATGAACCAATAATCAGGAAACAAGGTGGGCGGGGTTAGACAATAGACATGAGCACATGGCACAAAGAAACACTTGACAAGATATGTGCTCACACCAAACGTGACATGAACATGCAGCTAATGAGAACTCATCAGCTGCATGTTCACACAAAACATGACAACATGAAAGCACACAGCCAGTGAAAAACACCAGTCACGTGCTACACAACACAAAACATAACATGAAAGCACGCGGCCGATGTAAACACGAACCGCGTGCTACACAAACACACACGGACAGAAGAGCGCATGCTCACACGACAAGACAGAGCGCACGAGAACGAGCGAATGCTCATTCCGTGCGCTCGACAAAAAACAAACACGCGGAGCATGAATGTCCGAATCCCAACACAAAACTGAAACCCAAACTAGACCGAAGTGCTGGGGTCCGAACACCACGCCCCGCACACAAAACACAAGGACAGAAGAGCACGCAGCTCGAGCATGCTCAAAGCTGCGCGCTCACACAAGACAAGACAAACAATACAGGAGTGTCAGGGCTCTGTCACAAACCAAGAGTAAACTAGACCGAAGTGACAGAACCCTGACACATAGCACCGGGGCTTTGAGGCTTGTCTGAGTCTGATCACGAATGAACCAATAACAGCTTCTCCAGCCTGTGAGCGCGTGCTAAAGTGTGTAATCAATAGATATCAAACGATCTGTAACAATGCAATACTAACACATATAAAAAACATGTTTTACTCACATAAGTGTGTTGCACAGTTCCTGTCGGATCCAATATAGAAGGCACAGCATTGTGTTTTAATCTCAATATGTCTGCAAATCCGACCTCTATCTTGTTTACAATCGATTCCGCGTTGTTCTACGAGTCGGTGGACGGGGCTTGAGGCGGTGCTTCTGCGTCCTACTACATCAATGGTCAACATATTCTGAGATCTCTCGTTTTCTGGGCCTGATGTCAATAAAAGGTTTTAAAAATAAAACCTTTTCAGCTCTGAAACTTGCAGGATATTCTTATATCACGATGAACTTTTATATACCAAAGGCTCAAAGGAAAGTTGATTTCTCAGTTCATCACTCCTTTAACATTACTAGAGTATATTCTGTGAGCGAAAGACCCCTGTGAGCTGAATGACAGCTTGCCTCATGCCATCAGAAACAACTGCAACAAACCGAGCGCAGCAGCCGACCCGTCTTTAATGTGCCCAAAGAGGGGGTCCGTTTCACATGTGTTTTAGACGCGGTTAAAACTGTGCTGCCACTCCACCCCATGCAGCTCCATCACCCTGGTCTAAAGCATGTGGTGGGCCACACCATGTCACATCCATGGCCTGGCATTTCTCAGACAAATGCTAACATGTCAGTGGGCGGCGGGCGGAAGGGCAGCGATGGCAGCATGACGGCTGACATCGGTTCCAAGAGCACCGTGGAGCCGCGGTGCGACGTGGACAAATTAACAATATGCAAACAAGGACCTGCCAGTGTTGTGTTTACTCACAGAGCACAGACATTGTCATGGGGAATTTATTCACGGCCTCGCCGCAGAAACACGACAATAAAGCAGCACACAGCAATTAAGTTTTTATCACCCCCACCGCCCCCCCCTCCCAGCATGCACAGCATGTGTGGGCCGATGATTTCAATCTTATTCTGCAAGCATGTGTCGCTGCACGGATCAGTAAAGACCACAAAGACAAAGCAGAGGGAAGAAAAAGTGATTCATCATTTCATGTTATAGGGGATGTCAGTCCGTCACGCACAGGTGATGATCTGATTAGACTGATGATGTCATTTAAACGTCAACATGAATCGAAACTATTCTTATATCAAATTCAGATGCTATTTTGTCATCTCTGGCATTTTATACGAGATGAGACAAACATTCTTGAACTGATGGGAAAAGTATATACGCAGATGTTTGGGTTTAGACACTTTAAACGCAACTACATGTCTGCTAACTCTCATTAGAGTGGTAGATGTGATTTTAACGGTAAAAGACTGTAAAAATGCTACGGTGAAAAACAGTTAACAAAGTTTCTGTACTATATACGGTGAATAACTGTAATAGATTCAGTCTAAAAAATGCGGGCTTAAAAACAACCCAAGTTGGGTTGAAAATGGACTAACCCTAGCCTGGATGCCAGACGAACTTAGCCCCGCCCACAAAAAAATTTGCACGGGCAGTTCGGTCTGGACTTGATCCATAGAGAAGTAATTATGCCCGAACAGGAAAAATGGCATTTGGGGGGTAAAATATGTGTTATTTTGGCACGGCTGCTAAATTTCGCATTCCTGGGTCTGTATATCACATAATTGGGGTCGCTTCAACCCGTTGACTTGGCAACACAGTGCAGTTGAGTTCTGTTGACATTTGACAACTAACGTTATGCGTCGCTCCGTTGCTCTGATTGGTTGTAGGTCTATCCAATTGAGGTCTTTCCTGGTTCGGTTTAAACACACCCCATAATCACAGCCCAACGGAGCAGTATCAGACTCATATTCTGACTAGAATTGAGGATGACAACGTCAGGCTAGACTAACCCAGCAATTGGGTTGTTTTAACCCAGTGCTTGGGTTAAATGTATGCTTAAAACAACCCAATTGATGGGTTAGTCCATTTTCAACCCAACTTGTTTTTTTTTTTATTAACCCCGCATTTTTTTTGAGTGTACATTTAATGTAATTTTACAGTAAAATACCATCAAATTTACAGTTTTGGAAGTGAAAAAGAACAAGCCGTTGTGTAATTTACAGTGAAAAAACGTAAATTTACATTCCCAGAATTCCCTGCGTGAAATGTATTTTTGTTGAAATAACGGTTTCTTCTTATTTTTTTCTAATCAGTTATGTACATTAGGGTTTTATGTCACATCTAATGTTGTTAAATTAATGTTCATTGCATTTTTGAAATGTCATGTGTGTGACCATGATGATGTTTAGTGTTTGTGTGAATGACACCTTCCATATATTAGTATTGTCCTCCTAAAAGCTTTGATCACGTGACTCTCATCTCCTCTGTGATTGGTGGTTGTCAGTATATATCAAAGGTACATAACAGATATTAGTATTTCAATAGGTTGGTAATTTAACATTATTACAGATAATGAAATACGTTTTTTTACTGTAAATGTAATGTAAATTTTTACAGAGTACATGTAATTATTACAATATAAACCTTTAAATTATATGGTTTTGAACTGTAAAGTAGACAAGTGTAGACAATACATGCAGATATATAGGTTCATGTTGGGTTTTTGGTTTTTTTTTTCATTATTTCTGCTGTAATTACGAAAAAGCTGCTTAACATAAACAGAGATCTTTTATTTAATTAACCACAATTCCTTGGGGAGATCTTTATGGCATCGTTATTCATTTTTGATATTCTGTGTTGTTACGGAAAACAATGCATAATTTTTTCTCGCCATGTCTTTCCACATTATGTTTTAACTAAAACTGTCTCAGCTTTGTTATCATTAACAAAACACACTTTGTTAACAATTACTTGCATCACTAACTTAGTAATCTCTGATCAACAAAAAGTCATGATCTTGTTATTTTCACAAGCATTATTCTGCAAATGTTGGACTGCAAAGTTGCACAAAGTTGTCAAACAAGTGTTGACACTAACAGGTACAGTAACTACGGCTCCCTGTGGTCTCTATGGCAAAGTTAGATGTTGAAATCAATACCCACCCACCGCCTCCCTCAGCCCAATCCATCACCACCCCCGTAACACCCTAGGAACCCTGACAGAAAGATGACAAATGGACCCATCATGTCCTCTATGTCCACCATAGCTGGAGTCCATGAGTCCATGGTGCCGTCACTTAGGCTGTGACATATATATATATTATGACACGGGCTCCTACCACTTTAGACAGAAAGTTATTTGAACAAGTGTGTGTGTCATGCCAGGGGTCTGGATGAACTCTCCAGGGACTCTTGTCAGCTCAGACCCGGTTAGTCCTGTCACCTGGGACGGGCCACAGCATTCATCACATGTCCGCCCTCACTCCAGGTGTATGAACACGCAACCGCACATTACTCACCTCTGCCAACCCCAGAGCTCAGACAAACACAAAGAACTGGTGTAACAAAAAACAAAGCAAACTTCATACAGGAGTCTTCACAATCCACTGAGCATTATTTGTGATTATTGATTAGAAAATGTGATTTATTGTAAGAGAAATGATACTGTGTGGTTGAAAAGACTGTTTGTGAAGCGGTTTCATATACATGACAAAGGTTTGATAGACACGGGAGAATCGTTGTCATTTAGGAATAAGATCGCATGGATGTTTGAATTGAGAACGCAATCTTTTAAAGGAGGGTCTAATGCTATTGCATGCATTCTGACTTATTTACACTGATAAAGAGTTGATTCTCATGATAAACATGGACAACGAGTTGGACATATGACGGAGTATTTCTGCCACATTTAACCCAACCGCTGGGTTGAAACAACCCAAATGCTGGGTTAAAACAACCCAATTGCTGGGTTAGTCCATTTTCAACCCAACTTGGGTTATTTTTAACCCAGCATTTTTTAGAGTGTAACCATTATTCAGAAGAGTGGTGCCTGTGTTTAGGCTGTTTTCATACGTTCACTCTAAAAATTGCTGGGTTAAAAATAACCCAAGTTGGGTTGAAAATGGACTAACCCAGCAATTGGGTTGTTTAAACCCAGCATTTGGGTTGTTTCAACCCAGCGGTTGGGTTAAATGTTTGCTTATAACAACCCAATCACTGGATTAAAACAACCCAATTGCTGGGTTAGTCCATTTTCAACCCAACTTGGGTTATTTTTAACCCAGCAATTTTTAGAGTGAACGTATGAAAACAGCCTAAACACAGGCACCACTCTTCTGAATAATGGTTACACTCTAAAAAATGCTGGGTTAAAAATAACCCAAGTTGGGTTGAAAATGGACTAACCCTGCAATTGGGTTGTTTTAGGCAAACATTTAACCCAACCGCTGGGTTAAAACAACCCAATTGCTGGGTTAGTCCATTTTCAACCCAACTTGGGTTATTTTTACCCAGCATTTTTTAGAGTGTATACACATTTATTGGATGGACTTCCTGCCCTCAATTAAATTGAGTTTGTCCAATGAGTTACATTTGTATTTTGTTTCTAAAAACATGCTTGTTGTTATGATTTTTCCACTAACACTTGTAGAGCAAATAGTTAATTTAATAAGGTCAATTAATTCGATAAATGTGTTCCCCTAACATAATAAACGTTTATAAATCTAACATAACATTATTAAGTAAACTGCACATATAAATATTATGTAACTGAGTAAATACAAACCATTTGCATTTTTCGCTAAGAAATTTTGTCAGCTTCACTTGAATTTCTTTTGTCCATATAACTAAATTGTTATTTGTAAAAATTACTCAATATAGTTGCGTGGAACCACTTGAATTCTTAAATAAAATAAAAAAAATCCAAATAATTTATTGTACTAAATCAAACCTTTACTGTGGCATGGCAAATCTAATGAAATCATACTTATATTTAATAATTATTATTTGTTTAATATAATTAACCCCTTATTTGTCACCCGCCTTTTTGAGAAAATGCACTATCGAAACTTAAAGGGCTGTAATTCAAGAATGCTTTGGAATATAGACCTAAGTTTGGTCTTGTTTTAAAGCGGACACACGGCAGATTATTGCTGAAGTGAAAGCAAAATATGAAAGTATGAAAAAGTTATGGAAGTTTAAATTTACTGTAAATAAAAAATACTGTACTAAATATTTTTTATTTTATATAAAATATATATTTTACAAAAATGTTTTAATCTAAAATTACTATGAAATCAAAGCCGTATGTCTAACCAAGTTGTGTTCCAAATTTAAAGTTGATATCACAAAAATTGAAGTTCCCATGAGATTTTGTTTAGGCGCTGTACCAAAAATAGCCACCGGGTGTAACACACATTCCATTGATTGTTTTTTTTAATGCATTTTCCTGTAATTTTCTCTCCAAATGTCACTTCCATCACAAAACGGTGACCAAATATGGAACCTTGAGACTCAGACCTTTCCGACGATATGCGTTTTGTCAAGATTAGAAAAGATTTTGATTATAAAGTAGTTAAAATAAATGTTGTAATATGAAACATGACACCGCCCACTAGGGGAGGAGCCCGCTAAAATAATTTAAAGTACCAATTCCATGGTAACGCAACGTCCAATTTCAAAACGGTTTTCACAGGATGAATTTTGAGTTCGTAAGCTTTCGAATAATACCAAATTTATGATAATTACTAAAATATATGATACGAAAAAAGGCGATCAAAAAAAGAGTGCCAGGTGTCCCGCCAGCGGGACGGTGACGGTTAAGAGGTAATATTAATTAAATTAAATAATCACTTTAAAAAAAAAACTATTTCATGTTATAAAGTGCAAATATTAAATATGTCAGTATTTGATACAGTACATGTTTGTTAGAAGCATCTCCAAAAGAAATAAAACAGAAAAATATATATATTGCCAACTGCTTTCACACTACCATTCAAAAATATTTTTTTAAAGAAATGAATAAGAGCAAGGACGCTTTAAATTAGTCAAAAGTGACAGTAAAGACATTTAAAATGTTACAAAAGATTATATTTCAAATAAATGCTGTTCATTTGTCAATTTTCCATTCAAGAATCATGTGACACTGAAGACTGGAGTAATGATGCTGAAAGTTTTCAGTTATTTTGAATTGCAATAATATGTTACAATATTAGTAAATACATGCAGGCTTGATGAGCAGAAGAGACTTTGACTTTGCGTTTGTTAAAGGTCCCGTTCTTCGTGATCCCATTGTTCAAACTTTAGTTAGTGTGTAATGTTGCTGTTAGAGCATAAATAATACCTGTAAAATTATAAAGCTCAAAGTTCAATGCCAAGCGAGATATTTTATTTAACAGAAGTTCCCTTTCAAAGCCTACAGCGAACGGCCGGCTTGGACTACATCCTGGTACTTCCTTCATTAATGACGTCAGTAGAACAGTAGAACAGACTAACCTCCGCCCACAAGAATACGCAGAAAAAGGGGGCGTGGTCTTGTTGCTGTCCCACGTGGAGAAGAGGAAGTGTCGCGTGGAGAAAAGGAAGTGTTGCGTTTGAGTGTGTTTGTCGCCATGTCGTCGAGACGCTGTTATTTTCATCCCGGAGTAAAATCACCTTTGTTTGGCTTTCCCAGGGACGCTGTAGAGATCATTAAGCGCATACATCTCCCGTTAAGAGGCGTGATCTTTCCACGTGCGCTAAGCTGCGGTCAAATCACAACACAGGACCGTGCTACGTTTGCTAAGCTGCGGTCAAATCACAACACGGGAACCGCTGGCACAATCAGAACTCATTACGTATTTCTGAAGGAGGGACTTCATAGAATAAAGGAACTCATCAGCCGTTTTTAGGACAGTGAGAACAGCGGTGTACAGATGAGTAAATTGTGTGAAAAATACTGTGTTTTTTTACACGCGAAACATGAACACATGTTATATTGCACACTGTAAACACAATCAAAGCTTCAAAAGAACACGAAGAACGGGACCTTTAAAGACGAAGCAATGGTTAAATTGTTTAAACAAAAATAATAGCAAAATATGCACACAGTTAAAATAGTTTCGCCAAAGCGTGTGACCAAAATGCAAATGAAAAGAAAAATCAGTGCACAGCTGAATAGACTTGATTGTCCAGCAAATGTAACTAAAGCAAATGTGCTATAATCAACAAACCACATCTAAAGCGCCACATCTCTACCGAGAAATAGTTAAACTAATAGTTTAGAGATGCTACTGCTCAACACTGTGGGAGCTTTGACAGTGGCGTGTCACGGGACACATGGGCCTTATTCCCTCCTCTGACATTGACAAACCTCTGTTTTACACTCCAGAGATGACAAGTCAGCCTTTACACTCGACTACACTGTGAACAAACGGTTTGATGAAGGGTTGGCCTCCACACACACACACACACACACACACACACACACACACACACGTAAAGCCTCCCCTGCGCTTTCGGCGATGTGTCACACACACGGATGCTCTGTTCGCAGCTTTGCGTTGTCCTTTAAATGTCAGCGGTGAATGTGTGAGGTCCAATCGTGGAGGAGCGCTCATGCTCAAAGCCGTGTCAATGAACATGTCACAGTTGCACGGCCCTAAGGAGACGCGTCTGCTATGCTTTTAAAGACCGTTTTTGACCTCAGACATGCCTGCGCTGTCGAGATACCACACATAGCATGTATTTATGAATGTGTCCTGCATGTCAACATGAAGAACAAGCAATAAACTACAGTCGCTCCGAGAAAACACAAGGTTCAATGTAGCGCACATGGATTCATGACTCCGTGTTTTATAGGTTCTATAAGGAGAAAACTAGATGAATTAAATCAAATGAAATCCATCCAAATGATCCCATGGATAGAGGTTTTTTATCCCTCAAGGAGTCTGGGTTTTAAAAAGTCTACTCCCAGTTTTTATACTTTTACAAACGGTCCCTAACCAAGCATTTCTTGGCAATATCTGGTTCCTTACACTCGGACTCTATTCCCAGAGGAAAAGACATTCCTTGTGTATTGCTGTTCTTGCAGAAACTATGCCGCATAGCTAAAATATCAATTTAGAAGTCTCATTAAAATTTCATTAGTCGTGGTCTATTGACGTTTTGAAAAAGCATTGTTTTCATAGAGCTCATCTGAACCGGAATCATTCATTATGACAGGCCGTCCTATTAAACACGGACTGACTTCTGACGGAGCGGGACTGAGGATCTGCATCAGGGCATTATGATCAGTGTGTAGGTGCTCGCTCAGAGGATCTCTGGCAGTTCATATTGTTACACACACACACTCACATACACACGCATAGACACACACATACTCACACACACTCACTCAAACACACACATACACTCGCACACACTCACACTCAAACACACACTCACATACACACGCATAGACACACACATACTCACACACACTCACTCAAACGCACACATACACTCGCACACACACACACTCAAACACACACTCACATACACACACAGGCCACTTGCGCACACATGCACACACACATAGACACACGCACACACACACTAGCTCGCTCACACACACGCTCACACACACACACACTCACATGCACATGCTCGCTCACTCACATACACACTCACTCAAACACACACACACACACACACGCTCGCTCACACACTCACTCAAACACACACACAACACACACGCACATGCTCGCTCACTTACACACAAACTCACATACACACACAGACACACTTGCTCACACATGCACACACACATAGACACACATTCGCTCACACACACACACACGCACATGCTAGCTCACTCACACACACACACTCACTCAAACACACACACACACACACGCACATGCTCGCTCACTCACACACACACTTGCTCACACACACTCACACACATACACGCTCCTCGCTCATTCACACACACTCGTTTGCTCACTCACACACACACACTCAAACTCACTCATATTCACACTCACTCACACACACACGCTCGCTCATTCACACACGCTCGTTTGCTCACTCACACACACACACACAAACTCACTCACTCACAAAAACTCACACACACAAACACATTCACTCCCCCCCACACACTCATTCATTCACTCACACACACACACGCACAGACACCCACTCACACACACACTCACTCATACACACACAGACACACGCACACACACACTCGCTCACTCACACACACGCTCACACACACACACACACACTCACATGCACATGCTCACTCACTCACACACACACTCACTCAAACACACACACACTCACATGCTCGCTCACTCACACACACACTCACTCAAACACACACACACACACACACACGCACGCTCGCTCACACACTCACTCAAACACACACACAACACACACGCACATGCTCGCTCACTCACACATACACACTTGCTCACACACATACACGCTCCTCGCTCATTCACACACACTCGTTTGCTCACTCACACACACACACAATTGAACTCACTCACATTCACACTCACTCACTCACACACAATCAAACTCACTCACATTCACACTCACTCACTCACACACACACACTCGCTCATTCACACACGCTCGTTTGCTCACTCACACACACACACTCGCTCATTCACACACGCTCGTTTGCTCACTCACACACACACACACACACACACACACTCAAACTCACTCACTCACTCACACACACGTTCACTCCCCCACACACACACACTCACTAACTCACACTCATTCATTCACTCACACACACACAGGCACACACATGCACAGACACACACACAGACACACCCACACACACACACACACACGTTCATTCACACACACTCACTAACTCACACACATGCACAGACACACCCACTCATACTCACACACACTCACACACGCTTGTTTGCTCACTCACACACACACTCAAACTCACTCACTCACAAAAACACACTCACGCACATTCACACTCCCCCACACACTCACACACACTCACACACACTCATTAATTCACTCACACACACACACACACTCACAGAAACACCCACTCACACACACACACGCACAGACACACATACTCTCTCTCACACACACACACACACACACATTCACTCACTACCTCACACACATGCACAGACACACCCACTCACAGACACACTCACTAACTCTCACACACACACTCAGACCATTTAAAGTATTTGATGAAGTAAAAGAATTGTATTTCATACAAATATACAACTATGAAAATAAAAATAATGAAAGAAATCATTTCAATATGTATTGCTTGAACATAATTTAGCATTTTGTTTAACTATCAACTGTTTCATTATTTACAACACACTGAAAAGAAATTGGTGTAGAATGTAGCTATTGCAAAGGACCAGCAAGTAACACACCGAATTACACACAAAACTAAATAAACAGTATTCATATTTTGAAAAATATTGTTTTTACAACCACATCAAAACTTAGTGTGTCTTTGCAAGGAGATTACAGTGTCAGTGATGAAATATGAGGCATGATGTGTGGAGAAATAGAACACCATGATGAATATCACAGCGTCACTTCAATCAATCATTGTCAAATTATGCAAAAAGTGTGACAATATTATTTAACAGTGTTTATTTATGATGAAAAAAGATCTAATAATGACGTTAGCCTTGTGAAAGTGTTATTAAAAAATAAATATATATATATATTGGTCAGTTCTCGTTAATGTATGGCGTCCTGAGTTTATTCTAGTGTTTGTCCCGAGCTTGTAAAGTTTATTGTTATCTCCTTCGTCCTCATCACACACACACACACACACACACACACACACACACACACACACGAGGCATATTTAAAGGTGGTTCTTAATCCTTCCTGGCCTATATTTGCACACACTGAATCACCAGCAGCGAAACTGACAGTGTAATCCCTATTAGCGAATGTGCTTCCTCATAAACCCTGACCCTCGCACGCTAGCTCCGCTCCTCGCTCTGACACTCGTGCCTCAAAGCAAAACCAACGCAAAGCGAAAAGACATGCCCGACTGTCAGCTCGCAAGCTGTGGGTCGTATGTCTTTTATCACCCTGTCTTTTCAGAACCATCATAAGAATTTCTAATTATTTTCACTCTCCAACCTCATAAAACATGTCGTCCAACAGAGAGACCATATTCTTTAGCCAGAGATCTCCACCATCCTGTTTGTAATTATCAATTCATTTGGGAATATGGGATTTTCTTAAAAAAAAAATAAAGGATTGTTTTTCTCTGGGACGGAACCACATCACACAGTATCAGACATAGGGCTTTATTGTAGCTTCAAAACCGAGAGAATGGAAAGCGAACAATAAGGCGCCACTGATGAAGTCTGCGAATCCCTGAGGAAGAGAGTTTGCCGTTTGAAGATAACAGGATTTCGGGGGGGGATTTCTTCTTTCTCTTGCACTCAAAGTTTTTGTCAGAGCATCTCAAATGACACATGAAGTCTGGGCAAATCATTTATGAAACACTTCTCACAGGAAAACATTACATGGTGTGGGCAGGGGGGAAAACAATGAGAAAATAGAATTCAATGAGAAAAAACATCATACTAATACAATAAGCTGGCTCTCACTTCAGCCCGTACGGCCCAGACGGGCCGGGACTTTCTCCACTGCGTCAGAACTGCTTTAGGAGGCCATTTATCACAGTTATGTCTGTGTTTCATGGTTTGGACAGTGTGATGTCTATGCGTGATTTCCAAGTACCCACCAAAGCTCAACGAAAGCAGCTGAGAGCATTGCATTAAGTTTATGGAAAGCGTTCCGATGATTTCCTAACACAGCGTTTCTCAAACCGTGAGCCTCCAAAGAACAAAACTCCAAAGCATAAAGCATGCGAATGTCTGAAGTGGACTGTTGTTTCAATACTTACTGGTAAAAGTTTAAGCTTTGAATCAAACCACTCAGCTCTGAGATTAATTACAATACGATAGACTTGCTCATGAGTCAAACACAATTTTTTAATGAATCATTTGAGTGAATGATCTAAATACACTTGGTAAAAGCGATTACTTGATCCGTGTGTGAGTAATTCCGTTTTTTTCTAATGAATCATTTAAGCGAATGATTCATAAACATATTCACAAAGACAGTCACTTGTTTCATTCCTGGATGAATCAGTGTTTTGAACAAATCATTTGACTGAATGATTCAAAGACTCGCTCATAAAGACAACTACATGATTAGTTCCTGCATGAATCATTTAAGCGAATGATTCAAAAGCATGTTCACAAAGACAGTCACTTGTTTCATTCCTGAATGAATCAGTGTTTTAAACAAATCATTTGACTGTATGATTCAATATTTGACTGAATGATTCAATGATTCGCTCATAAAGACAACTACATGAATCAGTGAATCAGTGTTTTAAACAAATAATTTGACTGAATGATTCAATGACTCGCTCATAAAGACAACTACATGATCAGTTACTGAATGAATCAATGTTTTTTTAATGAGTCGTTTAAGGGAATGATTCTAAAACTCACAAAGACAGTCACTTGTTTCCTTCCTGGATGAATCAGTGTTTTGAACAAATCATTTGACTGACTGATTCAATTTTTGACTGAATGATTCAATGACTCGCTCATAAAGACAACTACATGATTAGTTACTGAATGAATCAATGTTTTTTAATGAGTCGTTTGAGGGAATGATTCTAAAACTCACAAAGATGCTCACTTGTTTCCTTCCTGAATGAATCAGTGTTTTGAACAAATCATTTGACTGACTGATTCAATATTTGACTGAATGATTCAATGACTCGCTCATAAAGACAACTACATGATCAGTTACTGAATGAATCAATGTTTTTTAATGAGTCGTTTGAGGGAATGATTCTAAAACTCACAAAGATGCTCACTTGTTTCCTTCCTGGATGAATCAGTGTTTTAAACAAATCATTTGACTGAATGATTCAAAGACTCGCTCATAAAGACAACTACATGACTAGTTCCTGAATGAATCATTTGAGTTAATGATCCAATGACTGAATGACTTGCTCAAAAAGACAATTACTGTGTGAATGATTAAAAACTAATTTACAAAGTCAGTAAAAAATTACAGAATGAATCTATGTTTTTAATGAATTGTTTGAATGAATTAAAAAACTTTTACAAACATTTACAAAGACAGTCACTTGTTTCCTTCCTGAATGAATCAGTGTTTTGAACAAATCATTTGACTGACTGATTCAATATTTGACTGAATGATTCAATGACTTGCTCAAAGACAACTACATGATTAGTTCCTGCATGAATCATTTAAGCGAATGATTCAAAAGCATATTCACAAAGACAGTCACTTGTTTCATTCCTGAATGAATCAGTGTTTTAAACAAATCATTTGACTGTATGATTCAATATTTGACTGAATGATTCAATGATTCGCTCATAAAGACAACTACATGAATCAGTGAATCAGTGTTTTAAACAAATAATTTGACTGAATGATTCAATGACTCGCTCATAAAGACAACTACATGATCAGTTACTGAATGAATCAATGTTTTTTAATGAGTCGTTTAAGGGAATGATTCTAAAACTCACAAAGACAGTCACTTGTTTCCTTCCTGGATGAATCAGTGTTTTGAACAAATCGTTTGACTGACTGATTCAATATTTGACTGAATGATTCAATGACTCGCTCATAAAGACAACTACATGATTAGTTCCTGCATGAATCGTTTAAGCGAATGATTCAAAAGCATATTCACAAAGACAGTCACTTGTTTCATTCCTGAATGAAATGGTGGTTTGAGCAAATCATTTGACTGAATGATTCAATGACTCGCTCATAAAGACAACTACATGATCAGTTACTGAATGAATCAATGTTTTTTAATGAGTCGTTTGAGGGAATGATTCTAAAACTCACAAAGACAGTCACTTGTTTCCTTCCTGAATGAATCAGTGTTTTGAACAAATCGTTTGACTGACTGATTCAATATTTGACTGAATGATTCAATGACTCGCTCATAAAGACAACTACATGATCAGTTCCTGCATGAATCGTTTAAGCGAATGATTCAAAAGCATATTCACAAAGACAGTCACTTGTTTAATTCCTGAATGAATCGGTGTTTTGAACAAATCATTTTACTGACTGATTCAATATTTGACTGAATGATTCAATGACTCGCTCATAAAGACAACTACATGATCAGTTACTGAATGAATCGTTTAAGCGAATGATTCAAAAGCATATTCACACAGACAGTCACTTGTTTCATTCCTGAATGAATCGGTGGTTTGAGCAAATCATTTGACTGACTGATTCAATATTTGACTGAATGATTCAATGACTCGCTCATAAAGACAACTACATGATTAGTTCCTGCATGAATCAATGTTTTTTAATGAGTCGTTTGAGGGAATGATTCTAAAGCTCACAAAGATGCTCACTTGTTTCATTCCTGAATGAATCAGTGTTTTGAACAAATCATTTTACTGACTGATTCAATATTTGACTGAATGACTCAATGACTCGCTCATAAAGACAACTACATGATCAGTTACTGAATGAATCGTTTAAGCGAATGAATCAAAAGCATATTCACAAAGACAGTCACTGTTTCATTCCTGAATGAATCGGTGGTTTGAGCAAATCATTTGACTGAATGATTCAATGACTCGCTCATAAAGACAACTACATGATCAGTTACTGAATGAATCAATGTTTTTTAATGAGTCGTTTGAGGGAATGATTCTAAAACTCACAAAGACAGTCACTTGTTTCCTTCCTGGATGAATCAGTGTTTTGAACAAATCGTTTGACTGACTGATTCAATATTTGACTGAATGATTCAATGACTCGCTCATAAAGACAACTACATGATTAGTTCCTGCATGAATCGTTTAAGCGAATTATTCAAAAGCATATTCACAAAGACAGTCACTTGTTTCATTCCTGAATGAATCGGTGGTTTGAGCAAATCATTTGACTGAATGATTCAATGACTCGCTCATAAAGACAACTACATGATCAGTTATTGAATGAATCAATGTTTTTTAATGAGTCATTTGAGGGAATGATTCTAAAACTCACAAAGATGCTCACTTGTTTCATCCCTGAATGAATCAGTGTTTTGAACAAATAATTTGACTGACTGATTCAATATTTGACTGAATGATTCAATGACTCGCTCATAAAGACAACTACATGATCAGTTCCTGCATGAATTGTTTAAGCGAATGATTCAAAAGCATATTCACAAAGACAGTCACTTGTTTCATTCCTTAAAGAATCAGTGTTTTGAACAAATCATTTGACTGACTGATTCAATATTTGACTGAATGATTCAATGACTCGCTCATAAAGACAACTACATGATCAGTTATTGAATGAATCAATGTTTTTTAATGAGTCATTTGAGGGAATGATTCTAAAACTCACAAAGATGCTCACTTGTTTCATCCCTGGATGAATCAGTGTTTTGAACAAATAATTTGACTGACTGATTCAATATTTGACTGAATGATTCAATGACTCACTCATAAAGACAACTACATGATCAGTTCCTGCATGAATTGTTTAAGCGAATGATTCAAAAGCATATTCACAAAGACAGTCACTTGTTTCATTCCTTAAAGAATCAGTGTTTTGAACAAATCATTTGACTGACTGATTCAATATTTGACTGAATGATTCAATGACTCGCTCATAAAGACAACTACATGATTAGTTCCTGCATGAATTGTTTAAGCGAATGAATCAAAAGCATATTCACACAGACAGTCACTTGTTTCATTCCTGAATGAATCAGTGTTTTAAACAAATCATTTGATTAAATAATGCAATATTTGAATGAATGACTTGTTCACAAAGACTGTGCAAATTATTAAAAACTCATTCACAGAGACAGTCACTTGTTTCATTCCTGAATGAATCGGTGGTTTGAGCAAATCATTTGACTGAATGATTCAATGACTCGCTCATAAAGACAACTACATGATCAGTTACTGAATGAATCAATGTTTTTTAATGAGTCGTTTGAGGGAATGATTCTAAAACTCACAAAGACAGTCACTTGTTTCCTTCCTGAATGAATCAGTGTTTTGAACAAATCATTTGACTGACTGATTCAATATTTGACTGAATGATTCAATGACTCGCTCATAAAGACAACTACATGATTAGTTCCTGCATGAATCGTTTAAGCGAATGATTCAAAAGCATATTCACAAAGACAGTCACTTGTTTCATTCCTGAATGAATCGGTGGTTTGAGCAAATCATTTGACTGACTGATTCAATATTTGACTGAATGATTCAATGACTCGCTCATAAAGACAACTACATGATCAGTTCCTGCATGAATCGTTTAAGCGAATGATTCAAAAGCATATTCACAAAGACAGTCACTTGTTTCATTCCTGAATGAATCCGTGGTTTGAGCAAATCATTTGACTGACTGATTCAATATTTGACTGAATGATTCAATGACTCGCTCATAAAGACAACTACATGATCAGTTCCTGCATGAATTGTTTAAGCGAATGATTCAAAAGCACATTCACAAAGACAGTCACTTGTTTCATTCCTGAATGAATCGGTGGTTTGAGCAAATAATTTGACTGAATGATTCAATGACTCGCTCATAAAGACAACTACATGATCAGTTACTGAATGAATCAATGTTTTTTAATGAGTCGTTTGAGGGAATGATTCTAAAACTCACAAAGACAGTCACTTGTTTCCTTCCTGAATGAATCAGTGTTTTGAACAAATCGTTTGACTGACTGATTCAATATTTGACTGAATGATTCAATGACTCGCTCATAAAGACAACTACATGATCAGTTCCTGCATGAATCGTTTAAGCGAATGATTCAAAAGCATATTCACAAAGACAGTCACTTGTTTCATTCCTGAATGAATCGGTGGTTTGAGCAAATCATTTGACTGACTGATTCAATATTTGACTGAATGATTCAATGACTCGCTCATAAAGACAACTACATGATCAGTTCCTGCATGAATCGTTTAAGCGAATGATTCAAAAGCATATTCACAAAGACAGTCACTTGTTTCATTCCTGAATGAATCGGTGGTTTGAGCAAATCATTTGACTGAATGATTCAATATTTGACTGAATGATTCAATGACTCGCTCATAAAGACAACTACATGATCAGTTCCTGCATGAATCGTTTAAGCGAATGATTCAAAAGCATATTCACAAAGACAGTCACTTGTTTCATTCCTGAATGAATCGGTGGTTTGAGCAAATCATTTGACTGACTGATTCAATATTTGACTGAATGATTCAATGACTCGCTCATAAAGACAACTACATGATCAGTTCCTGCATGAATCGTTTAAGCGAATGATTCAAAAGCATATTCACAAAGACAGTCACTTGTTTCATTCCTGAATGAATCGGTGGTTTGAGCAAATCATTTGACTGAATGATTCAATGACTCGCTCATAAAGACAACTACATGATCAGTTACTGAATGAATCAATGTTTTTTAATGAGTCGTTTGAGGGAATGATTCTAAAACTCACAAAGACAGTCACTTGTTTCCTTCCTGAATGAATCAGTGTTTTGAACAAATCGTTTGACTGACTGATTCAATATTTGACTGAATGATTCAATGACTCGCTCATAAAGACAACTACATGATCAGTTCCTGCATGAATCGTTTAAGCGAATGATTCAAAAGCTTATTCACAAAGACAGTCACTTGTTTCATTCCTGAATGAATCAGTGTTTTAAACAAATCATTTGACTGTATGATTCAATATTTGACTGAATGATTCAATGACTCGCTCATAAAGACAACTACATGATCAGTTACTGAATGAATCAATGTTTTTTAATGAGTCATTTGAGGGAATGATCCTAAAACTCACAAAGATGCTCACTTGTTTCCTTCCTGAATGAATCAGTGTTTTAAACAAATAATTTGACTGACTGATTCAATATTTGACTGAATGATTCAATGACTCGCTCATAAAGACAACTACATGATTAGTTCCTGCATGAATCGTTTAAGCGAATGAATCAAAAGCATATTCACAAAGACAGTCACTTGTTTCATTCCTGAATGAATCAGTGTTTTGAACAAATCATTTGATTCAATAATTCAATATTTGACTGAATGATTCAATGACTCGCCCACAAAGTCTTTTGTCGCCACCTACAGGTGTATTAATGCAAATTTATTCTCAGCTCAACCTTGACTCTAATTTGGAAACAGATCAGTTGTTTTATATCAGTCTTCGCTGGCAGCATTAATAATTAGCCATGTCTGCTGGCATTCAGAAGAACTCATAAACACAGAGCGAGAGCCCTGGCGAGCACCGAGGACAGAGCATGGGAGTGCAGATGATTGTCATCACAATCAACACAAGGCTCTCGTGATGATAATACAACTCAACGATGTGCTTCATTATTGCTCGGAGCAGGTCAGGTCATGGGCCGCTGCTCTCGCACATGCAAATGCCAGATGCTCTTGAGGAGAACGTCATGTAAAAGCAGCTTTGAGACACATTTGACCAGCATGCCGTCCTCCTCTCTTCACCTCTGATCTGAACAGCGCAGCTTCATTGTAAACCCAGCGAGTAGCTTGCAAGAAGCCAAAGCTGATGCATATGAGCCGGCACAAATAAGGGTTCTAGTAGAAGAAGTCTTTCATTTAGTTTCTGTATGTTTGGCTCTCTTCTCCAGCGCGCGAGGCAGATGGATGGAAGCAGAGTGCCCACTCGTATGATAAATGAAATGCACATCACTCGGCTCCAGTGAGCTGAAAAGAGGAAGCCATGTTGAGATGTTTGGACAAATGAAGGCATAGCCCTGCAAACAGGAACATAACATTCTCTTTTTGTCTTTCCCTTTCTTTTTCTATCCCTTTTGTCCATTTCAGACGGTACCGACAGGGACCAACAAAGGGCCTTTGGCCGTGTCTGGAAAGCTACTTTGAAATTGCACCGTGCCAAGCGACAAGCTACTCATAATTCAACAAAAGTCAAGCTCTTTTATAAAAAGTAGGCAGCTACTGAAGCTATTTAAAGAGGAAAATCTATCATTCAAACATCTGGAGATGCCAGGAGGCATTACATTGATCAAAGGTGAGAGTAAAGACATTTATAATGTAACAAAATATCAATTTAAAATAAATACTGCTCTATTCATCAAAGTATCCAAACTTTTGAACAGTTGTGTACAAAATATAAACGTCAAATTACATCATTCATTTCTGCAAATCACAGTAATATTTATCTGCCATAAAAGAAATAAAGATCTCCATTGTGACAACATTAAACAGATCGCTTTACACCCGGGTTATTAAAACTAAAACTTATAAAACATTTCGGTAACACTTGAGTATGGGGAACACATATTCACTATTAACTATGATTTTTGACTCAATAAACTCCTAATTTATTGCGAATAAATAGTTAGTAAAGTAGTTTTTCTAGCATTTAAGTTTAGGTATTGGGTAGGATTAAGGGATGTAGAATACGATCATACAGAATAAGGGATTAATATATGCTTTATAAGTACTAATAAACAGTTAATATCCTAGTAATATGCATGCTAATAAGCAACTAGTTAATAGCGATAATTGAACCCTAAAATGAAGTGTTACCAACATTTCTATTAGTTGAAAAAAAGTTGAAAAGATATAAATATTCGTTGGAAAAACTGTCAGAAGTTAATTAATAAAAAGACAATAAGTTGAAGCAGTAAAAGTATTAACTTGAAATAAATAACTAAAACTGAAATAAACCGAAAGCAATATTTAAAAAATAATAAAATGGCAAAATTATTATTATAAATTGAATTAAGACTTAAAATATAAATTAAAAGCTCATTCAAATTATTAATAAAACAAACAAAAATAAAATAACGTTACACCAAATACAACTAATAAAAGGAATGCCATAATTTATAAAACTATAAAAAGTACCCCTATTTTTTCCCATAATATTGCTTTTGACATTTTCTTGTTTGTCACATAAATATAAGAAAAAAATTAAAGAAAAAAATGCCATAACATTACAACAGTTTGGCAACAGAAACAAGTACATCACACTTACACACGGATCCCCATACACACACAATCAACTTGCATTGATATCGAAATTAAAGGCACAATATGTAATTTTTCGCCACTAGAGGTCGCTTATTCACAAAGGCGTGGCTTGATAAGGCATTGATTTTGCTTTTATTATGCCTCAGACGAGCGTTTCCGGCTTCTTCTGCTTCTTTCGCTAATGCGTATGTGGAGTAACGCAGCGCTGTTTTATCCAACCCGATTTCACGGCAAATCGTATGTATTTTAGGAGGTGGCTAGTTCGTGCAAATTTGTACGACCTCACTCATATGAATTTGTACGTTTTTTGCTAAATCGTACATATTTGACAAGTTGGTCAATTCGTATGATTTTGTACGAATTACCTACTCTTAACCCTGCACCCTAAAACCACTGCAGTATAGACAAATACGCATGAATTGGTCATGAGATAGCATTGGTGTTATCATATTACACACATGTGAGTGTGTTAAAGTAATGTTATAAAGCTACTCTGTGCGTTCGCTCGCCACGACTATGAGACACTTGTTCACACTGCAGAGATCATATTAGGCGGTAAAACATGGTACTCGCGGTAAATCACCAACACCAGATTTAAACAATAAGACTAACTGTTGAGCTGGAGAACAATCATTCGTTTCTGTCCATGAATGATCCAAACAGTTGCTCACCTGTCTAATAAAACACATCAGATATTAAAGCAGGGGTCTCAAACTCATTTTACCTGGGGCCGCTGGAGGCAGACTCTGGGTCAGGCTGGGCCGCATCAAGTATTACACATAAAAAGTGTTTCAAGTATTCCAAAAAAAAAGTAGCACAACAGATCCAGTCTTCTCAATCTTTATTATTAACAGTTCTTCAACATGAATGTTTCTTCTGAACATGAACTGTTTCTCTGAATTTGAACTAAATATAGCCTATAAAAATTAAATCATGTAATATGATATAATGAATGATTTTAATTTTATTTTAAATAATAGACTAATTCACAGCAAGGCCATAACCAGGTCAAACAGAACAGTGAACAAAATTCTAGGTCTAATTCTAGTTGGGAAAACCCCGCCTACTTTGATTTGATGGGCCATCTCAATCATTTTGACATTGATGAGCGCTGTTAGACCACATTCGTTTCAACTGTCTGATCAGCTTCGTTCGTCTGTTCCTGTCAATCACGCGGTGTCAACCAATTATACTGCACGAGGGAGGGGCGAACCAACTCTCTCTCTCTCTCGCACACACACACACACACACACACACACACACACACAAAGGAGGCAGCAAGCGTGGCAAGTGCTGCATACGCAACGACTCAGCAAAAAGGTGCTTTTCAGAGCAACGCGTGGGCCGCACTTACACTAAACTTTGATGTCAAGAAGGAGGCCACAAAATATCATCCTGCGGGCCGCAAGTGGCCCGCGGGTCGCGAGTTTGAGACAGCTGTATTAAAGCATCTTTAGTGTTTCCATGTTTCTACCAAAACCAAGGGTAACGAGGGTATGATGTCACTGATTGGCGGGTGTCCTAGTGAAAATAATTTATCTGGATTTAAACATTCTTGGAAAATATATATATATATATATATATATATAACATCATTCTAGTGGTTTTTGGCTATTTTAATTAAAAAAATAGTACATATTGTGCCTTTAAATACAAATGTCCCTTTTAAAAATGTCTTATCAGCTAACGCCAACATTTTCAGCTTTTATAATGTTCATATATAGGGCCGGCCCAAGCCCTTATGGGGCCCTAAGCAGAAGTTTATTTGGGAGCCCCTCGGTGCCACCAATACGATTGACTATTGTCAAGTCTTGATAATTTGCACACCCAGTATCAATGTTAGTAGTTGTAGCTGTGTTGCATCATGTCTGGCTGTCATGGTTTTACCCTTATACGGTTTTTAATTGTAAAAGTAGCAAACCCACAGGAGTGGTCAGGTGTTAATATTCAAAACCTTACTGTACTACAGTTCAGACTGGGATATGTACTTTTTTATTTTGTTTTTTTTTTGTTAAGTAGTCTCTTGTGCTGAATATGCTCACTTTTCCCCAGGATTATTTGATGAATAGAAGGTTCAAAAGAACTGCATTTCTCTGAAATAGAAAGCTTTCAAAAAATCCTAAAAACATTGTACACAACTGTTTTCAACACTGATAATCATAAATGTTTGTTGAGCATCAAATCCTCATATTAGAGTGATTTGTGAAGGATCATGTGACACTGAAGACTGATGATAAATTCAGCTTTGATCACAGGAATAAATAACAATTTACTAGATATTCACATAGAAAACAGCTGTTTTACATTATAATGATATTTCACGATATGACTGTTTTTACAGTATTTTTGATCAAATAAATGCGGCCTTGGTGAGCATAAGAGACTTAAAAACAAGAAATGTTCATTTCTTTCAAACATTAAACAGAGCTTTTATTTTGGTGGAAAAAAAAATATTTTTTGCATTCCATTCGACTGTGTAGAAAGAACCTTTTTATTTTCTAAATAAAAACTTCCAATAGGCTACACAACTTATAATTCCAAGGGGATATAGCACTTGCAGAAAAACATTTAGTGAGAAACTGGAAGCTATGCTGTACTCAGTCCAAAACATACAGCCCGTCAGAAAAGATATTCGCACTAAACCATAGCACATTCTCAAATCCATCCATTCATAAAAAGGTTACCGGGCAACTGATGAGTAAAGTTGCGGTTTAGAGACGATTTTTCTCGCACTTTGGACTTTGAACCCTGGCTAACAAGCGAATAGTGTAGTGCAGTGCTGTCAGAATCAATCCGTGCATATATTAGAAAACTTAACATTTTGTAGTTTATTTAGTAGGCTAATTGTTTAAGGCCATTTCTCGATTTCAATCATCATAAAATAATATACAGCAAAAAGTCCTTTCATCTGCTCTTTGGGGCCCCCTGGTGGCCACTAAGTGCCACTAATACAAGGTTGCCAGGTTTGCATAACAAAACCAGCCCGATTGCTATTCCCAATACATCTAATCACGGCCGAAACTAGCCCAATCGTGTTCCGGGGGGTAAAAATCTAATCAGAGAACAACCACAAAAAAAAATCCACACCAACAGTGTAAAAGTAGCCCAATTGACCTATCGGTAAGCCCCGCCCCCCTTAGTTACTGTTGCTAACTCGGACAAACAAACGGAGTTGCTATATCTTACAATGAAAGCTGTCAGTGTGAAAACCTTATCCCAAGATGTTTTTGGACACAGAATGTAGCGTATACCCCGTCTGAATGATGGCCAAAATTTACTGATGGTTTATCAAGTTTATTATGTCCTTTTTCACTCCAAAAAATCGTAATCGTAAGAGCTGAACAAACAAAGCATAAGAAGTGCGCATTAACGTCTCATTCACAAACTAGCTCTCTCCGTTGCATTACCATTAACATACACAGCAAATTACACAAAAACACTCAAACAACTAACACTAAACAAACATAAACACAGACCGTATGCCTTTCGAAGGTGCAGTTAATAACTGGCAAACTTTGTATCTGCAAAACAACTCCGATAAACTGCGTGTGAGCTCTTTCTTTCACTACCCGTAGACTATAACACCCATCAAAATAGGAGTAGGACAGATAATGTAGACCTTAAACAAATCTAAAATTATATTAATTTACATATAACCAGTTTAATATGGAGAGGCACTGAAATGAAGACCTTCGTGTTTTTGACCTACAGTGTTACATGACGTGAGAACAGTTCGTTATTTCGGTTTGTATGTTAGCAGGGACTTTAATCGTAACTTAACGAGAGTATGACAAACAGAAAATCCTCTCAGGATCCCTGGAATCAGTGTTACAGCACCTCAGGCACGACATTATAGCATTTTTGTAGCATAAACACCATCAAACCGATGAGAGCTTCGGATTTTCCAATGTTTCTCTATGGCGCTGAAACCTAAAGATGTCCGAGTTCCGGTCCCAGCGCAACTGATACTCAACTGCTATTGGCTCATCTGCGTTCGAGGGGAGGGGCTTACCGATAGGTCAATTGCACGGGAAAACCAGACTGTAATAAACAAATATGGACGTAGTGTTCGTGATGTCACCCGTAGGATTCTGAACAGCAGTTCTGAAGTGTAAAGTACGGTCGAGCTGGCCATCACCATATATAATGTGTTCACACCGGACGAGATTCGCGCGAAGGTGGACGCTTGAACATTTTGAGTTAAATCCCTTCATTCGCGCGTGAAATTCGCGTGTGACAACTACACAACAGACGCGAATTCGCGTCATGGGAGGGGCTTCTATATGAGCCTATATGAGCCAGCTCGTCTCGGTCACTTGACGTCTTTTTTGTAAAAAATACTACTATTAATGTGTGACAAAACGTAGTTTAAAGACTTTTTCAGGCGATAATATAGTTGTTTAAAGCTCAAATCTGTGGTTAATTTATAAAAAGAGTGCCTATTTGAGCATTTTATCTGGCGTTTTCGGAGTTGTGAAATTCCAGGCGATCAGTGACATTCTGCGCTCGTTTACCCGGCGAGACCCGCCTTTCCTCGGCTAGTCCTTCTCACATTTGCCGCTGGCTCTGGCTCTTTTTTTCTGCTCCAGTCTCGTTGTGAAATGGCTGACATAGACTTTGTTGAAAGGGTAGCTGACTGTCCGACCTCCTCACTCACTTTCTTCCAAGCAAGATCCTTTTTATTCCTGTTCCTGTAGTGATAGGATGATGTATCATACAGCTCCGGGTATCCACATACGGCCACGCTTATCTTGTCCTTCATTGTTGTTCGGATTTCTGCCTCCGCTTGTAAATGCGTCACTACTAGAGCAAGCTCGTGACTCAACATGTAAATCACTTGCGCGAATCGCGTCCGGTGTGAACGCACCATAACAGACAGCAGCCAAACGGCAATCCACCTGTCACTCAAAGTGGCCACACCCTTAATTATGCAGAATTTTAATGCTTTATATAATGTAAACGAATTAGTTATAAAAAAAATTCACCTCCCTCACAGTCGTCATGAAGGGCAAAATTAGCCGTATAGACCAAAAGCACAATTTGTCCCAGACTGTAAACATGTGTTCTTCTGCTGTAAAGTTGGCCATTTTTCTGAGTCTGTCTCTAGTGGCCAGTGGATGAATTGCAGTTTAAGTCACTTCCGTATCGGCTTCAAGAGAAACTGGGGGAGGTTGCCACTTGGGGAAAACCACAGACTTGGCAACACTGCCCTGTTTGGCTATTTTAAAGGTTCCTAATAGGTTTACATGCATCCAAGGTCAACAAACACTTTAATTTTCTCGTAATATGCATTTGCAGCATCAGCTCTTTTCGGACTGGAATTACTGATGACTCGTTTCTCCTTTAGGAGACAATAACTCCATTTATTTACCTTGATCTTTGAACTTTGCAGACCTTTTACATTCACAATCAGCTGTTTTAAACACTACATGAGAGGTAATATCCAAAAAAAGCATAACAGACTTTAAAAAAGTTAGTTTCTCCCCAGTACCGGCCACTGATGTTAGAGTTCTGATACTGTACACACACACACACACACACCCACACGGCTACACTGGTGCTGGCGATGGTCCACACACGTCCCATAAAGCACTGAGGGCTGGCATTATTAATGTGAAATACAGATCCACAACCAGCATGGCATTAACACGACTTTAGGGATGCGAGTAAAACAGAAAACCGTCTAGTGTACACTCAGCCTGCCATTTATAAATAAATAAACAGAGGCATGAATAAATAATACAAATAATCATAATAAATAAAAAGCCAGTGTGCATTCCCCAAAAGCGAGTTAGATGCAGCCGAGGTGGTTTTAGATGGCATGTGTTGTGATAATTCGGTCCCGGGTGCCAGGCGGTATGTGTGTGTGTGTGTGAAGTTGTGTTGCACCCACTGTGAACATAAGACAGGGAAGTGTGTGATGTTATGTGGGGATTCTGAGGCTGTACAGTGGCTAGGCACCCGTGAATATGAAATGCTGGCATGACTACTGTATATTATATCTCAGGAGGATTCCCAGATCCGCAGTTTGGATCCAGTATAGCCATCCAGAATGGGTTTTTTCTGTACACTGCAGAAAGTGTGCAGAAAAGTGAAATAGACATGGGAAAAAATGCTGCAAAAAAGAAGACGTAAAATAGAAGGGACTTCTGCACAGGGATGAATCAAATGAATCATTATTTGAATTATGTGATTCAGATAAACTGTTTGAATTCCCAATACTTGAGAGTGTTTTTATGCAATGTGACAAAAAAAAAAAATGGAATGAACCAGTGAATCATGTTTTGAATCATTTGATTAAATTAAACTGTTCAAATGAACCAATTCACTCAAAGTAAACAGAATTCCCAATGCTACATTCCAGAGAGTTAAGAAAGTGTTATGCAATTTAACAATAACAAAAAAAAATTAACCTTTGAATCCCTATTTGAATCATTTGATTCAGATAAACTGTTTGAATTCCCAATGCTACATATGAGAGAGGACAGTTTGAGAAAGTGTTGTTATGCAATGTGAGATAAAAATTGAATGAACCAGTGAATCATGTTTTGAATCATTCGATTCATTTAAACTGTTCGAATGAACCAATTCACTAAAAGCAAACAAAATTCGCAATGTTACATATCAGAGAGTTAAAAAATCAAATGAACCTTTGAATCATTATTTGAATTATGTGATTCAGATAAACTGTTTGAATTCCTAATACTTGAGAGGACAGATTGAGAAAGTGTTTTTATGCAATGTGACAAAAAAAATGGAATGAACCAGTGAATCATGTTTTGAATCATTTGTTAAACTGTTTGAATGAACCAATTCACTCAAAGTAAACAGAATTCCCAATGCTACCCATCTGATTTAAGAAAGTGTTTTTATGCAATGTGACATTTAAAAAACAAAAAACAAGTGAACCTTTGAATCACTATTTGAATCATTTGATTTAGATAAACTGTTTGAATTGATTCACAATGATTCACATGAGAGAGGACAGTTTGAGAAAGTGTTGTTATGCAATGTGACAAACATTTTTTTATGAACAAGTGAATCATTTGATTCAATTCAACTGTTCAAATGAACCAATTCACAGCAGAGAGTTAATTAAGTGTTTTTATGCAATGTGACATACAAAATAAAAAAAATCCAATGAACCTTTGAATCATTGTTTGAATCATTTGATTCGTTTGAATTCCTAATGCCAAATGTATGAAAGAGGACATTTCTTAAGCTGTCCTCTCTCATTCATATAGCATTGGGAATTCAAATTCAAAAGACATATCTTAGGCAATTATCAAAAACACTTCCCAGAGAGCAACATAGTGTCAGTCCAAATCCGGCCCACATCTGGATTCCATGTGTATACCAGATGTGGCCAGGATCTGGACTGACACTATGTTGCTCTCTGGGAAGTGTTTTTGATAATTGCCTAAGATATCATGTCTTTATAGTAAATACCTTCATTGAGCTCGGTTTAAAGAATGAGTTCAGGCATAATTCATTTAAAAAAAAGAAATCACTTGTTTAAAAAACAGTATAAAACAGTAAAATTGTAAAATATTATTACACTTTCAAATAACTGTTTTCTGCTTGAATATGGTTTAAAATGTGATCAAATCTGAATTTAATCATCATTACTCCAGTCTTCAGTGTCACATGATCCTTCAGAAATCATTATAATATGATGATTTGTGGCTTAAACATTTTTATTATCTTAAAATGTCATCATGTCATTTTATACAAAAATCATGATATTATATACAGTGAGGAAAATAAGTATTTGAACACCCTGCTATTTTGCAAGTTCTCCCACTTGGAAATCATGGAGGGGTCTGAAATTGTCATCGTAGGTACATGTCCACTGTGAGAGACATAATCTAAAAAAAAAATCCAGAAATCACAATATATGATTTTTTAACTATTTATTTGTATGATACAGCTGCAAATAAGTAGTTGAACACCTGTCTATCAGCTAGAATTCTGACCCTCAAAGACCTGCTAGTCTGCCTTTAAAATGTCCACCTCCACTCCATTTATTATCCTAAATTAGATGCACCTGTTTGAGGTCGTTAGCTGCATAAAGACACCTGTCCACCCCATACAATCAGTAAGAATCCAACTACTAACATGGCCAAGACCAAAGAGCTGTCCAAAGACACTAGAGACAAAATTGTACACCTCCACAAGGCTGGAAAAGGCTACGGGGAAATTGCCAAGCAGCTTGGTGAAAAAAGGTCCACTGTTGGAGCAATCATTAGAAAATGGAAGAAGCTAAACATGACTGTCAATCTCCCTCGGACTGGGGCTCCATGCAAGATCTCACCTCGTGGGGTCTCAATGATCCTAAGAAAGGTGAGAAATCAGCCCAGAACTACACGGGAGGAGCTGGTCAATGACCTGAAAAGAGCTGGGACCACCGTTTCCAAGGTTACTGTTGGTAATACACTAAGACGTCATGGTTTAAAATCATGCATGTCAAGGCCCGTCTTAAGTTTGCCAATGACCATTTGGATGATCCAGAGGAGTCATGGGAGAAAGTAATGTGGTCAGATGAGACCAAAATAGAACTTTTTGGTCATAATTCCACTAAACGTGTTTGGAGGAAGAAGAATGATGAGTACCATCCCAAGAACACCATCCCTACTGTGAAGCATGGGGGTGGTAGCATCATGCTTTGGGGGTGTTTTTCTGCACATGGGACAGGGCGACTGCACTGTATTAAGGAGAGGACGACCGGGGCCATGTATTGCGAGATTTTGGGGAACAACCTCCTGCCCTCAGTTAGAGCACTGAAGATGGGTCGAGGCTGGGTCTTCCAACATGACAATGACCCGAAGCACACAGCCAGGATAACCAAGGAGTGGCTCTGTAAGAAGCATATCAAGGTTCTGGCGTGGCCTAGCCAGTCTCCAGACCTAAACCCAATAGAGAATCTTTGGAGGAGCTCAAACTCTGTGTTTCTCAGCGACAGGCCAGAAACCTGACTGATCTAGAGAAGATCTGTGTGGAGGAGTGGGCCAGAATCCCTCCTGCAGTGCAAACCTGCTGAAAAACTACAGGAAACGTTTGACCTCTGTAATTGCAAACAAAGGCTACTGTACCAAATATTAACATTGATTTTCTCAGGTGTTCAAATACTTATTTGCAGCTGTATCATACAAATAAATAGTTAAAAAATCATATATTGTGATTTCTGGATTTTTTTTATTTAGATTATGTCTCTCACAGTGGACATGCACCTACGAGGATAATTTCAGACCCCTCCATGATTTCTAAGTGGGAGAACTTGCAAAATAGCAGGGTGTTCAAATACTTATTTTCCTCACTGTATATATATATATGAACAGAAATATTAACATCCAATTTGTGAAGGAATCACTTTTGAGATGCATGTTAAATGAATCAGATCTAAAAGATTTGTTCAGGAATCAGACTGATTCGGAATGAATTCAACTCACTGATTCAATGAATCAGCTGCAGTGGTTAAGAAGATAAAAGAAAATGATCAGTGAACAACAACTTTAATTTGCCAATTCTATTGTATTGCTTCAGATGTACTAACTTTATGGTGCTTTTACATCCAATATGAAGATTGCAGCGATGCTTCAAAATGTCTCCTTTTTATATTGCACATAAGAAATGAAGCCATTTCATGACAAAATGAGGACAGAACTATGAAATGAGGCCACCTTAAACTCTGACCTTAAATATTGTCACTAATCTAAATTCTCTCATCACAAGTTTTTATTTTGATAGACGGCACTTTTAAACCGATATTTCACCCCAAGGCCGTCCCAGTATTGGCAAATCTCATAAAAACCCAATGACATCCATTTTACAACATTATGCATTTATAAACATTGTTAAAATAGTTTACATTCCTCGCATTACAAACATCTCTTCAAGTGGTTGGTTTATAGTATCGCAAAGCCTTGTCATTTTCCAGCATGTTTCTGAAGCTCCCAAAGCCACATGAAAAGACACATGGTTTCTCAAATGTCCAAAAAAACTCAATTAGTCACTTTGTTGCAAGGTCATTTGTATGTAAAGCAGATAATTACAACTACAGAACAACACTGCAACAAAACGGCAATTAATAATGCAAAACAATGGAGATCAGTCAGGATCCTCACGCGATCCGCTTCATGTTCAGATGCAGCTCTGCGTGAAACACATCAAAGCCACTGAACATTAAACAAAGTTAAATGTACCGCATGCTTGGCCCTGCATTCACTAAACATGGCAATAACATTCATCAGTCAGATGTTGACTGCAAACATATTGCTCTGCTCTTTCATACGGCACACACAATATAACAATATCTTTGAATGTGAGTTCAGAAGATATCTTTGAGGAATCTAGTGTGTGAACCTAAAATAATAACAAAAATCATGATGGCATCATATGGGTCTGATTATTACGATACTGGGTTAGAAAACCGGGTCTGGACCACAAGGAAAGCATTCTCAAATCGTGACTTCGTTTTCTATAATGAAACCACAAATTGGAGACACTTCCTGCCCTAATGTGCTTTTCTCTAAGTGCACTAGAAAATCATTAGTGACCTTGGGATTCTTGTCTTCTGCTCGGTTTGTTTTTCAGTCTGTCAAAAAAACAGGACAAACAAACATCATACAAGAGGTTTTATTTCTGCATATGATATTCGATCTCATGATCATAGGCTGGTCACCAACCAGAGACCGCTATACGATGAAAACAGTTGTTTTAACCCAAATTTGGGTCAAATATGGACTAACCATTAAAACAACCCAGCATTTTTAGAGTGTATGATTTAGAGAAATTGATTTCTGGACTATCCATCAAAAGCTATGTTTGCATTCAAAGTTGCGAATTTAACTTAGGGCCCTTTCACACCTTCCTTGTTTGGTCCGGATTTTCGGACTTTTCAGTTTGGTCCGAATCAAAATTACAAGTATGAAACCTTCCCCGGACCACGGTCCGGACCAAACAGACGAAATTTGGTCCTGAGAAAAGAGGTAGTCTCGGTCCTGATCAAACTGAACAAAGGTTCGGTTCGTTTCTAGTGTGAAAGCATTTTCTGTATGGTTCGGACTTTCAGGCTATCTACAGGAAGTTCCTGTTTATGTTTATATATTATATGATATTTTGAAATTTCATCTCGGCTACACTCTAAAAAAATGCTGGGTTAAAAACAACCCAAGTTGGGTTGAAAATGGAGAAACCCAGCAATTGGATTTTTATCCCAGCAATTGGATTTTTAACCCAGCAATTGGGTTGTTTTAACCCAGCAATTGGGTTGTTTTAACCCAGCAATTGGATTTTTATCCCAGCAATTGGGTTGTTTTAACCCAGCAATTGGATTTTTATCCCAGCAATTGGATTTTTAACCCAGCAATTGGGTTGTTTTAACCCAGCAATTGGATTTTTATCCCAGCAATTGGATTTTTAACCCAGCAATTGGGTTGTTTTAACCCAGCAATTGGATTTTTATCCCAGCAATTGGATTTTTATCCTAGCAATTGGATTTTTAACCCAGCAATTGGGTTGTTTTAACCCAGCAATTGGGTTGTTTTAACCCAGCAATTGGATTTTTATCCCAGCAATTGGGTTGTTTTAACCCAGCAATTGGATTTTTATCCCAGCAATTGGATTTTTAACCCAGCAATTGGGTTGTTTTAACCCAGCAATTGGATTTTTATCCCAGCAATTGGATTTTTAACCCAGCAATTGGGTTGTTTTAACCCAGCAATTGGATTTTTATCCCAGCAATTGGGTTGTTTTAACCCAGCAATTGGATTTTTATCCCAGCAATTGGATTTTTAACCCAGCAATTGGGTTGTTTTAACCCAGCAATTGGGTTGTTTTAACCCAGCAATTGGATTTTTATCCCAGCAATTGGGTTGTTTTAACCCAGCAATTGGATTTTTATCCCAGCAATTGGATTTTTAACCCAGCAATTGGGTTGTTTTAACCCAGCAATTGGATTTTTATCCCAGCAATTGGATTTTTATCCCAGCAATTGGATTTTTAACCCAGCAATTGGGTTGTTTTAACCCAGCAATTGGATTTTTATCCCAGCAATTGGGTTGTTTTAACCCAGCAATTGGATTTTTATCCCAGCAATTGGATTTTTAACCCAGCAATTGGGTTGTTTTAACCCAACAATTGGGTTGAAAATGGACTAACCCAGAAATTGGGTTGTTTTAACCCGACAATTGGGTTGAAAATGGACTAACCCAGCAATTAGGGTTGATTTAAGCAAACATTTAACCCAACTGCTGGGTTAAAACAACCCAATTGCTGGGTTTGTCCATTTTCAACCCAACTTTGTTTTTTTTTAACCCAGCATTTTTTTGAGTGTATATTGATTATAAAAAGTGAAAAGATGCGCAGTATGTCAGAAGACACACTCTTAAAATGCTGGGTTAAAAACAACCCAAGTTGGGATGAAAATGGACTAACCCAGCAATTGGGTTGTTTTAACCATTGGGTTGTTTTAACAACCCAATCGCTGGGTTAAAACAACCCAATTGCTGGGTTTGTCCATTTTCAACCCAAATAATTAATGTAATATTAATAATTAAATAATTAATAAACAGAAACATTTAAAACTAAAAAGAAATGTCCAAACAGCAGCATTTAAATACATATTTCACAATAAAAAAAGATCTAAAAGCTGACTCGATTCACATGAACGAATCAGATTTTTCAATGCAACATGAGCATTTATACTTGCAGTTTCTCCCCAATGATTAAATGTAAACTTTACTGGTCTACATAAACAAGCATGTTGAATTAAAACTAGAAAGATAATCTCCAACAGCTGTGCACGTGTCAATTCATTTGAAGCAGGCCTTTCTAACACAACTGTTGTGTGGAATGAATGTGTGAACCTGACGTCACTAACCTGTCCAGCATTGAGTCTGTCCTTCCTGAAGCTAATTCTCAGCGTGCAGCAATAAAAACTGTGTGTATTTGTGCAGATGGCTGTTTTTACAGGAGCCTCCTGTGCAAGAACACAGCATTGATTCAGAGCGGAGTTCAGGGGCAAGAGCTCTGCTAACACAGCCGCCCCGCACCTGCCTCCTCAACACTTTAACAGGCAATTATCCCACCGAGCGGGACCAATCAAACCACTGGCCAACAGAGACTGACAGAGAGATGGAAAGAGGCTCGAAAGTCAAAAAGTACTTTAAAAACACACATGCACTCTCTTAGAAGAAAACTATCCATATAGAAGCGTAAAGGGGACCTATTATGCAAAACTCACTTTGGTGTTAAATGTGTCGGCAGTGCAATCACCCTATAAAAATCCACCCACTTTTTTAAAATCCCCATAAATCATAAGTGCTAGAATCTGCTAACGGCTTATTCTGAGACAATGTGACATCACAATGCACAGGCCACGCCCACGGCTTCTGACAGACTCCGCCCTTTTAGCATAGCCCCACCCCTCTGTACACAGTCCGCCATGTTTATCTCCTCGCCTGAGCATTCAAGTAAGAAATGTATTCCTATTAAAGGGGTGGTAAACCACGATTTCACTTTTCTAACTTTAGCTAGTGTGTAATGTTGCTGTTTGAGCATAAACAACATCTGCAAAGTTACAACGTTCAAAGTTTAAAGCAAAGGGAGATATTTGCTTTTAAAGAAATCAATTTCTAAGGACTACAGCAAACGGCCAGTAGGGACTACTAGACATTCCTCCAGGGTCTCTGACATCACCAGCCCCAATATTTACATAAACCCCTCCTCCGAGAATATGAAATAAGGGGGGGGCGAGGCCATTTTGTATCGCAGCAGGGAAGTTGTTGTGGTTAGTAGGCTGGAGTGTTGTTGCCGCAATGCCGACAAAACGCTGTTATTTTCATCCGGATTGCAGGTCCACTTTGTTCAGCCTTCCTAGGGACGGGGGTGCGTTGCAGTGCGTTTAACATACAACGTTATATGCATGCATGTATGAGACAGAGGGGAACAGGTCGCATTTGCAGCAGATATATGCTGCCCATCATAAATCAAAGCACGAGACAGACAGGGGTCGGAGGAGAAGACCGGAAAATGTGACATAATGGACAAGATTCGTCTGTATTTGCAATACACGAGCCGCGGTTCAGCTGTGCAAGACAAACGCTGCCAGTGTGTGAATGCACAATGGGCGCGCGCGGCTCCCGCTGCACATTTCACGGAGGAAAGCTGCCACAATCATCGCAAGTTCAATGCAGGATTCGCACAACGGCTTGTCCTGAAAGATGGATTTAAAAACAGAAGCTGTTTACGGGCCACAACCTGTAAGTATGATTTATTTTTCGTCGATGTGTTGTCCTGTAATAGTTCGTATTGTTAATT
Source organism: Romanogobio albipinnatus (assembly GCA_023566225.1). Lineage (NCBI taxonomy): Eukaryota > Metazoa > Chordata > Actinopteri > Cypriniformes > Gobionidae > Romanogobio > Romanogobio albipinnatus. Next base: position 4,429,491 of record CM042261.1, on the reverse strand, counting down.
GTACGTTGTAGCAAGGAAGTAAACAGATGACAACGCTGTTTGGCTCTGCAAACCAGTTTGTTAAATACTTTATAGAAACAGGAATAAAAAGGATCTTGCTTGGAAGAAAGGGAGTGAGGAGGTCGGACAGTCTGGTAAGTAAAAAGCGCTCTTTACTCAATTTGAGCTATATATACACACACACATATTGAGACTACAAGCTACACTGAAAAAAATGATTATGGCCCGATTAAATTAAGCATAATTAATTTGTGCTCGTTTAAATAATTTAAATTTAGTTTTTTTATTTGAATTTAAAAAAAATGATTGGTTTTATGGGAATTGCATGTGTTTTTGTTTAAATTGAGATAAAATAAATTGATTGCGAACACTTACGATAAAAAAATGTAGTAAATTCAACTAATCATTTTTTTCAGTGTAGCTAAAGCCGGCAAATTGAGCTTATTCGCCGTATTGTAAAACAATCCATGTCAGCCATTTCACAACGAGACGAGACGGCTGACAGAAGCCCCTCCCATTACGCGAATTTGCATCTGTTGTGAATGTCACGCGCGAATGAAGCGAGTAAACTCAAAATGTTCAAGCGCCCAATTACGTGTGAATAGCGCAATTTATTCGCGCACAGTTGGATCTTTGAGTTCAGCTCATGAAAAATGGGGGCAAAAACAAAAGTGTTGCGTTTATAATTTTGCTCAGTGTAGATATATGGCACTGAATTTGACATAAACGTGGCCTTTGGAGAATAGCTGAACTCATTTTTAATTGTTAATCACTTGTTAGCCACAAAACAAACGATGGCTTTCAAGAAGACAACAGGGAGCGACTCACCTATAACAAATGGCCATCTACGATCAGGCACTTCCCATAAACGAGAAGCTGATTAAAGGTTAAAGGAGGATCTTTCTCCTGGAAGTAATTAAGCTGGAGCCAGAGAGAAAGAGACCAACAGAGTCACTACAGGACTTTTCTTCCATTTTCTTCAATGCAAATCAAAAACATATTCATTAGTATCACAAAACCAACATGCAAATCTCCACCACTTGAAACGCTATGACTAAACATGTACAAGAACATGAACAGAGGAGCCATCTGGTCCCACATTTGGAGGAACCTCTCTTTCCTAGGACTTTTTTATTATCTGGAAACCATTCTCTGCTGTCTTTCCTTTTACGCCCGGCTGCTTGAAAGCTGTGGAGAGTCAGATTAAGCCACTAGTTAAGGATGACATCCAACGATAAGCCAAGTTCTCAGTGCATTTACGTTCTCTCGGAGTTCAAACAGCACTGACACTAAATAACACGTCTTCCCATGCAACAAATGCACTGACATACAAAATGAGCGTCTGTCTGTGGAAATCAATCTAAAAACAGAGAGTGGGAATGCATAAGCAGCCTTTATTTTACAGTTCATGCTGTGCTTTTTTTTAGTTCAGCGTACAGAAAACTGTAAGGACAGAGCAAATTGTTAGGTTGTGCAAATGATCAGGAGCATTGTTTAACTTATTTTTATGGCTACTCTTAAAAATAAAGGCTCTTGAGCTTCTTCGGAGACTAAAAAAGTCGTCATATTGGACTCTGTGTTCATTAAAGCACCAGCAAATAGCTGGTTTTCTTGTTCACTGGCTTACGTTAGAAAAGCTATTTAACTGATTGTTAGCTAGAGAGAGCAAAGGGGGTGGGGGGGGGGGGGGGGTAAAAAACAAGATTAATGTCAGTGTTCAACTACCTTAATCATAGAGAATAAACAGAATGAGGATAGTATACCTGGCATGTGTAACATTAAGTGAATGAATATGCTAACCAACAGCGAGAACGAGGAGTGTTATATCTTGTCCACTTCATTTATTTACAAAAAAACGACTTGATTACAAAAACACTGTCCTTCTGGATCAAAAAGTATATACTTATTAGAGAAATATGGAGTCATATACACACATAAAAAAATGGTTATTCAGCCGTGTATTTGGATAGTTGACATGTAACATGACATAAAAAACTTTTTTATAAAACAATATATATATATACACATTTTAACAAAAATTAAAGGGTCACTTCAGCGCTGGGAAGATGAATGTGTATTTAAACTGTCATTTATGTAGTAGAAATGTGAAATTATTTTTGAATTTGGTGCTTTCTAGACCGAGAAAAGACAGAAAATGTATTTGTCTCATGTGGATGAAAGACAACAACTCCCAGAATGCACTTGCTTCACTGCCCTACCTTTAGCCACGGCTATTGGTTATCACTTGCCCACCTTGGCACCGCCCCCAACATCGTTTTGATATTCATAGTCAGTGTTGGGGAAAGTTACTTTGAAAAGTAATGCATTACAATATTGCGTTACTCCCTTAAAAAGTAACTAATTGAGTTACTTAGTTACTTTTTAAGAAAAGTAATGCATTACATTACTTTTGCGTTACTTTTTCTCACCTGGGCTGGGCTTGTTTTTGTTTTTGTTTATAACAAAAAAGTTATATTTTTGTGCAACAGTAAAGACCTCTTCATACTAAAATTGAAATAATAAGCCCCAGGCTGAGGTAAAAATGCAAATTCACGCATGAACAGTAGAGGGCGCAGCTCTGCTGTGCTGCCATTCTGGATAATGGAAGAATAGGACGCAGGAGAAAAATCTAAAAATCTAGTAATTTTCATCATCAAAGGTCAGCAGAAAGACTTTGGTAAATTAAATATAAAGGTAGATTATGCATAAAAGTAGTTGTTTTATTTAACATTTAATTATTGGAGGTTTGCATAGTACTCATAGTACTAATTTTATTAATTTTGAGGAGAACTGAATCTTTATTGTGCAAGTGAGATAAATAAATGCTCACATTTAGTCTAGAACTACAATAACCATGTGTTTACACACAACGCCTCTGCACTTATTTTTCTCAACATGGGGGCAGGAGAGCTGTCAGTCAAATTAATGTGAAAAAGTAACTCAGATATTTTGTTGTAAATTTGAAAAGTAATGCGTTACTTTACTAGTTACTTGGAAAAAGTAATATTATTACGTAACTCAAGTTACTTGTAATGAGTTACCCCCAACACTGTTCATAGTAATAAAATCATTTTGTTCAGTTAGAGAACAGACACTACAATTAAAAACTGAACATGTCTTTTCAATAAAGTGTGAGTGAGCCGAACGAAAGTCATGTCACAAACGCAAAAGGAATGAGATTTCATTCCTCACGAGAGCGAAGAGCAGAGCTGAGGTAAGCGCGGCTGTCATTCTCGACGCGTGACCAGTCTGGCGTGTTATCTGATTGCATAAGGAAGCTAGCCTGGATGCCAGACGAACTTAGCCCCGCCCACGACATTTTAACTCGGGCAGTTCGGTCTGGACTTGATCCGTAGAGGAGTAATTATGCCCGAACAGAAACTGTTCGGACCAATGAAATTGTCAGGGCGGGCTTTAGACGATGATGGACAGATGATAAACAGTAACGTAATCATCCACGTCATCAAAGGCGCTTGGGTTGAATTTGTTCTAATCCTAAACGGAGAACTTGTTCGTATATGCATTCGCCTTCACTATTTCTCTCAGAAATGATGATGGTGTTGGTAAGTACTCTGTGTATCCTTAAATTCTTTTTTACAACACCGGCAAAGATCGTTTACACTCATCTTCTTCTTCTAACGTAACTTATTCCAGCGCGCACAGACAGGGTTGCCAAGTTTTTACAGCAAAACTCGCCCAATTGCTACTCAAAACTAGCCCAAAACAAGCCCAATAGCTTTCCGGGTGGGGGGGTTCTCCGGGAAAAATAGCATTTGTGGGTGAAATGTGTGTTATTTTGGCTGGACTGCCTGCTAAATTTCGCATTCCTGGGTCTGTATATCACATAATTGGGGTCGCTTCAACCCGCGGACTTGGCAACACAGTGCAGTTGAGTTCTGTTGACATTTGACAACTAACGTTATGCGTCGCTCCGTTGCTCTGATTGGTTGTAGGAGGTCTTTCCTGGTTCGGTTGAAACACGCCCCATAATCACAGCCCAACGGAGCAGTATCAGACTCATATTCTGACTAGAATTGAGTATGACAACGTCAGGCTATATGGAAGCTAAACTTTCATAGGAATTCATTGAAAAATTGAAACACTCACTTTGCTCCGTACCGCCCCGTTATGAATGCCCTATCCGAGCGGCAGCGGCCGTGTGCATTTACATCCTGTGAGTGAGATCCTCCGCTGTGGGCGAGTTGAAAACATGCTGAACTAGCTCCTGTAGTCTCTAGCCTCTGGCCAAAAATCCGCCGATGACACAAAATTACGATATTTGCGTCATCTGAGGATTTTTTTCCAAAAATAAAATGCATAATTCTCTCGTCTCAGGGGGATATGAGGGGGGAAAGTACCATAATTCGAATATACTGGGTTTCTACTGATACAAAGCTTAATGCTAATCGCTGAAGTAACCGTTTAACTGTCCCTCTTCAATAACTCATCTTTGATAATCAAAATTACATACTTAAATGTTTTTCCTCTGAAAATTATTTCTTCATGCCTTAAAAATAGCTTGAATATAATTCGACACCCTTCATTTATTATATGCGGATTCATGAATATGTATTCGGTCCATATCCCTGTGGATTCTTTGGTAAATCAGTCGCAATTTCGGCGCAGACTTTGCAAACAGACTTTTATTATATGGACTCCACAGTAATGCCACAACATGTAAGTAACCGTGTTGTTTATCAGTGCAAGTTTATCAGTGACTGAGTTCTGGGGCCCGTTCTTCGTACCTCGCTAACTCAGTTAGCCGGATTTGATTGTTGACGATTTGGCATGATCTTGGATTGTTTGGTTCTTCGACGCTCATCCTGGACTTGTTGTCATAGCAACAGGTCCGGAAGCTTAAACCTGCTCGAGCGGCTTATTTCATGTAAACAGGATTAGATTGCATCTTGAGGTGATGCTTAAAATCTGTCCCAGCCACTGCTACTTTATTACAAGAGTTCATTACTGAACCAGGGGCAATAATAATCATTTTAAATAATAATAATATACAAATTTTAAATTGTATATGTATATGAGAATGTATATAATATTATAGTGTTGTGTATAATACTATAGACACAGCCACTTGATGGAGCGATTTATTTATGATGGAATAATTACTTTATAATTTTATTGGAGGTTTGCACACATGTTGTACAGTTAATCTGAGCCGTGCATTAATTTAAGTGATGACGGATATTATGGGATGGCTTGATGCAGCGCAGGAGATGCAGAGAATTTGATCTTGACCCTTAAGAAACTTTAATACGGTCACGTTACAAATCTGCTTCAAATTGAATTAAAAATTGAATAACAACATTGACATAAAAATGTAAAGGGTGTACAAATACTGTATAAAATCGTGAATATAAATAATTGGTAATCATGTAAAAAAAAAAAAAAAACATTTATCATTGATCTATTATAACTTTTATGTTGGTTTGGTCGTTTAGCTGTTTCCTTATAAAGCTCCAGATATTCGTGTTTTTTATTGTGTGTAATTTGCCAAGTTTTTTGCCAGGTGGCTTTTTTAATTATATGATGTCATTACGTTGCTGTCTTGACGCCAGCCAATCGCTGCATTGCTGATCATGGTTTCGAGTATCGATGCATCTGCCCTCTTCAGGGAAAACAAGAACGCGCAGTGATCTTAGATCATTTAATCCAGATATTTAAATCCAATCCGAAAATTCGTTTGAAGAACCAAATTAGCCAGACATCAGTTATCACGATTAGAAGATCTGGGATCTGTCAAATCATCTCAGATGTATTAAGCGAGGTACGAAGAACGGACCCCTGGATTCGCGTTATAATCAACAAATCTCTTATTTACGTTGTGTTTGCACTGTTAGTTATGATGAAAGCATTCGTTAGTGTGCAGAAATCGAGTTGCAATGATCACAGCATTCATGCTCTCAACATGTCTGTGATCGGCTACAATGATCATCACTGCAACCTTTCATTCACGTTTAGTTAACCTTGAGAGCTGTAATAATAAAAGCGTGCTAAAAGTTTTCCAGAGAGTTCCACATGTAAGAGACCCTTTTCACAGACTGTGATGACGCGTTTTAACGGTCATCAATATCGTAAATCTTGCATTGTTTTTGTATTTTAATTTTTTTTTTTAAATATATGTACATTTATAACACTAATACTTTGTATTTTATTACTTTTGCATCAAATTACAATAAAAAAAGTTACCGCTGCTGTGAGGGTGTTTAGTAATAGCGTCTATGGGAGTGATGGTAAAAATTTACATATTTCTCTCTTTTCACTTCCGTTATCAATCTCACTCTATTTTTTCCCTCTTTTTGAAAGTTGTGAAATCACTACTGTGCCGTTTTTCTTTTGCTATGTGAGCAAATGGGCACACCAAAAAATATTTTATGTATTCTCTCATTCACAGCTATAATATTTAACCCAACTATAACGACTTCCGCTCTGAGAATCCCGGAAATGTGAAAAGGGTCTATACTCTTTTCATGAGCAAAGATGTCAGCCAATCACAGCAGTGGGCGTTTACACTGAAGTCTCACAGCAGCCAATCACAGCAGTGGGCGTTTACACTGAAGTCTCACAGACACGCCCCTTCAAACAGGGCGTTCAAGGCTAAAATCAGTGTAGGAAAATTGCCTTTTATTTCTAAATTATGACCAGTTTTGATGTAAAAATCCTACCAACATTATGAGTGCACCACAGGAAACATAAAACAATGCAGTTCATGACCTCTCTAAGAAAAAGAGATAAGTGATTAGGTGGAGTATGTCAAGATCCTAAAAGTATTTAATGTCAACAACCCACACTGTGTTAGAGAGAGAGAGAGAGAGCGAGAGAGAGAGAAAGAGAGAGAGAGAGAGAGAGAGAGAGAGAGAGAGAGAGAGAGAGAGAGAGAGAGAGAGAGAGAGAGAGAGATGTAAATGGTAACAGAAGAAGATTGTTTAAATCATATAACGGTGTCTCATCAGATGAGGAGTCTGTGCCCAAATTAGGTGTCCGCCTGTGCACGAGAGAAAGAAGAATGCGTTACATCACAGACGGTGACAACGTGGGCACGGCTGGCGGAGTCTCCAGAGAGAGATTTACCCTGCGTCTGGCACGAGCACACCAGAACTGGATGATCTGCCTTTCCCATAAACGTCTCCTCCCTCCCAGTGCCGGACAGCGGGGGTGTCAGGGATGGCATGCATCTCATCTGTCACGCTGAGCTCGCTCTGCCAAGACACAACCCTTTTTCTCTTCCTCCACCCTAACACCCTTGCTGCATCTCAATTCAACTACTTATACTACGCCCTAAAAGTATGCGCTCTTGTTGTGAAGGAAAAAGTAGTGTGTAGCAGAAGAGTAGACATCTAACCGGCATCCTGTCACCGTTTAAACTGCCCTGTCAATCATCTCATCACAGTTCAAATCCTCCATATTTAATGTAATGTCATTTACATATCGGAGAGAAATATAGTAACTCATTGATCTGCCAGTCGTGGGTCTTTCGTGAACTCTCCTCATGCGTTTGCAATTTGCATAATGATGCATTTAAAAGTTACCAAACGTATCACAATATTCAAAATGCTGTTGCAGATTAAAGGACAACTCTGGTGAAAAATGAACCAAGGGGTAATTAACACATGGTTACCGAGTAGATCGTTCTCTGGGATGCGTTTTCATGAAAATCGAATGTAAAGAGTTTTACCTCTTAAAACAGATTAGCTTATAACGCTAGTATATGGGGCATATAATAAGTCAAATTAAATCGCTATTTAATACCACAAACAAGGCTCAAAATAATACCAGACTGTTCTTCTGCTGTAAAGTTGGGCATTTTAACATGAGCTCAATGAGATTCTGCTCCTTCTGGAGTCTGTCTCTAGTGGCCAGTCCATGAACTGCAGTTTAAGTCACTTCTGGATCGGCTTCAAGAGAAACTGGGGGAGGTTGCCGCTTGGTTGAAACTGGTGGTTATGGTAAGGGCCAGGACATTTCCCAAACACCAATCACAACACACCGCTCCAGCCGACCAATCAGAGCACACTGTGCTTTTCAGAAGGAGGGGCTTCATAGAGACTGGAACTAAACAGAGCGTTACTGAAAGACTGGGAAGACAGGAGTCGCAACAATGGAGGATATGGGGAAAATAATCAACATTCAAGCAGGAAAACCTGCTCTAGTAGGCGGCTGGTCTCTCACGGTACTTTGATGGCACACGTGATTGTGACACGGCGGAGTTGGACAAACTTTCTAACCAGAATGCATTGCGTTTGTCAGCTCACCTACTGTCTGCTGTCTGCCAGGTCGCAAGAAGGAGAGCGAAAGAAACAGAGAAGGGGAAAGGATATGTTTTCCCCAGTATGTTAAATTCATCTCTGTCTTCATTCTCATTTTGGAGCAGCAGACGGCCAAGAATCGCACTCAACTACTTCAGGCTGCCTTTTAACCCCGGCCAACAGGGCTGGACCCACAGGCATCAGAGGAATCAGACGGAGTGGAAAGCCGTCGCTCAGCCCCTAATTTGTTTACGTGCCGATTTTACTCATACGAGGGCTGAAAGCGCCAGGGCTACACGGCCAACAGCTTTCATCTCGCTCACCCCAGCTGACTTTACCACAGACAGCCTGTAGTTTTCAACAGCCACAGTTACTTGCACCGTAAACACACACACACACACATGTACTTATAACATCACAGACAGAGATAGACAAACCACTGGCCACTGTCTGCCAGAAAAGACACAGTCAGGGAGTTTGAGAGATCTCAATGTCAGGATTGTGTGACACCTGATGGATATACAGTGCTCTCAAAATAGTATTTGGGCACTTATGGCAAGACACCCTGAATAGGGTAAAAAAAAAAAAAAATACAAATAAGTATCACCATAATTCCACAGTTGATTGATTAGATTAAGAATTGCAAACATGTTTTGTATTACAAGTTTTCTGAAATAATATACAAATGAGGTATTATCTTATTAAGTATGCACTAATTTGCATACATTTAGAACAAAAATCTGAACATTTACATTTACATTTAGTCATTTAGCAGACGCTTTTATCCAAAGCGACTTACAAATGAGAGCAATAGAAGCAACTAGAACAGTCAAGGGCTACAGTATGCAAGTGCTGTAACACGTCTCAGTTAATCTAACACAGAACACACAGGACAACAATTTTTTATTTTTTATTTTTTTTTTATAAATAAATTAGACAGACAGAAAATGAATAGAATGTTAAGTGCTATTCTTGATTGGTCAGGTGCTGCTGGAAAAGACGTGTCTTTTAGCTGTTTTTTGAAAATGGCTACAGACTCGGCTGCTCGAATTGAGATAGGCAGGTCATTCCACCAGGTGGGGGCAGTCCAGGAAAAGGTCCGTGAGATCGATTTCATGCCTCTTTGGTATGGCACCACAAGGCGTCGTTCACTGGCAGAACGTAAGCTCCTGGAGGGTGTGTAAGTCTGAACAAGCGAGTTTAGGTATATTGGCGAAGAGCCAGTGGTTGCTTTGAAGGCGAGCACCAGTGCCTTGAATTTGATGCGAGCGGCTATTGGAGACTGATGAAGAGAGGTGTGACGTGCGCTCTCTTCGGCTCGTTACAGATCACCCTCGCCGCTGCATTCTGGATCAGTTGCAAGGGTTTGATAGTGCATGCCGGAAGGCCCGCTAGAAGAGCATTACAGTAGTCCAGTCTGGAGAGAACAAGAGCTTGGACCAGGAGTTGTGTGGCCTGTTCTGATAGGAAGGGTCTAATCTTCCTAATGTTGTATAACGCTCTGCAGGACCGGGTTGTTGCAGTGATGTGGTCAGTGAATTTTAGCTGATCATCAATCACAACTCCAAGGTTCCTGGCTGTCCTGGACGGAGTAATGGTTGATGATCCTAGCTGAATGGAGAGATTCTGATGAAGTGCTGGGTTGGCTGAGACCACAAGCAGTTCTGTCTTTGCAAGGTTGAGTTGCAGGTGATGTTCCTTAATCCAGGCAGAAATGTCTGTTAGGCAGGCAGCGATACGAACACCAACCGTGGGATCATCTGGTTGAAATGAGAAGTAGAGTTGAGTGTCGTCGGCATAGCAATGATAGGAAAATCCATGTTTCTGAATGACAGTTCCCAGTGATGACATGTAGATGGAGAAGAGAAGTGGTCCAAGCACTGAGCCCTGTGGAACTCCAGTGGCTAGATGATGTGACTTAGACACTTCACCTCTCCATGACACCCTGAAGGACCTACCTGAGAGGTAAGACTTGAGCCACTGGAGGGCAGTTCCTGGAGTCATATTAAGAGTCAAAGCCAGATTTTTTTTTTCAGGAATAAAATCAGGCAAATGTTATATGATCAAACCCCTCGTATAACCTTCAGAACCCAAACGCTCAAAATAATCAATTGGTTTGGGTAATCAACTCCAATAAACAAATTAGTTCATTCAAATGCACTTTTTTGAGTGTTTAGAACTTTTGAGTTTATGAAACTGACACATTTAAAGTAAACTGAACTGTTTCATTGTTTTGATTTTTCTTCTTTTTTTTTTAAGTACAATCAACTTGAATGTTTAAGTCATCTAAACTTAAATTACATTTAACTACACTCTAAAAAATGCTGGGTTAAAAATAACCCAAGTTGGGTTGAAAGTGGACTAACCCAGCAATTGGGTTGTTTTAACCCAGCGGTTGGGTTAAATGTTTGCTTAAAACAACCCAATTGCTGGGTTAGCCAATTTTCAACCCAACTTGGGTTATTTTTAACCCAGCATTTTTTAGAGTGTGGGCTATTTCCCAGCATGCTTTGCCATGGCACTCCAAAGTAAATGAGTAAATGCTCAAATTAAAATGTTCTATATTGTCGTACTCTCAATTGCAACACTATACTTATGTTAAAAGCATTGTGCTATCAATTAGCATTTGCTGAATTAGCTAGTTATAGGTAGCACTACTATTTAAGTTGAGATGACATGATCATTTTAAGTTAAATGTATGATTAACTTACTCAAAATTTTCAAGTTAGGAGCAATTAAAATGTACGAGTACAAAATTGAAACCTGGCAGTTCTGCTTACTTAAACTTTGAATTTCTTGACTTAAAAAGTTTTATGTAATAGATTACCTCAATGTTTTTCAGTTTTGCCAACTTATTTGGGTTTACAGTGTAGATATGAATAAAACTGTAAAGTTTGGTATATGTAAGTGCTGCTGAAGTGGAGATTTCTGAGACTCGTTTTGAGAAAACAACCTTTAAAAATATGTATACAGTAAAAAAAAAAATAAGTACGTTTTCCTGCTGCCTTAAAATGTTAAGTTTAGTCAACTCAAATATCCATGTTGTCACTTAGTAATTTCAAGTTGACTAAACTTAAAATTTTAAGGCGGCACAAACACTGACTTTTTTAAGTTGAAACTACTTTTTTCCTTTTTTTTTTTTAAAGCTACAGATGCAAATAGATAAAGAGCCATAACAGACACACATGCAAGTGTATTTTGGATGTTTACTTTCCAAAACACTATGAAAAGCCCAAAATCTCAAAATTTGACAGTGTTTTTGCCTGTAGTGTAAAATGTAATGTAAAATGTATTATATCATCACATTAACGGTTTTCTTCAAGATCATAGAGAAAACCTTTTTGATTTAATTTTGAATTGCATATTTATAATCACTTTTCAAGCTAAATATTTCACAAAAAGAAGATTACTATAGGTTGAATCTTCTTTTTGTGAAATATTTAGCTTGAAAGTGTGTAAAGACGTATACATTTCAAATACATATTCTTGTTTTGAACTTTCTATTCTGCAAAGAATCCTGAAAAGATATTAATAATCCAACATTAAACGTTTCTTGAGCAGCAAATCAGAATATTAATATGATTTCTGAAGGATCATGTGACACTGAAGACTAATAAAGAAAACATTTATTTTAAATTATAGTTATATTTCGCAACTGTATATCTTTGTTCTTGTTGAGCATAAGAGACTCTTTCAGAAATGTTTTCAAAAATCTTACTTTTGAAGATTGCACATTTCTCAAAAATAAATGGTATTTGCCAATATTTTGATCTAATGCGATGCCAGTACGGAACATGTTTTCATTCCAGACTCAGTATAAAAAAGGGGGGGATAAAGAGAGAAAATTAAAAAGTGTCAAATGAGAAATAAAGCAACATACAAATCTCAAATCTCACATCTGTCATAATTATGATACAATTTAACACTTTAGTTTTAGGATCCAACTCTCACTATTGCTTATTATCATGCATATTACTAGGATATTGTCTGTTTATTATACTTATAAAGCACATAATATTAATGCATGATCATATTCTACATCGCTTAATCAAGTCAAGTCAGCTTTATTCCTCTAGCTCTGTTCACACATATGCTTCAAAGCAGTCATAAGCTTTTTTTAAGTCATAATTTTTAAATCCAACATTTTGAATTTTTATCTCAGAATTTTTAAAGTCATAATTTCAACTGTTCATCTCACAATGACTTAGCATGTCATATTTTTGACTTTTTAATCTAATAATGAGGACTTTAAAAATCATATTTTCAACATTTTATCTTATTATTATGACTTAGCGTGTCATATTTCTGACATTTTATCTCACTATTATGAATTTTTTTTATCATATTTTTGACTTTTTAATCTAATAATGAGGACTTTAAAATCATATTTTCAACATTTTATCTTATTATTATGACTTAGCGTGTCATATTTCTGACATTTTATCTCACTATTATGAATTTTTTTTATCATATTTTTGACTTTTTATCTAATAATGAGGACTTTTCAAATCATATTTTCAACATTTTATCTTATTATTATGACTTAGCATGTCGTATTTTTGACTTTTTATCTCATTATTATTAATTTTTAAATATTATTTTTTACTTTTTATCTAATAATGAGGACTTTTAAAATCATATTTCAACATTTTATCTTATTATTATGACTTAGCATGTCGTATTTTTTACTTTTTATCTCATTATTATGAATTTTTTAAATCATATTTTTGACTTTTTATCTAACAATGAGGACTTTTAAAATCATATTTTCAACATTTTATCTTATAATTATGACTTAGCATGTCGTATTTTTGACTTTTTATCTCATTATTATGAATTTTTTTAATCATATTTTTGACTTTTTATCTAATAATGAGGACTTTTAAAATCATATTTTCAACATTTTATCTTATTATTATGACTTAGCGTGTCGTATTTTTGACTTTTTATCTAATAATGAGGACTTTTAAAATCATATTTTCAACATTTTATCTTATTATTATGACAGCATGTCTTATTTTTGACTTTTTATCTCACTATTATGAATTTTTAAATCATATTTTTGACTTTTTATCTAATAATGAGGACTTTTAAAATCATATTTTCAACATTTTATCTTATTATTATGACTTAGCGTGTCATATTTCTGACATTTCATCTAATGAGGAGGACTTTTAAAATAATATTTTCAACATTTTATCTTATAATTATGATTTAGCGTATCGTATTTTCGACTTTTTATCTAATAATAATCCTAATTTCAACATTTAATCTCTTAATTATGACTTTATGATAATTGAAATGAGCTGATCAGTAGTATAGTTGAATATTTAGTGAATATATTAAATAATCCTTTCTAATACCTAAACTGAACTACCTTACTAACTATTAATAAGCAGTAATTAGGAGTTTATTAAGGCAAAAGTTGTAGTTAATAGTGAGAATTGGACTCAAAAGTGTGACCAATACAATATATAACGACCTTTCATATCTTACATGTTGTCTTATGTCTGAACTCATGACACTGTATACTGGGAACCATTGCATCATTCATGATGTAATGACCGCTTGCCTTTTCTAACTCATGCGAGGGAATAATCTTGTGCTGTCGTGTGTCCTCCCTGCATCCCTATAGAGGATGGTTACGGGTAAATGGGCTTTCTGTAATGTCTTAGCCTACAAAACACTTCCAAAACGCTGGAGCTGCGTCACAGAGCCCATGGGCAACACTCAAAACGGCTTCCAGCTTCTGAATGCCCTCGAAGAGCGAATAGGGATCAAATGAAAAGGTGTGTGGGAAATCGTCCCTCAAGGACGTCAGCTAAAGCAGAACAAAAGCTATTCTCCCATGAGAGAAAGTCAAGGACGCTAATGTACAGGACATTCATCTCACACTATAGGGGACATTTCAATAATACACTGCTTCATTTGAACAGGAGAGATTTGTGTGTGTGAAATGTGCAAATCCAGTCGTGATAGAAAAGACCTTTTCTTTAGTATTATAGGCATTACATTTGGGCATTTAGCTCAATTTTTGGAATTATTAAATACAGCAAAACATGAATTCACTTTGAAACAAATTCTATGTTTTAAATTATTGTTAGTATTTTCAATATTACACTATAGAGTGCATGCATTGCACTGCAATAATCAACTATTTTAACATTCAAGCATAATTAAATTATCATTACTATTATCATACACGTGTAAAGTGTTGGCGTTTAGTTATATTTGGTGTTCATGCTGTGATGAAACATTCCTGTAAGGGTAAAACACTTGAAACTTTTGCTTTGTCTAAAACAGCAGTCTAGTATTTTCATAAATCTGTTCCAGAAAACAATAATTGTGCCTTTCTAAACATCCTAAATCCCTGTTTCTATGACAGCATGATTCAATTTTGCAAGCACATTACTCCATAATTTCTTTTTTTTTCAAGCGATCCACTCAACTCCACACATGTTTCTTCAATTTGATTATTTCAAACAATAAATAATAAGCACAGGAAGACCAAAAGTGGCGAGCCCACATGGCGAACGATGAAGCAATTATGTTTGTTTGCAGATATGCTCACGATATGTGCATCTTCTCTGCAAATATGGCTTGATTATTTACTCCAGGACAAAGATATCTTTAGAAGAGTTAAAGATACAGTAGTGGCCAAAAGTGATGTTTTTAATGGCCATATTAATATTTTGAGGGAAGAACAAAACGCTTAACTTGATTAAGGTATTTATCTGTAAAAATTATGTGGGGAAAAAATGTAAAATAAAGCTGTAGGTTTTATTTTAACATGCAAAAAAAATAGAAAAACAATCAGCTCACAGGTTCTTATTATTTCACTGGTTCTCTCTTGTGTTTGGCATGTGTTCATAATTTCTTTGTGAATGACAGCCTGGAAAAAAATTATGTTATTGACACAATTACAAATAAAACAATTGACTGCAAGCACAACATATGCTTATAAGAACTTTTAATAATATTTGAATAAAGAGTGAATATGTAAATTTTCATATTTTGGCTACTGTAGTTCTCTTCTGTAGTAATCTTCACAATTAATTAAAAAATAAATAAATAGATTAAATAATAGATTAAATAAAATAATTGATTAAACAAATAAATAATTACATTAACTATAGAGCAAAGTAATTTTCAGAATTTTAAATCGGTTTCATTCAAAAAATAAAAAATAAGAAAAAATAAATAAAATAAAAATACATAAAACAAACAAAGAACCAAACAAATAAAATGATTCATAAATTAAATTAAATTAATATTTATTTTGGTCACTAGTTACAGAGCAAAGTAATTTTTCAGAATTTAAAGTCAGTTTAATGAAAATAATAATAATAATAATAATAATAATAATAATAATAATAATAATAAAATAATGAAATGAAATAAATAAATAATTAAATGAAATAAATAAATAAAACAAATAAACTAATAAATAAATCAAATTTAAAAATCACAGCTCACAGGTTATTAATATTTTGGTTCTATCTTGTGTTTGGCATGTGTTCATAATTTCTTTGTATGACTGCCTGGTCAAAAACAATGTTATGTGCCAAAACAATGTTTTGTTGCATTATTATCACAAATAAAACATGCACAACTACGCAATATGCTTACAAAATTGTTTAATAATATTTAATAAAGAGTGAATATGTACATTCTCATCGTTTGGCGTCAGATAAAAGATAATAAAATAATATAATTAAATGCATTTTGGAATTGTTTTCCCTGCTGTCCACGACCCATCAAATCAGACATGGGATGTATTTTTTGGCTTGCGATCCAGCATCAATGCCCAATGACCAGCACTTCCTCTAACGGGCCAGATCTCGTACATCAACATGAATGCGGTGGTTATGATCCGACGGGTGTAACGGCTGATCCCACATGAGGAAAATTCCCTCAGGGCTTCCCTCTCTCATGTGGATGTGTCAGTAAAGACTAGTCGTGAAAGCCCTGAACACTGCAGACTCTCAAAAAGCTTTGTTTGGATAAATCCGGAGATGATGGGTCCTAGTCGCCGATTGAGAGGTATTTTCCTCCTTGATACCACGTCTCTCAAG
>CM042261.1:4203158-4408158 GCA_023566225.1 Romanogobio albipinnatus | reverse complement strand
ATGTACAAGTTGTGCTTTTATACACTCTGGCACGGACGCAAAAATAACAATCTCTC
The DNA here is from genome assembly GCA_023566225.1 of Romanogobio albipinnatus. Classification (NCBI taxonomy): domain Eukaryota; kingdom Metazoa; phylum Chordata; class Actinopteri; order Cypriniformes; family Gobionidae; genus Romanogobio; species Romanogobio albipinnatus. Next base: position 4,408,102 of record CM042261.1, on the reverse strand, counting down.
AGGTTGGACTGAGCATAATCACATTGCTCATTGGCATGTTCCTCGGTTTCCTCGTAGGAGAGCTGAAATAAATGCAGGAAAAACCTAACTAAATACGGGATCTCAGATGGAGAGTCAGGTCTTACAGTAATGCACTTCCAGCCAGGGGTTCATCGCTCAATCTGTGATGAAGGGACGCAGGAGTGTGTCCAAACCCATGTGCTGGATCCATTACCTGCGCCGAGGCCCACACCACACCAGGGATGAGTAATATATTCCTATACATCGCTGTTTATATTATGTATTTCCTGGCAGTGGCACTCCATTGCCAGTATAATAAACGTATTATTCTACCCGGCGTAGACAACTGTACTACTATTCAGTCGACTTTTGTAACGGGCGCAGCAGCTGGTTTTGATTTGAGGATGGAGTGCACATGTATGTAACATGTGGGCAACAGGTTTGCACCGCGTCAATTTGGATGCATTAATAAAATCATCGCAGCAGTTTTCATCATATTAGCAGGCACAAGACTAAGGCATGACAGGAGGCGGCGTTTGCAAACCGAAGAGCTTTCGGTACCTTTGCACATGTGAGCCATTTTCATAATGCATGCATTTCCTCATGTGTTTTTCACCCCTATGTATTTAGACATTAAAGTGTCACGGCCTCAGATAACAAAATATCAAGTTAAATATATTTAAATCTACTGGTGATTTTTATGCGCTTATGAAGTCATTTTCCATCAAAATCATACTTTTTTTATCATCACGTTGCACCTGAGAGCCATTTTTTAACAAAGGATATTTTTATAATGCATGCATTTCCTCATGTTTTTCACCCCCTATGTATTTAGACATTAAATGTGCAAAAGATAACAAAATATTAAGTTAAATATATGCAAAAAAAAAAAAACGAAATCAACTGGTGATTTTTATGGGCTTATGAAGTCATTTGCCATCCAAATCATACTTTTTTAAAGCATATGCATATGCTAATCGTTCAATATTGCCGTCTGATATCATCACTTTGCACCTGTGAGGCATTTTTTAACAACGGATATTTTAATAATGCATGCATTTCCTCATATGTTTTTCACCCCCTATGTATTTAGACATTAAATGTGCACTTAAAATGTGTGTGTCAGGGCCTCAGATAACAAAATATCAAGTTAAATATATTTAAATCAACTGGTGATTTTTATGGCCTTATGAAGTCATTTGCCATCCAAATCATACTTTTTTTAAGGATATGCTAATCGTTCAATATTGCCATCTGATATCATCACTTTGCACCTGGGAGCCATTTTTAACAATGGATATTTTTATAATGCATGCATTTCCTCATATGTTTTTCACTCCTATGTATTTAGACATTAAATGTGCACTTATGGCCTCAGATAACAAAATATCAAGTTAAATATATGCACAAAAAAACTGTATGATTACTTTAAATAAACTGGTGATTTTTATGGTTTTATGAAGTCATTTGCCATCAAAATCATACTTTTTTTAAAGCATATGCATATGCTAATCATTCAATAGTGCCGTCTGATATCATCTCTTTGCATCTGTGAGGCATTTTTAACAAAGGATATTTTCATAATGCATGCATTTCCTCATATGTTTTTCACCCCCTATGTATTTAGACATTAAATGTGCACTTAAAATGTGTGAGTGTCACAGCCTCAGATAACAAAATATCAAGTTAAATATATTTAAATCAACTGGTGATTTTTATGCGCTTATGAATTAATTTTCCATCAAAATCATACTTTTTTTTCATCATCACTTTGCACCTGAGAGCCATTTTTAACAACGGATATTTTTACAATGCATGCATTTCCTCATATGTTTTTCACCCCTATGTATTTAGACATTAAATGTGCACTTATGGCCTCAGATAACAAAATATCAAGTTAAATCAACTGGTGATTTTTATGCGCTTATGAAGTCATTTGCCATCCAAATCATACTTTTTTTAAGGATTTGCATATGCTAATCGTTCAATATTGCCGTCTGACATCATCACTTTGCACCTGAGAGCCATTTTTAACAACGGATATTTTTATAATGCAAGCATCTCCTCATATATATATATATATATATATATATATATATATATATATATATATATATATATATATATATATATATATATATATATATATATATATATATATATATATATAATGTTTTTCACATGTATTTAGACATTAAAGGTCCCATGGCATGGATTTTTTTATTTTATTTTATAATGTATTCTGAGGTGTACTTATATTGTTAGTATGATTTTTACCTCATAAAATGTCATAATTTAGAAATAAAAGGCATTTTTTCTATACTGATGTTTGCCCTCTGGCTGAATGCCCTGTTTCAAGGGGCGTGTCTGCTGTGAGACTTCAGTAAAAACGCCCACTGGTGTGATTGGCTGACATCTTTGCATTTGAAATGAGTGGAGGGGGCGTGGTTTAAAGAGGTCTACGAGGCACAAGCCTGCCAGAGAGACGGATGTCACTTCTCATCAGTTCTCTCAGCACGTCTCAGTTCAGTGAACTGCTGTAATTACTAGCATACACTGTAAAAAAAAATTGGGGGGGGAAATTGTGAAAATTGATCATTACATATTGGCCCAATAAATGACTTCCAAATAATTATCCCCATGCAAAAAGATGCATTGTACTAATCATAGCTTAAGGTCTTCACTCAAAATTAATTGATTGTGCAATTAATTGTGCTCAGTCAATCTATGAAGTCGAAGTGAAAAATCCATGTTGGCTGAATAAGTCCTACGTCCGAAAAACGGCATACGCATGCGCAAAATGCGCTTGAAGAAAAGCGTTCGTGTGGAGATTTCAAATGCGGAGCGCGGGAGCGCGAGCGGAGCCGAACCAGCAGGTGCTGAAGACCGAAACAGACATTCCCAAGAGAATAGAGATATTCATCTCACAAAGACATTGGTGAGTATTGAGCATTGGTGAAATTATTCTCCAGAGTTTTGCTTTATGACCCGGTGTGAAGTTTAAAAGACATTTTGTAGAATCATGAGTTCATGCATTCATTGTTTTCATGCGTGTGTTCTCGTTTACCTCGTTTACTCTAATGGTAGCCAATAGTTTTATTTTCCTCATGTCTTGTCTAAAACAATAGGTAATAAGTAAATTAAGTCATTTGTGTGATGTGAGTGCCATGCGACCGTTGAACACGGTGCTGTTAGATTGCGTTTGGCTTCTTTCAGGGCTTAAGTTATTGCCTTTTAATATCAAACACGTCAAGCTCGTGATTTTCTTATTCGTCCATTCATTCGTCTCATCCTCATTATATAATGAAGAACTTCTGTTCTGTCATTTACCAGATGTGATGCAGGGGAACTTTGTCATTAATGTTAGTTTTTATTTGCAGGTTTTTAGCCTCTGCAGTGCCGCGTTTTCTTCACCACATTAAGACATCCTGTTATGCAGAAGACTTCTTGAATGTATTCAGAGTTTTTCCTTATTGAAAATAAGGTATTTTCACCCAAATATCCTGTGTTGGAATTGACTTGTTAATAAAGTAATGTGATAAAATGTCAACCCTGTTGTCTGTTCTATTTTGCTTAATATATTTATGTTTTTAGTCATTTTTGTCTTTTGGGCAGTGAGAAATAAACAATTGTGGCTACAATTTAAAACATTTAATTGGACCAATCTCACAGTTTCACTGTAAAACATTTCTCCAATTCAACATTTTCTAGTTACCGATCACATCAAATTTTTTAGTTGGCCAAATTGAATTTCTGTGAATAAAATTTTATCAATTCACAGAAATTCAATTTGGCCAACTGAAAAATTTCGATGTGATCGGTCACTAGAAAATGTTAAATTGGAGAGGCCTGACATTTGTTACAGTGTTGGTAAGTTACATTTTTCCATTGACTCAACATCCATCCATCCATCCATCTTCTTCCGCTTATCCGGGACCGGGTCGCGGGGGCAGCAGTCTAAGCAGAGATGCCCAGACTTCCCTCTCCCTAGACACTTCCTCTAGCTCTTCCGGGGGGACACCGAGGCGTTCCAAGGCCAGCCGGGAGACATAGTCCCTCCAGCGTGTCCTCGGTCTTCCCCGGGGCCTCCTCCCGGTTGGACATCCCCGAAACACCTTCCCGGGAAGGCGTTCAGGAGGCATCCGGAACAGATGCCCGAGCCACCTCAGCTGTCCCCTCTCGATGTGGAGGAGCAGCGGCTCTACTCCGAGTTCCTCCCGAGTGACTGAGCTTCTCACCCTATCTCTAAGGGAGCGCCCAGCCACCCTGCGGAGAAAGCTCATTTCGGCCGCCTGTATCCGGGATCTTGTCCTTTCGGTCAAGACCCAAAGCTCATGACCATAGGTGAGAGTAGGAACGTAGATTGACCGGTAAATCGAGAGCTTCGCCTTACGGCTTAGCTCTTTCTTCACCACGACAGACCGGTACATCGACCGCATTACTGCAGAAGCTGCACCGATCCGTCTGTCAATCTCCCGTTCCATCCTCCCCTCACTCGTGAACAAGACCCCTAGATACTTGAACTCCTCCACTTGGGGCAGGAACTCTCCACCAACCTGAAGACATTGACTCAACATATTATTTCTAATTGAGCCCATGTTAACAGACTGTTGCCACAATGGATACAATTCAATTCACAGAAATTCAATTTGGCCAATTGAAAAATTTAGATGTGATCGCTCACTAGAACATTTTGAATTGGAGAGGCCTTACATTTTTTACAGTGTATACTTCAGGTTATTCGTTTATTTCTAGTCGGAGGGACTGTCACTCATGTCAGAAAGTTAGTAGCTTTAGTAAATTATGGATCAGCGCTGACTCGAGACGTGAACCGTTTAGAACGATTCAGTCCGATTTGGTGAACCGGTTTGATTCACTAAAAAGAACCGGTTCAAAAGAACGATTCGTTCGCGAACCGGACATCAATAGACCAGAGACGGAGCGATTGCTAACAAAGTGATATTGTGCTGAGTTATGAGAGCGCTGTCAGTCAGCACGAGTTTATTTTGTTTTTATCTGAGAGTTCTGAATAAACACGAGTCTCATTCACGCCGAGCCGTCTTCATCATTATTACCAACTTTGTAACACATGTAACACGCGACGAGGACGTACAAAAACACTGACTCACAAGATAGAAAACACGAAAACACCGTTCTGTCAGGAGAGAGAGAAGCCACAGCACGAATAATAAAGTTCTGTGTGAACTTGAATAATTAGCTACACATCAGAAATCACTGATCACAGATCAGAAGGAACTGAAAAAAGACTTCTGTTTTCATTTGTACATCCAAACACTGAGAAACTGCCAGCATTCACTCGTTCACAAGCCATGATCTCTCGAGGACAAACAAATATGGCGCTCGCATCGGCGTGCCAAATTCTCTGGGCGGAGGAAAGGGAGGTAACCGTTCCTGTTATGACGTCATAACAGGAAAATTCAAGATCAGCTCGTTTTGGGCTGTCATTTTCTCAAAGGCAGAGAGAGACAGCCAGAACTCGGTTTATACCGATCAAAATTTCTAGCCACTTGGGGACAATATTCAGGCTAGGGGAACTCATATTAATGTTGAAAAACCTCATAAAATGAAAATGTCATGCCATGGGACCTTTAAATGTGCACTTAAAATGTGTGAGTGTCACGGCCTCAGATAACAAAATATCAAGTTAATGTAAACAAAAACTAAATCAACTGGTGATGTTTATGGGCTTATGAAGTCATTTGCCATCCAAATCATACTTTTTTTTAAGGATATGCATATGCTAATCGTTCAATATTGCCGTCTGATATCATCACTTTGCACCTGTGAGGCATTTTTAACAATGGATATTTTTATACTGCATGCATTTTCTCATGTTTTTCACCCCCTATGTATTTAGGCATTAAATGTGCAAAAGATAACAAAATATTAAGTTAAATATATGCAACAAAAAAAAAACGAAATCAACTGGTGATTTTTATGGGCTTATGAAGTCATTTGCCATCCAAATCATACTTTTTTTTAAGGATATGCATATGCTAATCATTCAATATTGCCGTCTGATATCATCACTTTGCACCTGGGAGCCATTTTTAACAATGGATATTTTTATACTGCATGCATTTTCTCATGTTTTTCACCCCCTATGTATTTAGGCATTAAATGTGCAAAAGATAACAAAATATTAAGTTAAATATATGCAACAAAAAAAAAACGAAATCAACTGGTGATTTTTATGGGCTTATGAAGTCATTTGCCATCCAAATCATACTTTTTTTTAAGGATATGCATATGCTAATCGTTCAATATTGCCGTCTGATATCATCACATTGCATCTGTGAGGCATTTTTTAACAAAGGATATTTAAATAATGCATGCATTTCCTCATATGTTTTTCACCCCCTATGTATTTAGACATTAAATGTGCACTTATGGCCTCAGATAACAAAATATCAAGTTAAATATATGCACAAAAAAACTATATGATTACTTTAAATCTACTGGTGATTTTTATGGGCTTATGAAGTTATTTGCCATCCAAATCATACTTTTTTTAAAGGATATGCATATGCTAATCGTTCAATATTGCCGTCTTACATCATCTCTTTGCATGTATTTTTTAACAGTGGTTATTTTTATAATGCATGCATTTCCTCATATGTTTTTCACCCCTATGTATTTAGACATTAAATGCGCACTTACAATGTGTGAGTTTCATGGCCTCATAACAAAATATCAAGTTAAATATATGCAACAAATATGATTACTTATGAAGTCATTTACCATCCAAATTTGAGCCCTTGAAATCAGGAAGGCGGTCTTTCCTTCCAAATGCCATTAAAATTCTCCGCTCTGCAAGTGACTGATAAATCAAATGAACGTAACATAAATTGGACTTTTATATTTATGTAATGTGAATCTGTGTTTTACTTTTGTTTTGTTTTTTAGTATTGCCTGTCTAGTTATTTTATGTGTTGGTTGAGCCAAAGACAAATTTCCACCTCAGTGGACAATAAAGGAAATACAATACAAATACGATAAAATCATACTTTTTTTAAGGATTCAATATTGCCGTCTGTTATCATCACTGTACTGTTGTACTGCCACAGTACTGTAAAAAAAATTGCTTTTATGCAATATACAAGTTTCCTCCAAAAAAGCACTATGTTGTTTTTTTTTATTAGGGAATAAAACAATAACATACACTTCTGCTCAAAAGTTTGGGGTCAGTAGGATTATTTATTTAAAAGAAATTAACACTTTTATTCAACATAGATGCATTAAATTGATCAAAGTAAAGACATGTATAAAGTCTAATTAATGCTGTTCAACATTGATAATCATAAACGTTTCTTGATCATCAAATCTTCATATTAGAATGATTAGTGAAGGGTCATGTGACACTGAAGACTGGAGTAATGATGATAAATTCAGCTTTGAGCACAGGAATAAATTACACTTTACTATATATTCATATAGAAAACTCATATTTTAAAATTATAATAATAATTCACTGTTTTACTGTATTTTTGATCAAATAATCACAGTCTTGGTGAACACAAGAGACTTTCAAAAACATAAAAATTCTTACTGACCCAGAAGTGTATATATATATATATATATATTTATCTTTTTTATTGATTATAAAATATACTTATAAAGTGTTTTTCTCAAAAGGTGTGCTTCTACCATATTTCTTTAAAGCAAATAACCTCTAATCAAAATACATTAACCTCTTAACCTGCGTCCCTATTTTTGAGAATTTTTTGAAAACGACGTACCAAAATGAAAATGTCTGCAGCTCTTAAACCCTATGGTCTATATTCATAAATCTGGTCTTATTTTAAACTGGACACTTGAAATGTTGCTACCCAAGAGTCATAATAACTCAAAGTAATATGGGAACAGAGTAATACACATGTAAGTGACTCACTTTTTTTTTCTTTTTTTTTTCAAAAAAATATGAGAATTTAATGTTGAGCCTGAAAATAACTTAAATATAAAACTGAGTGTCTAATCATGTCATGATTCAAACATGAGGATGATTCTCTCAGTAATGGAGCTTCTGTGAGCTTTTGTGTCAAGAAAAGACTAGGCGTCCTTTCAAAAAGGCCATTTATTTCAGAACATTTGCAATTGTAAAGAGTAGTTTTTCATTCAAATAAATCTGCAATAAACTGCTAATTATAATGGATAAACAGTTACTGAAAAACTAAAGCAACTATTTACAGAAATTACAAAGTGTAAAAAACTAATTTAGTTGATAAGAAGTGTCAGTCAGAGTCTGCGCGCTCCACTGCAGTTTCTGCCCTAAACACTGGCCTAAGCACTAGTAGTATTCACCAAATCCTACTTACATAAACTGCGCAAGATAATGCCTTTTGATTGGTTACTAAGTCCATCAATCAAACCTTTGTTGGAAAGGCATTGGCTAGGCACCGAGTGCCTTTATCCAACGAAAACCATGGGTGCAATGATTGACAGCTCACCAAGCCTCTATATGATGCATCCCAGTAGAGACTCTGATTGAAGGAGAGAGACGAGGGAGGGTTTATGTCACGGAGAAGAGACTATTCTTGCAGGGGGAGTTTGCCAGAAACGGATTAGAATCGATATTTCATTGAAAATGGACATGATTGATTACGCTAACTCAAAACTCTCTTGCAAACAACGGAGGATTTTTTGTTTTTTCCCTATTTTTCCGTTGTTTTGGATTAAAAAGTGGGATGCATTTTGAAGAGTGGACCCTTACACGGAGATGTATGCGGGTGTTTATTGGATTCGTCCGATCTGATCTGAACGACAGGAGATGAAAGATGAGTACCGCTAATATTATGCTAATGTTTACATGGCCGGTCCTTTAGCATTTCATTTAACCCTTTCCTCTCTGGTGTATTTATTGCAAAAACAAGTTCAGAACATGAATCTTGAGTGTTTTAGCTTTCAAACGATGCATAGTTTGGGATAGTTGATTGAATATTCTGTATAAAACAAAAGTAAATAAAAGTACAGACACGCCCACTCACGTCAACCGCCCCGCCCACGAACCGGTGCATAGATAAGAGGATAATACATTTTTGTGTGACACTAAAGGTCCTTTCACACTGGACGCGATTTTGACGCGCTAATAATTTGCACGATCAGCTGTTTGTGTAATGAGTGCTTCCCATGGGCGTCGGAACCATTGTATGTACTTTTTACGATCAATGATATCGGACCCACTCACTTTTATCGTCTCTAACATTCAGCACATGTCTGTTAACCTACCCCTAATCGATAAACACTTATTATTAAATACATGTTAGATGCTTTATTTCCACTTTTTTGTAATATTTTCTTAATTTTTATTGAAAATAAATGCTTTTCCGATCTGATATATGATGTGAAAAGGGAGAGGATTGAGTTCGGCGAAAGGCGGACTCGAACCGCGGGTCGATTTGTGTCAAAACTAGATGCCGTGCGTCTTACCCCTACACTACTGCCACTCTTAATGATATTGCGATTTCCGTAATTTTGTCTTTCCGAACTAGACGTTTAGCAAGTAAAGCGGTATATTTATACTTAATGTAATTGGTATCTACTCCAGTAAAAAAATTCTGAGGACCCACCCACATTTTTTTTGCTTCCGACGCCCATGGTGCTTCCACACCGAACGCGAATATGCTGCAGCGGAAGAACAACGTTTATTTTCTCTGCTTCGATGACGATTTTTTTAAACTCTCGCAGCGACAGAAAAAGGCTTCAACCAATCACATACAAGGAAACAAAGGTGACGAAATGTCCATTAGATGTCATTAGCTATTCAATCAACATTAACCTTTGCCAGGTATCGCATTTCTCACAAGATTACAGCTCCTGTGGAGGTTAAATTGGGCCTACTCAGGTCCTTAACACACCCTGCTGGAGCTCAGCTCCGTCTCCTTCAGCACGAAATATTGTTATTAGACTTTAATTATTGATCAACTCCTGGCAAATACAGGCTACATGGAATTATCAGATGTCATAATCAGTCCTTCCAGAAAAATGCGGCTTTTTTTTGTGATTGTTGCGGCCAAAAATCCTTGATTATGCGGCATGTTTTCTTAAAAAATGCGATGAAAAATGCGGGATATTTATGCAATTTTATGCGATGAAATTGCGGGAACTTGCAAAAACTGCGGCTTGATGAAAAAGAGAAAAAAAGCACTACATCACAGAAAGTGCTGGGAATATTTAAGTTCCCATCTTGTTTTATTGAAGACCTTAATAAACACACGGCTCAAATTTACAAAACATTGAGTCAAACAAGTTCTGTAGCTTTACAAAAGGAATATGCTACAACTTGAAAAATGAATAAATAACTTCCTGTTTTACAGAGGTAGCTTTACAAAACAGACATTTGAGTGCTTCCAATGCACAAAGTGCAATCTCTTAAAGGGTTAGTTCATCCAAAAATTTTGATTCTGTCATTAATGACGTCCCCTCATGTCGTTGGACACCCGTCCGACCTCCGTTCGTCTCTAAATAACGACTTATATAGTGATGACCGATTTCAAAACACAGCTTCATGATGCTATGAATCAGCGAGTCGATTCATGATTCGGATTGCGTGTCAAACTGCTGAAATACGTGACTTTGGCGACCGAACCGCTGAATCGATTCATTGATTCATAACGCTTCAAACCGCTGAATCGATTCATTGATTCATAACGCTTCAAACCGCTGAATCGACTCATTGATTCATAACGCTCCGAACCGCTGAATCGATTCATTGATTCATAACGTTTCAAACCGCTGAATCGATTCATTGATTCATAACGCTTCAAACCGCTGAATCGACTCATTGATTCATAACGCTTCAAACCGCTGAATCGACTCATTGATTCATAACGCTTCAAACCGCTGAATCGACTCATTGATTCATAACGCTTCAAACCGCTGAATCGATTCATTGATTCATAACGCTCCGAACCGCTGAATCGATTCATTGATTCATAACGCTTCAAACCGCTGAATCGATTCATTGATTCATAACGCTTCAAACCGCTGAATCGACTCATTGATTCATAACGCTTCAAACCGCTGAATCGACTCATTGATTCATAACGCTTCAAAGCTTCATGATGCTGTGTTTTGAAATCGGTCATCACAGGGGAAACTGCTTTGCGCGTCTTTTGCTGTTATTTTTGTTGGCCAATGGGAGTTTGCTCTTCATCATGGTTTCACTGATATCTATGGTTTCTCCGCGGGGTTTGCAGCTTTTCGATGACGTTCACGTCGGGTAATTACGTCACTTCAAAACGTTCCCATGGCAACAGGGGGAAATGGCGGCTCTTGTGTGAAGTAAACGAACATTTTTCAACTTTCTGCTAATATATATATGACTTTTTTTGCAACGAAAATGCGGGATTATGAAATCATGCTAGCCCCGCATATTTTGCACGCGGAAATAGGCAATTTATGCGGCGAAAGTGCGGCGTATTTGAAAAAATGCGGCCCCCGCATGAATATGCAGACTTTGGCTGATTATGCGTTAAATCTGGAATTTTTCTGGAGGGACTGCATAATGCATTAATCGCTGCGTTCTCTGGTTCAGCACCGCGCCCACAGCCATCAGGTAAAACCGTCACAATTCTAACAGTGAGTTACCATGGAAATCCGCGAACTAGAGCAGCGGCCGGGAACCTATGGCTCGCCAGGTCTCTCACACTTTACCAACATATCTAACATAACCAATATTACTAACATGATCGATGAAAAGATTAGACACACACATCAACAGAGATCCGTTCTCTGCAGAAAAAAGCAGCCAATTACAATTCCCTTGTTGTACAGCCTACCGAGGTTAATGACAAGTTTATGATAATAATATTCAAGTTGTGTGTTCAGTGCTGTTCGCGAGTGTCGAGATAAAATAAAGAATAAAAGCATGATAAGTCACGAAAGACAACTGAATTACTGACAGGATGCTGTGCACGCGCTCCGAGCGCAACACGAACAAACTGACAAGCTAGCCTTTGTCTTCGGCTGCGCGCCTAAACGGCCAAATACACACAGAAATATATCAAAATGCCAAGTCGAGTATTCACATAAACATAGTGTGTGTGAACGCCCACAATGCTAACATCTACTAAGAGGATTTATACTCATCAGTTGGTCAACCTCACAGTGAAAGCCCTGCACAATTAATTCCATGTTGCAACTTATTTATTGTTTGCTGCATAATTGTTTGTTTTTAGTTATGGACCTAATAATTGACAATCTATTGAAAAACAAAAAAGCTTTTTAATAATAATTTTATATCATTTTTTACTGTGGCTCTTTTGGAAAAATGCATACCAAAAATGAAAAAAATGGCTCTTTGGTCCAAAAAAGTTCCCAACCCTTTTCAGGGACACGGACGAAAATGAAAAGACTACAGTCAAAGCTCATCTTTAGGGGGGTATTGTCAAATAATCTACTGCCCACTGACATGGTTTTGAAAGATTTTTATTATACATTTTTTTGGCCTTCAAACTTATTAAAAATGCACATATGTAGATCAGAGAAATCAAAATTTTCTCGGGGGAGCATTCCCACCAAACCCCCCTAACTGCCTCAAATTTGGGACCTCACTGATTTAAAAAAAAAACCTGCCTATGGCCCTAAGTGAACGGTAAAGTATTTATCTTTGTTTGAATAACTACTCAATCCTACCTTACACATTAATACTGGAAAAAGAACCCCCGTGCGATTTTGAATGACCATTCACTGTAATTTAAGGGCTCCCCCTCCCTACAAAAGCCAATTGAACCACTGGGAGTACATGCAAGTCACTATAGGCTACAGACAACGATAACACAACCTTTTGAGTTAAAACTTGTTGATTTTTTTCTAAACCTATTTGTGTCCGTGACTATGGAAAGTGAATGTGTTTCCGTCAGTTCGACTGTGGCACTTAAATGTTTACATTGTGACTCAACTGGAAACAGCTACTCCGGATCGATTGGTTCCTGAAGTGTGTGTTTGTCTCGTCAGATGCTCTGCTACGGTCTCTGGAGGAAAGTAATTTGAAAGTAAGTGCGGGACCGGCCATGACAAGATTAGAATACTCCCCTTCAGACTCTCTGTTCTTTACATTTACATTTATGCATTTGGCAGACACTTTTATCCAAAGCGACTTACAGTGCACTTATTACAGGGACAATCCCCCTGGAGCAACATGGAGTAAAGTGCCTTGCTCAAGGACACACTGGTGGTAAGCACTGGGATTGAACCAGCAACCTTCTGCATATCAGTTCAGTGGTTTAACCCACTGGACCACCATCTCCTCTTTAAGACTGGGTGCACCCAAAACCTTCTTTTCGGGCCTTTTAAAGAAAATTAAAAGTTTGTCTTCATTGGATGAGGAAGTGTCCGTGTTGAATGTTGGAGCTCTGAAACGTCACAGACATCGTAAATTTGCGTCGCGGCTGATGTGAAGGGTTTTGACGCAAACTATTCGCACAAAATATTTTTCGCTGAATTTTTTTTGTTACGCATCTGGTGTGAAAGAGCTTTTAAGTGTACAAAATTGTTTGGCCATGTACCATGGAAGTACCACAATATTCTGGGAATAAATATCATGGTATATGAATGTTAGTGTCATAATATATTTCAAAGTACCATACCTGTAGTATTACATCCGCCAAATACAGGTTATAATATATGTATGTATATAATTTTTTTCTTTCAAAAGGGCACCTGAAATAATAAACTAAGTGCAATGTTGTGTTGTCAAAAAAAAAGATTTTTCGATACTGATACTGAAATATCTGAAACCCTTTGTTTTCTGCCAACATAGCTGCACTCTCGCTCTCTCTCTCTCTCTCTCTCATCTCTCGGACAGCGAGTTACACACACACACAAACCCGCCTCCACACACTCGTTTCATCCGCTCAGGATGAATATTGTTGCTGTTACAGGGCTTGAATCTCAGCGTGGGATTGCGTGTATTACGCATAATTGTACTCATTCCTGCAGATTTTGCGCTCAACCCAAAGCGTGCGGCCGTGCGCACATTAAGCCACTTCTCAGCACTAAATTGAATTCTTTTTCGCAGTCAAATGCACTCAAAATAAAGTCAAAATGCCGGTATTGGCGAGTATTCACGTAAACACAGTCAGTTCTCTTTTAAGTGAACATAAACAGTCGAGAAAGAAAACGCATGTGTAACAGTGTAATGGATCCGTGCGTCAGCTCTTAAAGTGACAGCAGCCTAATATACCAGCTGCCAAATTATGAGATAATATTACAAATATCTATATGGAAGTTTTTCCCCATGGTATTGGTGTCAAAATTATGGCCAGTGAAAATGCCGAGTGGCTAGTAACTTTGGAAAACCAATAGCCACAGTGGTGAGCAAAAAAGTTAATGTCAAGCCATGTGTGAGACCATCACATGTATATGCCAACAATTCAATAATGCCATGATAGCATCACTGCACTGCCACAGTACTATAAAAAGAATCTACAAAGGCACTACAGTCCTAGAAACTGTCTATCGGTTTGTCTCTTGTGTTTTTAGAGACTGCCTCTGTGTTTTAAATTGGTCACAGCATGGAGGAGTTTGGCAGTGTTTGCTGTCTTTCTTCATAGGGCAGTGTCAGGGCAGCCTTGTCTTATCAGCAGGGTCCTGTAGCAGAAGCAGGCAAACCCTCTCACACAGGGGTCACCGCCAGCCCGCCACCTCCGAGAGAACAATATACACATACAACGCTTGAGTAAATAAATAGGTCTCCCAGCCCCAGAGCCATCCCAGTGCTTCTGCCATCCAAAATACACACTTCTACTCGCCATTGTTTATTATCAGCGGATCGGAGACGTCTTGATTCACGTCAGGATCACTGTAAAAAGCTTAAGTCTTGTATCTCACACACACACACACACATCCTGATGAACTACTCACATCCCAGAATCAACGACTCCGCTGTTTTCATTATTGAAACTGGTAATGAAATGTGTTTCGAATTCACATTTCGGAAGAGATTCAGCGAGTTCTTCCAAAGATCTATGCTTTCAATATGTGACTATTGATTAGACAGAGCGGAGGAAAATATAAACTTAACGGACAGCCATAAAGGCCCGTAAATATACCACACGCGTAACCATCGTCAGCTAGTTTAAACGCATATTTATAGCCATGGCCGGCTAGGTGGAAACAACAGCTCCTGCATGTTATTATGAGGTTTATTGGGCTTGTCTTTGCCTGTGGAAATTGCAAATCTGTACACTTCATCACAAGGACCGGGGCAACCGAAAAACACTCTATTTACCCTCGTCATTTTATTTTATGGGCTCTGCAACCTTGTATATTTGTAAGTAGTCAATTATTTTTCAATGCAACTTTTTTTTTTTGAAAAAGGGGTTGTGTGTAAGGACAGTGCAAAGGCAAGAGAATAAATGCAAGTTGAGAGCATTTGTTGAGGCCAGCTTGTTATTATAAAACTGTCAAAACTGACTGGAATTGAAAGCTCAACTTTTGTCCCAGTGGTCCATGGTTCAAGTGTGTGGGAAGACGGAAGGAAGGACTAAAAGTATAGACGGTAAAGGTTTATAAAAGCATAGTGCCTCGAGCCTGGAAGGCTTTCCGGACGCAGGTAAGTACTGTAAGTGTTGTTTTGAGTCGTTGGATCGACAGGTATTGTAAGAGACGTTACGTTCTAGAACTTCTGCCAGACTTTAGACAGAAGCGCCCTCTCGCTCTACAACAGTGTTCAAGCACTTTATTTACTTGTCAAGTAGAAGTAACGCAACTTCGCCGTCTGTTTTCAAGCACTTTGCAGCTCTCAGTTCTTCCAGCGTTGAAAAGCTTCCTCTTCTCTTTTGTCCGTCGCTTTTTGGTCCTCCTACCTACTACTTTTAGGATGTTTGGCTGTGAAAGCATTTCATTGAACATTTCGTTCCCTCCAAACTCTTCAAAAATTAATTCCAAGTATCACGCGCTCTTAGTTTCCAGCTTCCCATATATGCAACCTATTCTCACTCCCAAGGCGTCAAAATCTAAAGCATGGTCAAGTGCCTTACGCGTCACAATGAATACGCTAAAGATGCCCGTATCAACGCACAGGTGCTCCATTGATTTCAATGAGAAACCATTGGCGTCAGACACAGACGCTTTGAGCATGGGAATGTTATCGTCATGATGAAATTATATTGGGTTATGATTTTGCCATTATGACATGTTAGTAGTGTGATTCTCAATTTAATCAGCCAGCATCATTTTATGTACATTTATTTTATTTACGCTATTCAGACACATTTGAACACGTTACCCAACCCAACCCAACCCCATCCCTAAACCTACCCATGTGTGTGTTATATGATATAAAACACAGGATATAACAGCAGATGCGACTGCAGGCACAATTTATACAAAAAGTACAAATATCCCAAGTGTCCCGAGGCCAAACGATTGATTTGTGTGAAGAAAATCCCCAAAAGCGATCAGCGTCTCCATCCGCCGAAGATCATGAACACATTCAAATGTCAAAAATTGCTGCCCGAAGAAATGTTACGTCATATTTCATAGTGAAATGTCATTGGCTCTCGTGTGTCTCGTGACAGATCGCGTCGTGCTAAAGAGTCGTGTGTATCATTTGAATGAGATATGACTGTGTGTGTGTGTGTTCACGGAGTGGCGGGATCATCAGCGATTAAAACATTAAGATCATCTCTGTTCTTCGCATGAAGATATCGTATGACTTCAGAAGACTTGGAATGCAACATGACTTCATACTTGTATACTGTCTTTGGTCAGTTTATGCAATAAATACCCGTGACTGTGCTTTTATTTGCCTGTTATGTGTTTTATATTGTTGAGAAGTGGGCAGGTTTAGGGTAGGAGTTGGCTTAGTTGCTCCAAAATATAAAAGTAACCTATAAATATTCATAAAATCATGTCTGCTTTTACAAATGCGAATAATTAAATGAGTCTTGATCTGACGCATTGGGCAAACGACTGAACTCAATGGAGCACCTGTGAGTCGATATAGTGACGGGTGTCTTTAGCGTCTTCATTGTGACGTGGAAGACACTTGACCATGCTTCAGATTTTCACGCCTTGGGAGTGAGAATGGGTTGCGCTTTTTTGTCCTCCTACCTACTCCTTTTCGGATGTTTTGGCTGTGTAAGCATTTCATTGAACATTTCGTTCCCTCCAAACTCTTCTAAACATTCCAAGTATCACGCGCTCTTAGTTTCCGGCTTCCCATATATGGATTGTGAATGCGTAAAATGATTGACAAGTGTTTTTTTGTTTTTTTTTGACTGTTTACAGCAATGACAGCTGGGGAGTAATGTATTATTACTGCTTAGCTAAAAAATGGAAGTTGAAAATTCAAATGTTAAAGCATGAAATAAGGCACCACCAATCTGTGAATTTGAGTTTGATGTGGGTATATTATCTAGCCTGGATGACAGACGAACTTAGCCCCGCCCACAAAATTTTTTGCACGGGCAGTTCGGTCTGGACTTGATCCATAGAGAAGTAATTATGCCCGAACAGAAACTGTTCGGACCAATGAAATTGTCAGGGCGGGCTTTAGACGATGATGGACAGATGATAAACAGTAACGTAATCATCCACGTCATCAAAGGCGCTTGGGTTGAATTTGTTCTAATCCTAAACGGAGAACTTGTTCGTATATGCATTCACCTTCACTATTTCTCTCAGAAATGATGATGGTGTTGGTAAGTACTCTGTGTATCCTTAAATTCTTTTTTACAACACCGGCAAAGATCGTTTACACTCATCTTTTTGTAACGTGACTTATTCCAGCGCGCACAGACAGGGTTGCCAAGTTTTTACAGCAAAACTCGCCCAATTGCTACTCAAAACTAGCCAAAAACAAGCCCAATAGCTTTCCGGGTGGGGGGGTTCTCCGGGAAAAATGGCATTTGGGGGTAAAATATGTGTTATTTTGGCAGGGCTGCTAAATTTCGCATTCCTGTGTCTGTATATCACATAATTGGGGTCACTTCAACCCGCGGACTTGGCAACACAGTGCAGTTGAGTTCTGTTGACATTTGACAACTAACGTTATGCGTCGCTCCGTTGCTCTGATTGGTTGTAGGTCTATCCAATTGAGGTCTTTCCTGGTTTGGTGAAACACGCCCCATAATCACAGCCCAAAGGAGCAGTATCAGACTCATATTCTGACTAGAATTGAGTATGACAACGTCAGGCTATATATTATCAGTAATAAAATAATGACAAATTATATAGTCATTATGTTAGCACCTATTTAAAAAAATTGTATTTCGTTCATTTTGTGTGTGCGGACAAATGAATATCTATTAGGCCCGTCATTTTTTTAACTCATGTGACTTGAGGCTGAGCTCTAATTGGCTCATTTCAGATTGTCCTCATTCCAGACCCTCCCACTTTTAGTGAATCAATATTGTTTTTATATATTTTGGCCTCGTGTGATTGGACCATTCTCGACTTTCAAGAAGGCCCAATATATTTCTTCCAAGATGAATTGTATAAAATCCTTTTCACAAGGCGTTCAAATTAAGAAAAAAATAAGGATCATGGAGCTTGGACGGAGTTGGCTAGCTGGATGCGATTTTATTGTGTTCCCGTTTGCTATTTCAAAGCCCGGTCATCAAAGCATTGTGGGCAAATACACAGAAGGTAAATTAAACAATGCAACTTAACGTAAAGTGATCATTGGGGTCCAAACCCAATGGCTTGTGTAGATGATATATAGATATACAATGGACATGTCTCTTTTTTAATATAAAATATTTAAGTCTTTACGTGTCTCTTTATGGAAGTATTATTATATGTACTAGAGAACAGGTCTGTCACAAAGGCCGAAAAATATCTTTTCAACTTCTTAACATTTTTAGGAATCATCAAGGCCTGATAACTACACTGTATAACTAAAATACCCTTGACTGTTTGAGATTAAAAATTAATATTTTGCTTGGAGATTGGGGGCGGGTTGTTGGACTAATTAATGTAACTGGCTGCTTTATGACACTTTCAAAACTAAATAAATATGGCACTTATTTTTAGCAGATGGCTCTTCAAACAACAAGTTTTACATTTTTTGCTATTTAAGATCTATTTGGAAGCATTTCATAGCATTGATTTAATATTTAAGACTAAAACACATTTCAGCAATCAAATAAAAAATAAAACCGGTTATTTCGTATCTGCCACAAAAGCCATACATCTCAGCGCAGAGTAATTCAATTCTCTTAAAAAGCAATGCTGGACCTCTTTAGCTCTATGCAGTGCATTTATCTCGATTAACAGTTCCCTCCTCTTTTCTCCTCCATTTGTCGTGGTTGCACTGTCAGAGCTGTTTAGACGAACAAAAAGCCTGCTTGTTTTGACATATGGTTTCTCGGTTTTGTTTTTGTTGGTAATGAGAAACATGTTCCTTGGCTTGCAGCGCCAAAAGCCTGAGGGTTTGCAGTTGTGTAGCGCCTGAAAGAAACTGCAAAGAAATTACCTGAGGCAAATGCCTCTTTTGTTTCAGTGCTAACGTGGTCTTAATCCTGAAAATGTTGAGATGCAGACTGGACCACTGATGTCGTCTCATTATATTGCAGTATCATGCTGGATTTTATGACTAGGCTAATGGCCAGGACTGTAGTAGACTTGTTTCTCTTTGCCTCATGTACTTTCATGAGCTCCTGTGGGGCTAAGCAATATAGAGTTGTAGTCGAGACCACCTAAACTGAGACCAATTCGAGACCAAGACCAGCACTCCTCAAATGGATTTAAAAGATCAATATCTACTGTCTGAGAAATGTCTTATATTTAAATGATAAATACCATTAGGAATATAGCAGCAAGCAGCAATTATCAGGGTACAAACACACGATAAGTCATGCCAACATGGTTGGGAGCATCAGACCAACTGCAACAACTTGCAATTAAAGACATTTTAGTCAAAATGGCTGATCAATCAATAAATACAGTCACTTGTAACTTGATTTATTGGTTAATCACTTTGAACAAATAGGTGGCGCTGTGACCAAATTGATGTGGTGTGGTCAGAGTAAGGTGACAATAACATATTGACCCCATTTACACTGCATGCTTCAAGTGACCCTATTCCAATTTTTCCCTCTCATGTGGCGCAGATCGGATATGACATGTGAACGTGTAAGCAGGAAAAAAAAAACATGAATTACGACATCCTCCGATTGGATTCAGGCCTCACTCAAATGTGGTAATAAATCCGATATGATTCGGATACGTGCATTTGCGTCAAATGGATATTCCCCAGTAAATGCGAGTTGTACGTCATTGAAAAAGGGACAGAGGCGAATGACGTCAACTCAGGTGGACACGAACGGCGATCAAGGGCTCTCCTCTTTTTTCTCTGCCTTATAAGAGCATTTGAATAATAATTTTGTCTGCATCAATTACGTATCACGCCGTTTTACTTCCTTTTCCGGGTCAGAACGTCTTGGGCTGTTTCGACAGTGTATAGTGTAAATGCAAATGTCATATATGGGTCGCTTTTAAAAGGTGATGCAAGTGGGTCGGATATAGTCACCAAATCGGAATTGTGCATCAAGACCTGCAGTGTAAATGCGGCCATTGACACCAAACTTTGCATGTGTCAAAGAATTGAAGAGATACAGCCTCGGGGTCATTTTGGCATCATGCCTCACCTTTGTTGCTGCATTACACAAAAATGGATTTGCAGAGCTGCCAACTCTCACGCATTGGCCGTGAGACACACGCATTTGATTGGTTTCACACGCTCACACGCCACACCCCCGATTTCTCATGCTGAAGTGTCAACCTAGTCGGTCAAATGCCTGAAAGATGAGTTTATAGATCTACCAGTTACCAGCTACTCGTTATCGACTACGGTAGTTATGCTATCAGTAAGAGGGTTCAAGATAAATGTGCAAATAAATACGGCGTAGTGCGACCAAAAGCTACTTTCCGTTTTGGG
The DNA here is from genome assembly GCA_023566225.1 of Romanogobio albipinnatus. Classification (NCBI taxonomy): domain Eukaryota; kingdom Metazoa; phylum Chordata; class Actinopteri; order Cypriniformes; family Gobionidae; genus Romanogobio; species Romanogobio albipinnatus. The sequence continues at coordinate 4,387,197 of CM042261.1, read as the reverse complement.
TTCTGACGAGAACGAGCCTAACAGATGGAGAGCACCGAATAGGAACGCAATAGTTCTGACTAAAATATACATATTTCTAAAATATTTGTTGTTGGACAGTAGTAAATGTGTCATATGTGGAATTTTAAACCCACAAGTAAATATTTTTATGAAAGTGACCATTATGGGGTAATCAAGTATTCTCATATGCTTTGGTTTTTATTTTTAGTGAATTTAAAAACAAAATTATAAATTTTGTTTTTAGCCATCGTATAAACCCCCTTTTTGCACAATGTATTGCATAGCCTACATTACATTCACTGTATTTCAACATCATCATTGCTTTTAGGACATCAGTGGGCGGGATGTGAAATAAAATTATTATTAAAATAAGTACAGATTCAACTATTCAACCAAAAAAGTATTGGGTTTACAAAATCGAATGATTCTGACCGTTTTTGCCATTGAAATGACTGGGAAAAAAGTGTCCCAATAACCCTGAATTCACCCCATTCTCTTTGAAATCATAATTACATTGCATTATGTTGCTTGAAACCCCAAATATTATAACATTCTTCATTAGCAATTGTTCAGTTATTTGTAACAATGCCAGTGTAAAAATGCTTTTTGATAGTAAATTAGCTATTTTTTCAAAAGGGTAGCTTGAATGTAACTTAACTAGTTTAACGTACAAGTAGCTTGTAAGTTAAAGTAGTTCAATTTAAACAAAATCATGCCTCTACTACATAGTGCTTTAAAAGTGTGTCTTATAGATGCATTTTGTCTTAATAGACAAAGAAATCAACAACAAAAAACAATACTACCCCATTCAAATGCTGATGAAGAGAATGGTTTATGTGGTGAAACACTGAAGTGTGTGTGTGTGTGTGTGTGTGTGTGTGTGTGTGTGTGTGTGTGTGTGTGTGTGTGTGTGTGTGTGTGTGTGTGTGTGTGTGTGTGTGTGTGTGTGTGTGTGTGTGTGTGTGTGTGTGTGTGTGTGTGTGTGTGTGTGTGTGTGTGTGTGTGTGTGTGTGTGTGTGTGTATATATATATATATATAATGCTGAATGAGGCACAAAAAAAAATGCTTTGTACGGGGACAAAATTTTGGTTGGCCCCACCAAATTTCTGATTTTTCGAAAAGTTGGCAGCTCTGGATTTGTCTATCAACACGAAATCCTTAAGTTTTTGACGGTACAGTCCGAAGATGATCTTACTCGAATTTGGTGAAAATCGGACAAACAGTCTAGGAGGAGTTCGAAAAAGTAGGTTTTTGAAGAAAATCAAAATGGCGGACAGGAAGATGGCTGATTATGGCAAGATTGGTATCTGTGTTCTCGTCGTGATCCAAGGAATCTATTAAGACCAGTTTCATTATAATAGGCTAATTTAATCAAAAGTTATTAGTATTTGTGAATATTTCATGTCAGGGGATGGTGCAGAAGACACATTCCGAGTTTCATAACGATACGCCAATGCGTTTGTAAAATATAGCTTTTTTTTATTTTATCAAATTGATAAACACCAAAAATGGCTGATATGAGAAAATTGGGTATCATTTGACTCAGAATTCTGCAGTTTTGTGATTATTGGCCAAACCCATCAGAACTTATAGGCAAAAAAGTACATTTTTCATATCTCCTGACCACTAGGTGTCACTGCACCGAAACTGTGCTGGTAGCTTCAGCTCATGGTTTTCACCACACACACCAAATTGGTCAGAATACACTAAAGCATTGCAGAGATATAGCCTCACACTAATTTTAGCGAAATTCAAATTAATTTGCACATTATTTGAGAATTAAAACTTGAATTCCATAACTTTTTGTTGGCATGGTCTGGTTCCATTTTCATGATCTGGTTAAATTGTCACAATCGAATTGCCTTCAGCCAAAGAATCAAAGGAAAAATAATTTTGTTTCTAGCCCTTATGGTTCAAAAGTTATTGTACAAATGTAAGTCAAAATTTGGACAGATGGGGGCACTAGAGCGATTGAGTTAGAGACTCCAAATTTGCTCTGGCGAAAGTTCAGACTGTCCTCTATCTGTGTGCCAAATTGAATAACTTTCCCTTAAGCGGTTCTATGAGCTGTTATAGTCTTCCAGAGCGGAAGAAGAAGAAACAGAAGAAGAAGAATGCCAACAGAACGCTATAGAGCTGTTGACCAATCAAATCACTAAAAGGTAAAATTAATCTTTCAGAGGTGGCACAGAAGTTGCATCTGAATTGGTACAATTACACCTGCATAAATAATGTTGAGATTAATGTTTTAAAAATAACTATTTGAATATAGAAATATTATGGAAATAGCAAAAACGTGAGTCGTATCAATTTTGGGCATTTTACATTATTGAGACAATCCTGCATTGATTTGAACCCAACACCACAGTAACAAAAGAAATCACATTAGTTACTGATTGCATTTTAAGCACACTCTAAAAAATGCTGGGTTAAAAATAACCCAAGTTGGGTTGAAAATGGACTAACCCAGTAATTGGGTTGTTTTAACCCACCGGTTGGGTTAAATGTTTGCTTAAAACAACCCAATTGCTGGGTTAGTCCATTTTCAACCCAACTTGGGTTATTTTTAACCCAGCATTTTTTAGAGTGCACAGCATTTTTTTTTACGTTTTACATCAAATAACATTAACGATGTTAACAAATAAATCAGACAATGCACCGGCAGTTTAGTGATATCCTCGCAGTTGTGGTCTTAAGAGTCCTCTAATGGTGCGTTCACACCGGACGCGATTCGCGCGAATGATTTACATGTTAAGTCAATGCAGAGACGTGAAATGGCATTCTGTGGCGTGATTGAGGCGGCGCGAATGACGCGAATTGAGCGTTTTGAACACGCGATTCGCGCGAATCGCTCAAGTTGAAAAATCTGAACTCTGGCGGATATTTCGCGCCGCGTTAACCAATCACGAGCTTGCTCTAGTAGTGACGCATTTACAAGCGGAGGCAGAAATCCGAACAACAATGGAGGACAAGATAATCGTGGCCGTATGTGGATACCCGGAGCTGTATGATACATCATCCTATCACTACAGGAACAGGAATAAAGGAATAAAAATGATCTTGCTTGGAAGAAAGTGAGATATTGTGAGCCATTTCACAACGAGACAGGAGCAGAAAAAAAGAGCCAGAGCCAGCGGCAAATGTGAGAAGGACTAGCCGAGGAAAGGCGGGTCTCGCCGGGTAAACGAGCGCTGAGCGCCGCTGATCGCCTGGATCTCACAACTCCGAAAACGCCAGATAAAATGTTCAAATAGGCACTCTTTTTATAAAATAACCACAGATTTGACCTTTAAACAACTATATTATCGCCTGAAAAAGTCTTTAAACTACGTTTTGTCACACATTGATAGTAGTATTTTTTACAAAAAAGACTTCAAGTGACCGAGACGAGCTGGCTCATCTAAGCTCATATAGAAGCCCCTCCCATGACGCGAATTCGCGTCTGTTGTGTAGTTGTCACGCGCGAATGAAGCGAGTAAACTCAAAATGTTGAAGCGTCCACCTTCGCGCTATCAGCGCGAATTATTCGCGCGAATCGCGTCCGGTGTGAACGCCACATTAGTCTGAGAACGAGACAAGACCAAGACCTTCAACAAGTGGTCTTAAGACCAGTCTTGAGTACTTCAACACTACTAAACATGCTTCATATTGTAAGATAGCTTAGAAAACCTGATGCTGCCATAGTCAACAGTGGATTTAGAATCACAAAAAGGGCTTTTAAATGTGCGTGCACCATTTACAGAACATGCATCAGGATTTATAAAAACCTACCCTGATTTGGACAACCAATCTTTTGACAGTTAAGGTAAGTTACAGTTAATTGAGCTAAAAAGATGCAGTTTGTGTCACTGAATTCAACAGTAACAACAGGGAGTTTGGGTTTTGCAAACGTTATCAGTGCAATCAACTACACTCGTGTGGTAAGGCGCCGGAAAAGATTGAATTCACTTTCATCAACACAAGTCACATTGGTTTCATCAGGGAGCAAATAAACCTGTGATGAGTAAATGGCTCTGGCCAGCAAGCATTCCTTCATTCGTCCAATAGTGGGGGTTGGTAAGATGGTGAGAAAGAAGCATATGTGTTAATCTGTATTCTACTAGAGCAACCTTGCACAATGTTTTATTCATTCTCCACTCAGGTAAGAGAAGGAAACCCACTCAAAGCCTTGACTGACCTCCGGGTCAATCAGGTGATAATCACCCTGTTCGCAAGGCCATAGATCTGGTGAGAGCTGGAACAGAGAGGAAAAAGGAAAGAGAGGAGTCGCATGTAACGAGGAAAGTCAGGTGTCCTTGTTTTGCAAGTATAATTAGTTCCTGGAAATCTATTCACAACCTGAATTCTGGGGAAATTGGCCCAAAAAAGTCGCTGTTTGGATTTAAACAAGCAAATGCTCTATGATTGGATCGTTGCAGTGATTATTATGTTTCTAGCATGTTATATGTTTGGCAACAGTTGATGGATGGAGCGTGTTTTCATTTCTTAAACAACCATGTAGGAAGACACATCATGGCCATATTCCCAAGCACCCGGAAAGCGTACCTTCCATAGGGGCAGCCATTGCTAACCAAGCCATCACCGGCTGTTAGCGTCCCATTGACTCCCATTCATTTTGGCGTCACTTTGACAGCGAATAACTTTATATCTGAGGCGTTTAAAGACTCCATTTGACCATTTTCTTTATTTCTAAAGAAACACGACAATGTATAAAAGGCTCCATTACCTTGTATCTGACACTATTGCCCCATAGAAGCCGTTTTTGTAAAAAATAGGCTAACGATTACGTCATAACCACGCGACTCTGTCGCATAGTAGAGAAATTTCCATATAGACAGGAGGAGAAGCTCGCAGGCAATCTTTTACTGTCTATGAGGCATTCGGGGGGGATGTGGAGGCATAAAGTCCGATAAAGTCAAGGGAGAAGCCCATAGAGAGCCAAAATATTTCAACAATGTGATTCAGATTTCACTTTGCACTAGAAGACGTACAACTGTCAGACAGGTTGCTCACGTCACATCTACGTCGTCAAGCTCAGTCTGAGGCTGCGCAGTACATCCGCCATCAGGAAGTGAGTGCTTCTAATTGACTTCACTTTTCCCCGTCGAAGTCTATGGGGTCGCTGTGTCCGTTTCTTTTACTGTCTATGCATATTCCAGGAGGACAATGTCAAGATTAGGCTGAAACTGTGAAAGAAAGCATGAAGAATCCTTTTCACACATTAATCGGCACCTTAAATTCATGGAAAGTCTTTGGGATATGCTGGAGGAGACTTTACAGAGTGCTGGACTCTTGCATTGTCAATAAACGATCTTGAAATTGATGCACATCTTGAAAAATTAAATGTTATTTTATTTGCATCAAGAGATGCATCAATTTTGTAAAAATGCCACCACAGGCATGTATTTTTCATCTGGGTTGCAAAAAATATTAGGCATGTACCGATATGAAAATATAACCGATAACTGATAATTCTTTATATGTGAAAGCCGATAACCGAGCCAATGAATCTAAATCCAAATTTTGATATCATTTTTGAGATCCTGATTACAAAAACTAAAGTCTGACAATTAAAAGCCATGTCCCAAACACACAATTATAATGCACTCATATAATCGGCTAAATTTTCTTATCAGGCCGATAACTACACTGTAAAAAACACAACTTGAAAAAAAGTTGAAATGACTGACTGAATCCACACTGTAAAAATCTCGTACAACAAAAAAAAACTTAGTACTAATTTCCCTTAGTACTAAGTATTTATTTTTTTGTTTTCTGGAGAGGTGCAACTATTCTGAAACAAATCTTTTGTAGTTGAGCCAATTCAAGATATGTTGTCCATTGGAAACAGAAGCTCTTATTAAGAATTAACAGGTTCAGATATAGATTTTTTATTGAAAATGTTTGGTCACCATTATGGTGATCATGTTTCCTTTAGTTGGGCAGTTTGACTCTTGGCGTTTTATGTGAGTTTGTTGTCTTTGTAACAGTGTTTACTGAAACACAATTTGTTGCAAAGAAAGCCATAACCAAAAATGATCAGGTGATCTAGATAAAAACATTATAAAGGGGAATAGTTTACTACTTTATTCCTGATCAAAAGTGATTATTTGTAAATAATATATTATATTTACCAACAAAACTTGTGCAACAGATCAGTCATTCTGAATTTTGATTTGTGGGATTTTATTTTATTTAATTTTTTTGACACAAACGCACAGACATCAAGAATCAGCATATGAATCTCAACAATGGTGACATGTTTCATGCCGCAATGCATGCTGGGAGCCATGATTTTAATACTATGTTGGCTTCATAGTATTAATTGTTGAGATTCATATGCTGATTCTTGATATCTGTGTGTGCCAAAATAATTTTTTCCCTGTAATGTATTTTAAATTCAGAACGTCTGATCTGCTGCAACAAAGTTTTGCTGGTAAAATATTAATTTAAAAAAAATTCACTTTTGGTCAGAAATAAGAGTGATTTATGAGGCTGAAAACTTGATCATCTTGGTTTCTTTCTTAGCAACAAATTATATGTTTTGCTAAACACTGTTACAAAGACCACAAACTCACACAAAGGGCCCTATTTTAACGATCTGAAACGCAAGTGTCAAAGCGCGAAGCGCAAGTAACTTTGTGGGCGGGTCTCGGCGCTGTTGCTATTTTCCCGGCGGGATAAATGGCTCTTGCGCCCGGCGCAAATCTAAAATGGGTTGGTCTGAAGTAGCTTCATTATTCATAGGTGTGGTTTGGGCGTAACGTGAATAAACCAATCAGAGCGTCATCCAACATTCCCTTTAAAAGCAGGTGCGCAAGTTCCATTATGGATTGCTATTATTATGGCGTATTTACCAGGCGCACGCCAGGAGCGGTTCACAGCCGAGGAGACTGATGTTCTTGTAAGAGCAGTGAAAGACAGAGAAGTTGTGTTGTATGGGGATGGGAGAAACCCACCCAAAATAGCGTCGGTTAAATAAATAATTAGCCTGAATAATTTGTAAGCTAGATTTATGCCTATTTTTTCACATCTTCGTGGCACACCACAATGATTTCCGTCATCTCATGTGTTAATATTTTTTTAGTGTAACAATTTATGATTTGCAAAAATAACTGTTGCATCTGTGTAGATTACATGAGCAAAGTATATGCGCGTTGTGCACGCTATGGTCAAGCATGCGCCCTTAAAATAGCATAATGAACAACGCGCAACGCGCCACTGACTTTAGACTAGGTTTTTTCTGGTCAGTGGCGCAATTGTTTAATGGAACAGCAAAATAGCACCAGGGATTGTTTGCGCCGGAACACGCCTCCTTTTTTGCGCTGAATCGCCCAGGGAGCGCAAGTTCATTCACTAGTTTAGCGACGTGCTTCTGTGGAGGGAAAAGCGCGCTTTGCGCGGGTGCAAAATAGGAATGACACATGCGTCGGTGTACAAAGTCAATTGCGCTGGGTGCAAGATAGGGCCCAAAGAGTCAAACCGCCCAACCAAAATGGTGATGACCAAATAATTCTCAATAAAAAATTCAACATCTAAACCTGTTAATTCTTAAGAGCTTCTGTTTCCAATGGACAATTTTTTTTTAATTGGATCAACTACAAAAGATTTGTTTCAGAATAGCTGCACCTCTCCAGAAAACAAAAAATGTCAAGTTGACTCAACTAAAAAATTTTTTGTGTCACAGACGACTTATTTTCAGTTCATATAACTTAAATTTACAAAAGTTGACTCAACAAGAAAAAGCGAGGGGAAATTAGTACGAAGATTTTTTTTTTGTGCAACCTTACATTTTTTTTACAGTGTATAGCATTAAAAATGAACATATATCGGCCAGTACTGATATAGTGGCCGATATTGTGCATGCCTCCATATGGATATACCTAATGCTAATGTTGTGTTCAATAAAGACAGACTTGTTTGTGAGTCATTTGTCTAAGCAAACTGTGTTTATCTCTATTCTAAGACTAGATATCCATGTAAATCCAAAATTTGTTCATATCAGTTATGTGCACTGAAAAACATGCTTAGTGGAAAACTGTATTTTATGCCCTTTGATAAATAAAGAGATCAAACTAAACGCAAATAAACTACACAATTTCCTCTAACATTAACGCTAATGCCCTCATGCTAAACCTTCTGGGCTTTTTCACATTCAAAAACATTGCATTGCCTGAATTTCCCCCCTTATAGCAATACAGATTATGCTTCTGCTGTTTGCCTTCATGAGGCAAATGTGGAGTTTTTGGGCTGTGAAGCCAAGTTTATGTTTACATTAGGCTTGCTGGTTAAGAAGCTGATAAATTATCCACCAACACAAGGCCAGGAAGAATAAGAGAGTGAAAGAAAGAGGGCAATTTTCTATGAATAAGGCAGTTAGAAGAGCTGACATCAGCAGTCTCTGGGCTGAAGATGTTGTGTTCAGCGCAGACGCCTAAAACACCCTCATAACATAACAAAACTCACTCCTGTTAACGGCTCTAAGCAGGTTCTCTCATAAATGCATTTTAATGGCTCTTTAGCTATAGACATTTAAATAAAAACTTTATTTTGTAAAGTCAATTCCTATAGTCACATACACTATATTGCAAAAAGTATTGTGACGCCCCTCCAAAGAGTTCAGGTGTTCAATCCCTCCATTGTCCATTAGTGAAATTTCCTCACTACCAAATACTCCACGCTCAACTGTCAGTGGGATTATAACAAAGTGGAAGCAATTGGGAACAACAGCAACTCAGCCACGAAGTGAAATCACAGAGCTGGGTCAGCGCATGCTGAGGGTTACTGACCTCCAAACTTTTGTGGCCTTCAGATGAGCTCAAGAACAGTGTGCAGAGCTTCATGGAATGGGTTTCCATGGCCGAGCAGCTCATCCAAGCCTTACATCACCAAGTGCAATGCAAAGCGTGGGATGCAGTGGGGTAAAGCACGCCACCACTGGACTCTAGAGCAGTGGAGACGTGTTCTCTGGAGTGACCAATCATGCTTCTCTGTCTGGCAATCCCATGGACGAGTCTGGGTTTGGTGGTTGTCAGGAAAACAGGACTTGCCTGACTGCATTGTGCCAAGTGTAAAGTTTGGTGGAGGGGGGATTATGTGGTGGGGTTGTTTTTCAGGGGTTGGGCTTGGCCCCTTAGTTCCAGGAACTCTTAATGCTTCACCAAGACATTTTGGACAATTTCATGCTCCCAACTTTGTGGGAACAGTTTGGGGACGGCCCCTTCCTGTCCCAGCATGACTGACCAGTGCACAAAACGTCGCTCCATAAAGACATGGATGTGCGAGTTTGGTGTGGAGGAACTTGACTGGCCTGCACAGAGTCCTGACCTCAACCCGACAGAACACCTTTGGGATGAATTAGAGCGGAGACTGAGAGCCAGGCCTTCTCGTCCAACATCAGTGCCTGACCTCACAAATGCGCTTCTAGAAGAATCCCCATAAACACACTCCTAAACCTTGAGGAAAGCCTTCCCAGAAGAGTTGAAGCTGCAAAGGGTGGGCCGACTCCATATTAAACCCTACAGATTAAGAATGGGATGTCATTAAAGTTCATGTGCATGTAAAGGCAGACGTCCCAAAACTTTTGGCGATATAGTGCACCTCAAAGTCTTGCTTTAAGCTTTTGAACCATTGTGGTGTGACAACATGCCCTAATAGCGGAGTACATTGTCACAATGGAACCTGCCATTAGACAGCCCATCTAATTTGAAACAAAATAATCCAGGACACAGTAAAAAATAATTGTAATGAATAATGTGACAACTTGCCCCAATCTTTGATGCTTTCTCTTATATTTTGTGCCAGTCCACATTTTTATAGATATCTCTTTCAGGGTTGGGGCAATTAAAATATATAGCGGTATAAACATAGCACACAAAACCATTCTGAGCTTAAAAACACGCTTCATACGCCAATAGTCATCTTAGAGGAAATCAGCAGAGTAAATTATGAAAGGCTCCATAGAAATCCACATCAGATAAGACCGTAGAGAGCAGATGCCAGCACAGAGGCCGTCCCACATTATGGATTCGCCATTCAGACACAAATCATTATGGCTACAAAGCCTCGGTTAAAGTGGACTCTCGGCAGGCATGATTATAAACAAAGACTTGATATTAAAGCCTTCCATTCATGCGTGCATAAAGTAAACATGCACAGAGGAAAAAGTCTATTTTGAAAAAAAAAATTATACTGCCCGCTGCGGAGGAGGAGGAGGAGGGCTGGGAACATTTTTCCATCTCTTGCTCCCGAATTGGTGTCTAATTATCGCATTATAATGAGAAGTTAAAATAACTTTGTTCATTCCTGGCCAAGGCCCAACAAGAAGACGCAAGTCTCTCCACAACCTCGCACTACAAGGCAAGTCTCATATTTCTAAACCAGTTTGTGCTTAAAAAAAACTATACACTCTAAAAAAGCTTCGGTTAGCCTATTGGGTCATTTTTGGAGGATTATTTTTTCAGTGTTTGGGTAGTTACCCAGATCCTGGGTCAGGCGTAACAACCCAGTGTTTGGGTAGTTTTTGTGTTACCTAGATCCTGGGTCAGACGTAACAACCCAGTGTTTGGGTAGTTTTTGTGTTACCTAGATCCTGGGTCAGACGTAACAACCCAGTGTTTGGGTAGTTTTTGTGTTACCTAGATCCTGGGTCGGACGTAACAACCTAGTGTTTGGGTAGTTTTTGTGTAACCCAGATCCTGGGTCGGGCGTAACAACCCAGTGTTTGGGTAGTTTTTGTGTTACCCAGATCCTGGGTCGGACGTAACAACCCAGTGTTTGGGTAGTTTTTGTGTTACCCAGATCCTGGGTCGGACGTAACAACCTAGTGTTTGGGTAGTTTTTGTGTTACCCAGATCCTGGGTCAGACGTAACAACCCAGTGTTTGGGTAGTTTTTGTGTTACCCAGATCCTGGGTCAGACGTAACAACCCAGTGTTTGGGTAGTTTTTGTGTTACCCAGATCCTGGGTCAGACGTAACAACCCAGTGTTTGGGTAGTTTTTGTGTTACCCAGATCCTGGGTCGGACGTAACAACCCAGTGTTTGGGTAGTTTTTGTGTTACACAGATCCTGGTCTTTCCGAACTATACGTTTAGCAAGCAAAGTGGTATATTTGTACTTAATGTAATTGGCATCTACTCCAGTTAAAAAATTCTGAGGACCCACCCAAATTTTTTTATTTTCCGACGCCCATGATTCAGTGACTACTGTAAATGATTAGATACATTAAAAACATCCTTAATCCTTTAAACCCAACCAAGGACATCTCAAGATTTAGTACTTGAAAATCATTTTCAGTGTGTCAAGATCAAATATGAAGGAGTAATTGCAATCGTTTACTTTATGGGACCTCGTGCAACGTGACACCTCATCATTTCAGCGGCGTTTTCTTCACAAGTTACAGCCATGAAGTGACACGTTTTACAGTCCTCTAAAGGAGCCTGTTGTACACAAGCTCTGCTGGCATCATGGAAAGCATAAAGTGGGAATAATGTTGACAGATTCCAGAAACACTCCATCGGCTCGGATATTTCAAGAGCAGAGCGCGCCTCTCTGATCCCAAAGAAACCATGACTTACACCCTTACACCCACTGGACGCGCACCACAGTCAACCCTAAAGAGGCACAGAGAGGCGACCATTGATCGTTTAGCTGATAAAATACCTTCCACAAGGACCTGGCATAATTTGGCGAGCCCTCCTACTATGGAACAGATGTGTATGTAACACAGATAAAGACTAGATGAAGAGAAACACAAGCTGATTTCAGAGGATGGGATGGTTGAGGTCCTGTCCGATGCTGTTTTGGAGCTCACCTGCCTCATAATCAATCATATGTAACCGTATTTTGCCACATGGAGGTATGCTATTTTCTGTGAATGTGTGAGACTTGTGATTCATTAGCAATAAAAAGTGCAGTAACTATTTGCGCTACAAACCAGTGCGTTTATAATTACAATACACCGATCAGGCATAAGATTATGACCACCTTCCTAATATTGTGTTGGTCCCCCTTCGAGCACCCGTCGAGGCATGGACTCCACTAGACCCCTGAAGGCGTGCTGTGGGATCTGGCACCAAGATGTTAGCAGCAGATCCTTTTTTAAGTCCTGTAAGTTGTGAGGTGGGGCCTCCATGAATCGGACTTGTTTGTTCAGCACATCCCACAGATGTTCGGTTTATTTAGCTCTTCAATCCTCGTCATCTCACTAACACTCCAGTGGGCGGGGCCAAAGTTGCGATGATCTTCTTCTGGTCTTTCACCGCCATAGATAGGCACATTTCACAACGAGTCTGGGCTTGGTAACGATAACCTGTTTTTGGACTAACAAGGACTTTTTCAGTTCTGAAACTTACAGGATATTCGAATAGTATGTCAAAAGCTGAAGGAAAATTTGATTTCTCAGTTCATGACCACTTTAAAACCTTCAAAACTTATCACCACTGTTTGTTTTTATCATTGAAATGGGAGGCAAGGCAGATACAAGCATCAAAGAATGTTCTGCGAACAGTTAATGTCTGCGTTCAGTGACTTTGAGAGGAGTAGCGTAATGCCGAACGCCCACTGATGCCTCCTGCTCCGGTCGCCCACTCTGCCATCCGTCTATCCCTCCCACCTTCCTCCATCACACCGCACCGCACATCTCCTCAACCAGCCTTTCATGGGGGTAGGATCCAATTAGTCCAGATTCACGAGAAAGCACTGTCAAGCGGCATTGCAACAGGAAGTCTTCAAAGCCGAAGAGGGGGGAGGGCGGGCAACAGAGGAAAATGGATAATGAAAAGAATTCACGTGTAGGTGGCTGGTGACTCAGATGTGTCCTTAAAGCCTCAAACTTAAATATATAGGAGAGAACTCGTCTGAAATCCATTTTTAATGCTGCTATGGCCACCATGACCCAGGCTGGCGCTCACCGGTCTCGCCGGCTCATGGTCCTGACCTGTCAATCACTGTTTACCGGCAGGCCTATAGATCTTTTGTTGTCATTGAGGTTTAGATTACTTTTCTTTTTTTTTTTGAGTCAGAGATTGAAGGTTCAGTTGTTATGCTGATAATATACGTTATGAAAAAGGCTGTATTTTATCTTTCTTTAGTGTGTAATGTTGTTGGAGTTATTCTCGATATATGCATATCTGAACTCCCTGAAACTCCTCCATTGTAGTTTTGAGTTTTTTTCCGGGAACGAACGCATCACAATATTCCTCAATTTAAATAATTAATATGCAGAATATGGTGTTGTATTTGTCCCGCCCCTCCTCCACTGTGATTGGATGGCTGGGTAAAAAAAATTACAGTGATGAGCGCTGCGTTTTACTCAAAGTTGAACATTCTTCAACTCTCTGCGACCGGTAAAAATGGTGGCGCTCCCATTGAAAACAATTCGATAAGCCAGCCAGCCACATGAAAAAACGCTTTGGTGGACACATGGCCATATGGTAAGGGGCGTGACATTACGGAAGTGACTTAAACTGCAGTTCATCAACTGGCCGCTAGGGACAGAAAAAAACCATGTTTACAATCTGGGGGTTAATTTTTTTTATAACTCATTCAGTAAAATTATATTAAGCCTTAAAGTTCTGTATAATTAAGGGCGTGGCTACTTTGAGTGACAGGTGGATTGCCGTTTGTCTGCTGTCTGTTAGTTATCACGTCACCTCAGCTCCGCCCACATCACGTCTCTTTGCCCATTTTCTGTTAAACGGGAGTGACACGCGGTAAACTATTCAACTTCGCTACATTTATTTTTCACCAAAAGTATAAAATACTTTGACGCGGGTGCCAATGGCGACCTGGCATTTGACAGGCGACTTCAACATTAGCCGCAACAGTGAAATAAGAGCGCTTGGATTTTTAGTCAATCTGTCTTGTATGTTTGCTCAGCATAGCGTCAAACATGGCAATGTATCAGATTAATATCATGTTTTGCTCCAAAATCACTGAAATAACTATTGTGGTCCCATGTGAGAAAGAAAATATATTATTTTATACAATTCTATGACGCAGGCAATGTCGATCAGCAAGGATGCATCAGCATTGCATTTGAAAATCACAGATATATCATCGCAGTCGTGTGTTTATTGTCTTCATGTTTCATTAGAGAAGTCGCATGTTATTTAGCTGTAGCCATATCTGATGTCCCTATAAGGGATTTCCTGGAACATCACCGGTGTCTCATTATGAAGGCTGCGTCCTCCGGAGGTCGCGTGTAAAGGAATTCGTCATCAAGAATTTTTTAAGAAAAGTAATAGAAAAATAATACTAAATAATACTTGTTAAGCAAACTACTTATTTACTTTTACTTGAGTCGCATTATTTTTCAGTACTTCTACTTGTACTCAAGTAAAAGTATGGGTACTTAAAAAATGCTCTTAAGTAAATTATTTCTTAAGTAATCGTTCCACCACTTGACCAATCACAACACACTGCTCCAGCCGACCAATTAGAGCACACTGTGCTTTACAGAAGGAGGGGCTTCACAGAGACAGGAACTAAACAGAGCATTACTGACAGACTGGGAAGAGAGGAGCCGCAACAATGGAGAATATGAGGAAAATAATCAACACTCAAGCCGGAAAACCTGCTCTAATAGAGCCCAAAACAAACAAAGACTGTATAAAAGAGCATAATAGGTACTAGTTACTTTTTCGTTAGGCCTTTTCCATTGCTATAAAAAGTTTAAAACTGTAATGTGAAATTTAAAAGAGCACATTAGCATGCAAGTCACTTTGGTGCAACTCTAATACATGTGTATCTAAAAGAGGCGGTCATGGTCTTAAATTGATCTATACTGCATAGGCTAGAGCCGCAAATTACACTCCCAACTCTCTAACTGAATATATAATACAAAGAGGACCTCCTGGCGTCAGTGTGAATTTACAATTTCCTCTGCTGTGATGTCCTGACCTGAGAAAAACTCTCATATTGTGCAGATATTCAGTCTGTATCTCTCCCCTGCGGCCGTATCTGTAACCTTGAGTACAAAGATTTCGTTTAAACATGCGTAACCATGGTTTCCTTTGCCCATTAGATCACAGGGCCGCTCTCTCGCCTAGCAATCAATAGTTTGCAGGTTTTGGGATATTCAGATGTGAGGGGGCTGGCTTCACATCGCTCATGCCGAACAACCCCGAGACCCTCAGAGCTTAGAGTTTCGCAGTTTCCATGGTAATGTGCGTGTGATTGAGAAAAAGAAAATAGATAGTAGGAAGAGAGACGTCCTATGTGCACATGCATGTGAGAGAAAGCGGCGGAATAGATGAAAGCAAGAAAGCAAGAAATCTCCATGTGCTAAGAGGGAGGCCTGGATCATTCACCTTTCCTCACTATCGATGAAACGCTGCTCTCTTCCATCAAACCCGTGGCAGACTGACGGAGCATACTGATAGACTACAGACGACCTGTGGTCTTGAGAGAGTCTTCCAAGTGTCTGTGTGCATGAATAATGTCTGACGGACTGGGATGTGGAGAGTGTCTGACTGAAGGGAATGAATGTCACTGTATTCGATAAAATATCCAAACCAAGTGGATTTATCTTAAATAAGCGCTTTTCATGCAACTTTTCAGAAAAATACGTTTGTTTTAGGAGGTGACTGATTCTGACTCTTAGGGTGCGTTCACACTTGTCATGTTTGGTTCGATTAAAACGAACCCTGGTGCGATTGCTCGGTTAGTGCGGTTCATTTGAACATATGTGAAGGCTGCCATCCGAACCCTGGTGCGCACCAAACAGTAAAAAGTTGGGTCTCGGTCCGCTTCCAAACTAACTCTGGTGCGGTTCGATTGATATATGAACGCAACACGGACCAAAGACATGTAAACAAACCTAAAACAGGACGTGATGTCACAAGATGTCACGCTACAAGTCAGCTGATTTGACGACTCTGAAAGATTGTGTATCCAAAATGAGTAGAGGGCAAACGTGAAGCAACGAGGAGGTAAAGTGCCTCATTAATATATGCAGATCTTCGTTTCTGCACACAACGGAGGAAATCCTGCTGCTGTTCTGAACATTTTATGAGCTCTTTGTGAGTTCTCAGCTGGTAAAAATAAAACCATATGTACACGCATAAAATTATGTTGTTTAATCAGGGATCTACGGCCAGTAGATCAGAGTTTTGCTGGCCCCTTCTATATTTTTATTGGCCCTGAAAGAAATATAAGGCAAACTTTTCCATTAAGCTGTATGTATTGTATACATTAGGATTAATCAATACAGCAAATGGAGTACATGAATTAAGAGCTAGAGAGCCCCTGGAGACATGCAAAAATAACCAAATTGTCATTGTAACTATGAATTTTTTATTGCAGTATATATATATTTTTGTCCAACCAACAGTCGTATCCAATTGTATGCAAGTTATTGTTATATATGACAAAGAAAAGCATCAGAAAAATGAATATAAAAATGTATATAAACTATTTAAAAACTGTAGCAAACAAGGACATATCTTTGTTAATTGTTTATCATATATATATATATATATATATATAAATCAAAAAGATAAACAATTAACAAAGATACACATTATATAAGATATTTTTGGCTTCATTTAGCCGTAGTCACGTGATATAGGTGTTTTGAATCACGCTTCGTATCGTTCGTCTCGAAACATCTGCGCTTCGGATCGCGCAAAGCTTCGGAACTACAGTTTTGCGTCAGCCATCCCTGACGTGCACATGTAACCGAAGGTATAATTTACTCGTCTTGTCTGGGTCTGTTTCGGAGCATGCGTGCTGCCTTTGGAATGACACCCAAATTCACTCATGACCATGGGCGTCGGAACCATTGTATGTGGGTGGGACAAGACCCACCCACTTTTTACGATCAATGATATTGGACCCACTCACTTTTATCGTCTCTATATTCAGCACATGTCTGTTTACCTATCCCTAATCGATAAACACTTATTATTAAACACATGTTAGACGCTTTACTTCCACTTTTCTAATATTTTCGTCATTTTTATTTAAAATAAATGCCTTTCCGATCTGATATGTGATGGGAAAAGGGAGAAGATTGAACTCGGCGAAAGGTGGACTCGAACCGCGGGTCGATTTGTGTCAAAACTAGACGTCGTGCGTCTTACCCCTACACTACTACCGCGCTCAATGAATAGAGATTTCCGTAATTTTGTCTTTCCGAAATACGCGGTATATTTGAACTTATTGGCATCTACTCCAGTAAAACAATTCTGAGGACCCACCCACGTTTTTTTTGCTTCCGACGCCCATGCTCATGACACAAGTCAAGCACTCGCACTTTGGATCTATCATTTATGAGCAAAGTTACGGTGATATATTAGCTAGCTAGTTGAGTAACTTACCTTCGACATGCTACATCGGTGAGGTACTGAGAGCCAACGTCTTCGCCATTCTTCTTGAGAAGAGCGACCGTTCTCTCGTAGGCAGTAAAGGGGAGCTCACTCTTCACAATATGATAAGCAGTGTTTATTAACTTCACCATACACTGGATTGTGTCATTGTTGGCTCGTTGTGTCCAGTAATGAAGTGGCCCAGCTAATGGGTTGTCCGCCACCCGCTTTGCCAACACACACTGTAAATGTTGGCGGCTTTTTTCTTGGGCATCTAAGGCCTGTTTTCTGTAGTTTTGTGTTCCCTTGTAAAATGACCCGGCCTGGTCGGCTTATGTTGGAAATTGTCGGCAAACTAAACAGTACATGCCCTCGTCGCCTTTATCCACCCAAGTGTACTGTGTTTTCCATGACCCAAGGAATGTTCTCTTTCTCTTATCAGCCTCGTAGTTCTTTGCCATTTTAATACGTGATAAAAAAAATTGAAGTTTTCGCACCACTGGGTATGACGTTTGTTTTGCCTTTGCCGGCCAGTGACTGGCAATTCAACTAGCCCGACATACTCTTTTACTTCATCGGGCCCTCGGGCCATTGCTAATGTCGAGCCCTGGTTTAATCCAGCACACAGCATTGTTTTGAATGTTCGGCAAGCAGCTCCGTCGCAAAATATACGTCATAAAAGCCGACCAATCAGGTTGTGACTGTATCCCTATGCCTTTGGTTCGGTAACTTTAGGTTCGCTGTTAAAAATGCCAGTGTGAACACTAAGCGGACCAGGGGCCCGTTCTTCGTACCTCGCTAACTCAGTTAGCTGGATTTGATTGTTGACGATTTGGCATAATCTTGGATTGTTTGGTTCTTCGACGCTCATCCTGGACTTGCTGTCATAGCAACAGGTCCGTAAGCTTAAACCTGCTCGAGCGGCTTATCTCATGTAAACAGGATTAGATCGCATCTTGAGGTGATACTTAAAATCTGTCCCAGCCACTGCTACTTTATTACAAGAGTTCATTACTGAACCAGGGGCAATAATAATCATTTTAAATAATAATAATAATATACAAATTTTAAATTGTATATGTATATGAGAATGTATATAATATTATAGTGTTGTGTATAATACTATAGACACAGCCACTTGATGGAGCGATTTATTTGTGATGGAATAATTACTTTATAATTTTATTGGAGGTTTGCACACATGTTGTACAGTTAATCTGAGCCGTGCATTAATTTAAGTGATGACGGATATTATGGGATGGCTTGATGCAGCGCAGGAGATGCAGAGAATTTGATCTTGACCCTTAAGAAACTTTAATACTGTCACGTTACAAATCTGCTTCAAATTTAATTAAAAATTGAATTACAACATTGACATAAAAATGTAAAGGGTGTACAAATACTGTATAAAATCGTGAATATAAATAATTGGTAATCATGTAAAAAAATAAAATAAATAACATTTATCATTGATCTATTATAACTTTTATGTTGGTTTGGTCGTTTGGCTGTTTCCTTATAAAGCTCCAGATATTCGTGGGGTTTTTTTGTGTAATTTGCCAAGTTTTTTGCCAGGTGGCTTTTTTAATTATATGATGTCATTACGTTGCTGTCTTGACGCCAGCCAATCGCTGCATTGCTGATCATGGTTTCGAGTATCGATGCATCTGCCCTCTTCAGGGAAAACAAGAACGCGCAGTGATCTTAGATCATTTAATCCAGATATTAAATCCAATCCGCAAATTCGTTTGAAGAACCAAATTAGCCAGACATCAGTTATCACGATTAAAAGATCTGGGATCTGTCAAATCATCTCAGATGTATTAAGCGAGGTACGAAGAACGGACCCCAGGACTATATGTTTTGTTTTTGTTTTTTGGTCCGGACCAAACAAACCGAACTACAAGTGTGAACGCACCCTTAGTGTGTTTTTCAGCGGCTGTTTCTGCAGGTCATTACAAATTTTAAGTTTAATAACTCTTTTATAGCCTGATGTCATCCTACTCAGATTCTAGTCAGTCTGCTCCTGCTCCATTGGGCTGTGATTATGGGGTGTTTCAACCGAACTATGAAAGAAAATGCCTCTGCACTCAATTGGACAGAACTACAACCAATCAGAGCGACGGAGTAAGTGACGTGTGTTGAGCGACGTATAGTCAACAGAACTCAATGGCACAACGCTGGAAGAAGAAGATGTGTAAACGATCTTTGCCGGCGTTGTAAACAAATTCAACCCAAGCGCTCTTTGGTGACGTGATGTTTACGTTACTGTTGATCATCTGTCCATCATCATATAAAGCCCGCCCTGACAATTTGATTGGTCCAAACAGCTCTGGTTCCAGCATAGTTGCTCCACAACGGATCAAGTCCAGACCAAACTTCCCGACCTCAAATGTTGTAGGCCTGACTACGTTCGGCTGGCATCAAGGCTATTTTAGAAAGTCTGTTACCTTTTAATTCAGACTCTGTACGGACCCTTGACAGTCGGTTAACTCTAGATAAACATATATCCTCTGTTGTTGCCTCCTTTATTAAACATTTTCTGCCTGGAAAGTCCCTTGAGATAACAGTACACGCTTGAATTACATGTTGATTGGACTATTGCAATTATTTGTACTGTGGCATCTCAAAGTCCCAGGTTACTCAACTACAATTGGTTCAAAATGCTACAGCCAAATTTCTTAAGAATGGTACTATCACGCCACTCCTGTTTTGCAAGCTCTTCATTGGCTTCCGGTTCATATTAGGATTGATTTGAAAATTCTCCTATTTGTGTACAAATGTCCAACCTCTGAACGGCTGCATCCTTACCGCCCTTCCAGAGTCTTACGATTCGGGAATCAAAATATACTCATGGTTCTTTGAACAAGACTGAAACGTAGAGGAGATAGAGCCTTTTTTTTTGGTGGTGGGACCTAGGTTGTGTTTAAACAACAGCCTGCCAGCACAGCAGAGGGCTGCTCCCTCCCTATCACTTTTTAAATCTCTCTTGAAAACCTATTTGTTTTCTTTAGCTTTTATTTATTATGTGTTACTTAGTTTATCTCCCTTGTACAGCACTTGGTCAGTCCTCAGACTGTTTTTAAATGTGCTTTATAAATAAAAGAACTAGAACTAGACCGCGGCCAGCAGCCATATCCCCCTGTAGCCCAAGACTGGTTTCCCACTGAAGCTAAGCAGGGCTGAGCCTGGTCAGTACCTGGATGGGAGACCAACTGGGAAAACTAGGTGGAAGAGGTGTTAGTGAGGCGCTCAGGGGGCGCTCAACCTGTGGTCTGTGTGGGTCCTAACGCCCCAGTATAGTGATGGGGGCACTATACTGTTACAATGACCGTCCTTCAGATGAGACGTTAAACCGAGGTCCTGACTCTCTGTGGTCATTAAAAATCCTAGGATGTCCTTTGATTAAAGAGTAGGGGTGTAACCCTGGCATCCTGGCCAAATTTGCCCATTGGCCTCCTAATCATCATCGATTGGTGTCATCACTTTATCTCCTCTCCATCAATCTGCTGGTGTGTGTGGTGGGCGTTCTGGGGCAATATGGCTGCCGTCTCATCATCCAGGTGGTGATGCACATTGGTGGTGGTTGAGGAGATTCTCCCCCTTCCACGTAAAGCTCTTTGTGTACCCAGAAAAGCACTATATAAATGTAACTAATTAATTAAATAGTGGCACAAACACCAGTAAATTGAGCACAAACCTCATGAAAATACTCTTCTCCCAAAAATTGTGTGTCTGAAAGGGAAACTCCTACAAATGCATAAAGCGTGCAATAAGATCAGCCGGGGGGAAAAAAAAAACTGTCCAAGCATTTTCAGTGCAACTATTTCACTGCATGTCTTTAGTAAATCCTGACAGTGGTTTAACGGCAAAAGAAGGTTTGCGCTGTGGAGTGGAGCGCAAGTTACTATGGAGATGAACACGGCTAAAAGCCAAACCACTGTAATGGTACCTAAAACTCAGGATTGGCACAAACTAAGCTTAAACATATCTGGCTAGCCAGCTAAACCGGCTTCATGGTATAGACCCCTGGTCTGTCGATGAAGCCATGTCTTTTGCAGCTTTTACAAAAGGCGTCCATTCACAACTGACTTCCGGGAAAACGTGATTGACAAATGACATTTCAGGTTACAATGAAATAAGTCCCGCCCCACGACTGACAAAAATAAAAAGTTTTCGCGCGAGCAAAATAGAAGCTCGAGCGCGAGTGTGGGGTATGATGACCAAGCTCGCAAGGGCTTGATTTGCGCGCAGAGGAGATGTCATGCGCGCGCGGGTTTAAAAGGAGCTTGCGGGCTACCGTGTCCTCGCGTGTAGATCTGTTATTCTCTCGCTGGAGTGATTTACTGCGCGAGCAAGCATCAGTTGTGCGCTCGGTTATTAATGGCATTAAAATGCCGGCATAGTTTTTAGGTGTTTTCGTGGATTCGTGTGAACGGGAATCGCTTTGAAAACTGTACGCAAAAGCAAAGCAAAAACGTTACTGTTTTTAGTACATTGTTGTCGTGCAAACGTACCCTTCATTTAGAAATATTTCCACTGGCGGAGTGAAACTAGACAAAGTAGCAATATTGTGTTTAAAATGTAAATTATATAATATTTTTAAATTGAACTGATGCTGTATAAGCTCAAGGGAACTTAATACACCTGCATGCTAAAATCACATTCGCTGATTTATGTTTTACAATGAAATGAATAGGCTCAAATATCAGGCCTACTTTTTAAAAGTGTAAAGATAAAGTTTTTTATGATCGCCTTGCACTTCTCTTGGTACTGTAGTGTGAGAATTACTGACTTTCATATAGAAGAAGTATTAAAAAGTAGTTTTAAAGGAACTACAGCGTGTCACACCACAGGAGACTGCTGACGCCGTTTAAAATTTCATGTCGACCGCCCGCACGCATTGATAAAGATTTTCTTCGCTCTTAAAAGAAGCTCAGAAGCACATCCACACAGGAGACTCTGCTCGTTAATTCCATCCTCCCCTGTATCATCCTCTTAAAACAAATTGCTCGGGCTTATTTCAATATCGACAGCACTTCGCCTGCAGAGGACTTGGAGAGAGTGTGTGAGTGTGTATAAGCAGTGTGTTGTGCATGAGAGGTCAGAGGCGTTTCCGTTGCTTCGGCTCACAATTTACGCTCCACCGGCTAATTCTGAACCAAGGTTATCAGGCACTCGGTCTTAGGCGGCATTGATTTGAAGTAATGCTTTCCTCTCCTCCACACATAAGTCTTCATTAGCTGATCCTTCTGACCTGCACTAAACCCTATGTCATTACCTCCCGGGCCATCATCAATATCCTCCCCCTGCTCTTCCACCTTCTGCCCAGCTTTAATCTCAGCCCTGTCAGGTGGCATTAACATTGGACAAGCTCAATGCCATTCACAAAACACACTCCCTTTCCTCATGGAGGCTCCGGGTCCATCAGAGAGGCGTCCTTCCTCAAAAGCATGGGAACGCGAGGGACGTTCGGCTGCCGTTTCACAGTTATCAAAGGGAATAAGAGAACAAAATAGATCATATTAAAAAGCGAGAACCATGATTGCAACAGGGGAAATTAATTGCAAATAACCTGCCTCGCTGGCGGACGCTATTGACACTAAATCCGCCCACTGACGTCCGATTGGCCCAGACAAAATTACAGAAGACACTGGATTGTCAACAGTAGCAATATTTTAGGGATAAGATGTGTTGCAGAAAGTTTGGACGCAAAAAGTCCGCCTTTTGCCAAACTCTCTCTACTCTCTTTTCCCATCACATATCAGATCGGATTGATTTTTTATAAAAATTAAGAAACTTGGATATAAAGTGTCTCACGTGTTTTTAATAATAAAGTGGTTAGGTGTAGGGAGGGCTTTATTGTCCCAATAAGGGGGCATCCATTTAATAATTTTAATAAATATGATAATTTACACTCTGTTATTATTGCATACCGTTTAATGTACAACAACACCGAGGTTCAAATAGTATCAGCCACTATTTATAAATATAAGTAGCATCTAACTACTATTTACACTTATTGCAAAGAAAATACAGCTGTTTTTACAGTGTAAATAGAATCTACTGCCATTTTCACTAAAGCTAGGAACACACCAAGCTGACGTCGACCAACTAGAGGCGACGAAAGCAGACTGCGGAGTCGAGGTCAAAAAGCATAGATTGTAAAAAAATATGGACGTAGTGTCCGTGACCCATCACCCGTAGGATTCTGAAGAGCAGTTTTGAAGCGTAAAGTAGGGTCCAGCTGGTGTCACTCCAGGATAATAGAAAATGGGCAAAGAGGCGGGACGTGGGCGGAGCTGAGGTGACGTGATGAATAACAGACAGCAGACAAATGACAATCCACCTGTCACTGGAAGTGGCCACGCCCTTAATTATGCAGAACATTAATGCTTTATATAATGTAAACGAAGGAGTTATAAAATAATTCACCCCCCTCACAGTTGTCATGAAGGGCAACATTAGCCGTATAGACCAAAAGCACAATGTGTCCCAGACTGTAAACATGTGTTCTTCTGCTGTAAAGTTGGGCATTTTAACCCTTTAGAGTCGGCGGTCACGCCGGCTTGATTGGCTTGCTTTTTTTCTTATCAGTGCCAAAGAGACTCAAATAACTGTCGTTTTTTTTTATCATTCAGGCAAGTTATACATTATAATCTGTTAAGTTTCTTTTTTTTTTGAGTACAGTCACAATAAAAACAAATTTTTGTGCTTTTTGCAAAATAAAGTAATCAAACATGATGCGCGATCTGCAGCCTCTCTGTCAAAGACGCTCATTCAGAAAATGACCTCTAGCTTAGTGAATACTTGTCTCACAAACATGAGACATATGTCTAAAGAAACGCTGAAATGTCAGGTTTTAAACACTGTAAACCAAATCAAAAACAAATATTCTGTGTTTATGTAATCAGTTTGAAAGCAGAGAAATGTTAGTCATTCCTGAGCGGCTCATTATACACTAATGCGACCACGCCCACGAAGCGCTCGCTCTAGTGAGATTCAAATACTGAGGCTCCGGAGGCGACGCCCACACACACACACACACATCATTTCAAACTAACACATCAAGTGCTGCATACCTACTTCAACTACATCGTTTTGAGACGCATTTAATAATCCTGGAATAATTCTCCATGAAAAGCTGTTCATTTCTGAAAGCAACAATCCCCCGCTGTGTGTAAGTAGGCTAAGTTTACTCTGTAAGCATCTGTGAATACTAAACGCAAAAACCTGTGCGAGGACGCACTGAAGCATAAACATTTTTTCTCAAAAATACAAGCATGTACATACATGTTGCTCACATATTATGGTAGCCCAGTTTGTGCTGAATACAGTGTAATTACACTTTTGCCATTAATGTCAACATTAATAATCATAA
The DNA here is from genome assembly GCA_023566225.1 of Romanogobio albipinnatus. Lineage (NCBI taxonomy): Eukaryota > Metazoa > Chordata > Actinopteri > Cypriniformes > Gobionidae > Romanogobio > Romanogobio albipinnatus. The sequence goes on along the minus strand of CM042261.1, from coordinate 4,362,505 downwards.
ACCATAAACCATATGAGAGTGATTTGTGAAGGATCATGTGACACTGATGACTGGAGTAATGATGATCAATTCAGCTTTGAACACAGGAACAAATATTCCCATGTAAAACAGTTATTTAAATGGAAATATTTCACAATATTACTGTTTTCAGTGTTTAAATGTGCATCTCATTAATTGGCATCTGTATATGATTCTTAACATATACCCCAATCAGGCATAACATTGCCACCACTGACAGGTGAAGTGAATAACACTGATGATCTCTTCATCTCCTGTTAGTGGGTGGGATATATTAGGCAGCAAGTGAACATTTTGTCCTCAGAGTTGATGTGTTAGAAGCAGGAAAAATGGGCAAGCGTAAGGATTTGAGCGAGTTTGACAAGGGCCAGATTGTGACGGCTAGACGACTGGGTCAGAGCATCTCCAAAACCGCAGCTCTTGTGGGGTGTTCCCGGTCTGCAGTGGTCAGTCTCTATCAAAAGTGCTCCAAGGAAGGAACAGTGGAGAACCGGCCACAGGCTCATGGGCGGCCGAGGCTCATTGATGCCCGTGGGGAGCGAAGGCTGGCCCGTGTGGTCCGATCACACAGACGAGCTGCTGGAGCTCAAACTGCTCAAGAAGTTAATACTGGTTCTGATAGAAAGGTGTCAGAATACACAGAGCATCTCAGTTTGTTGTGTATGGGGCGGCATAGCCGCTGAGCAGTCAGGGTGCCCATGCTGACCCCTGTCCAGTGGGCATGTGAGTATTCCCTGGTGGCTGTGGCTCTTTCAGCAGATAATGCGCCCTGCCACAAAGCACAACTGCTTCAGGAATGGTTTGAGGAGCACAACAACGAGTTTGAGGTGTTTTGACTTGCCCTCCAATTTCCCCAGATCTCAATCCAATCGAGCATCTGTGGGATGTGCTGAACAAACAAGTCCGATCCATGGAGGCCCCACCTCACAACTTACAGGACTTAAAAGATCTGCTGCTAACATCTTGGTGCCAGATACCACAGCACACCTTCAGGTCTAACTCCTAATGACGGTTTATGAATAGTTAGTAAGGTTGTTAAGTTTAGGTATTGAGTAGGATTATGGGATGTAGAATATGGTGAGAGCTTTTGAACAGAGTTGTTCAAATGCAGAGCCTTGAATTTTCTGCTCTATACATATATTTATATTTTTGGTCCTTGAGATACAATTTGCAAAAGCAGTTATAGCTGTCATAGATTTCGATCAACACAGGATGCTATTCATCCAAACCTTCAGGTTTGAAGTTTGATGCATGAAGATTTCTCTTGCCCTTCAAAGGTCGACCCAAACGGTTGCTACCGCCTGAAATCTTACGCTCACATGTTCTCCAACACAACACGTTATATGCAAATTAATCTAAATAAAGCATCACACGTGGCTTGAACTTCCAGACAAGAAAGTCAAGCATACGCCAATGGATAAACCAATGCTCTTTCCTGAAGTCCCCGATGCACTTAAAAGAACATTTCCATTGCATGTGCGGCACATATCTTCAGAACGGCAGCCGTGTGTTTTCCTGCTGTAATGTTTACATTAGAACTATATGAGCTCAGAACTGTGTGGCTTTACCAGCAAACATTTCAGATCTTGTTACCCTGAACCAAACCAGAAGTGCAGAAAACCACGACTCATGATTATAACATTTAGAGTAACAGGCCACGTCTTTCAAACTTGCTTGAGAAAATCTTAGAAAAGTTTAAATCATCATGGGTCTTTATTACTTCAATTTGCATAACTTCATTTCATGCAGATGTTCCCAGATTTTCATTGTTTTGTTTTTTGTCAGAAATGCACTATATTGCCAAAAGTTTTGGGACTTCTTAACCTTCTTAATCTGTAGGGTTTAATATGGAGTTCTGCAGCTCTAACAGCTTCAGCTCTTCTGGGAAGGCTTTCCTCAAGGTTTAGGAGTGTGTTTATGGGGATTCTTCTAGAAGAGCATTTGTGAGGTGAGGCACTGATGTTGGACGAGAAGGCCTGGCTCTCAGTCTCCGCTCTAATTCATCCCAAAGGTGTTCTGTCGGGTTGAGGTCAGGACTCTGTGCAGGCCAGTCAAGTTCCTCCACACCAAGAGCAATGATATTACACAGCGCCTGATAATAGGCTAACTTCCGTCAACATAACCAACATGATAACCTGCTTACACAGAGAGCGCTGGGGACTATTTTCAGGCGCTGTGTAATATCAATGCGCCGCTGCACTCATGGTACGGCTTGAGTCAAGATCCTTGATTATTACGCAGGAATGAGAGTATAGTTCCTCGCCATATTGGCCTAGAAAATCACAACTTTTCATTTTCCGTCGGTCTTAGTACACGATGTAATTACCAGAGGTGGGTAGTAACGAATTACATTTACTAATTAGGTACAGTGGGCAAACTATGGATTTTCTTTTAGTTTTAATTGAACTATAAAAAGTTATTTGGCATTCTTTAAGAGTTTTAGAAATAGTTACATATAAAAGTTTGGGTAATAGTTGTTCCATTCTCACTATTAACTAGTTTCTAATTAGCATGCATACTACATTTATGCATTTGGCAGACGCTTTTATCCAAAGCGACTTAGTGCCCTTATTACAGGGACAATCCCCCTGGAGCAACATGGAGTAAAGTGCCTTCCTCAAGGACACACTGGTGGTGACCGCTGGGATTGAACCAGCAACCTTCTGCATATCAGTTCCAAGGTTTAACCCACTGGACCACCACCTATCCTATTACTAGGATATTGGCCGTTTACTATTACTTATTAAGCACATATTGAGTTTATTAAGGCAAATGTCACAGCTAATAGTTATTTAATAGTGAGAATTGGACTCTAATCTAAAGTGTGACCAAACTTTGTTACTATAAACACTGCAAAAATAGTTTTCTTCCTCTGTGTTTTTGTCTTGTTTTCCAGTATAAATATCTAAACGTTCATAAATCAAGGTACTTTCTGAAAAAGCATCTCTTATTTCCTGGAAAATGTATCAAATTTAAATTACACTTAAACTTGTTTTCCTCAAGCTTATTTTTCTGACCCCATTGGCCACTTCATTTTGATCAATGCTTCAGAAAACAAGACGTAATATATTCAGTCATGTTGCTTCCCCCGTAAAAGTATCTTGATTTAAGAATTGCACATTTACTTCATTGTTAAATTTCCAGCTGATGAACGACTACATGTGCGACTTTAACTTGACTGTACTGTATAAACCAGGGGTCTCCAAACTCGGTCCTCGAGGGCCGCTGTCCTACAGAGTTTAGCTCCAACCACAAATAAACACACATGAACCAGCTAATCAAGGTCCTAGTAAGACACTGATTAGCTGGTTCAGGTGTGTTTAATTGGGGTTGGAGCTAAACTCTGCAGGACAGCGGCCCTCGAGGACCGAGTTTGGAGACCCCTGGTATAAACCAACGCTATCTCACAACCAATTCGTACGATTGGTCTATACTGCAGTGATGGGTAGGTTTAGGGGCGGGGTTTGAGGTTAGATCATTCGTACAAAATCATACGAAATGACCAACGATTTAGCAAAAATCGTACCAATTCGTACGAGTGACGTACAAATTAGCCACCTCGTAAAATACGCACAACTTGCCGTGAGATTAGAATACATTTGTGTGTTTGAATATGGAGAGTCTGACGGGAAAGATAGAGATAGACAGGATCTGTGACTGACCAGTCAATAAAAGGACAGTCGTGAGGGAGGAAGAACAGGGATGAAGATGATCTCCATCGGTTCATACTGAGCGCACTATTAGTACGAGTTTAAATGGGTTTCAGGCTAATAGCATTTGCAATGATTTACCACACACAGTCATTTCAGTCAGTATTCAGCTGCTTGAGAGCTTTTTCCTCTCTATAATAAGGTCTTTTAATAGCGGGTTATTAAATACAGGTGTTCACCGATAACAAGCACTCAATTAATAGAAAATGACATTTACGAGTACGCGTAATTTGGTAAATTCACATAACAAGTTTAAAATTAGATTAATGAGAAACACCTGACAAAAAAAAACATACACAAACAAAATGCAGCATTGACATCAGAATGTAATTAGTTCATTTCTTGCATAATTATATTATATTATATATATATATATATATATATATACATACATATACATACACACACAGACGTTCAAAAGTTAGATTTTTAATGTTTAATAAGTCTCTTCTGCTAACCAAGGCTGCATTTATTTAATTGTGAAATATTATTCAAATTTAAAATGACTGTTCTCTATGTGAATATATAGTAAAGTGTGATTTATTCCTGTGATCAAAGCTGAATTTATCATCATTACTCCAGTCTTCAGTGTCACATGATCCTTCACTAATCACTCTAATATTGATGATCTTGATTTCTTGATTGATGTGTCTTGATTTGATGATCAAGACACATTTATGATTATTATCAATGTTGAAAATAGTCAACAGTTTTTGTTTTTTAAAGAAATTAAATACATTTATTCAGCAAGAATGCATTCAATTGATCAAAAGTGACAGTAAAGACATTTATAAGATTATATTTCAGATAAATACTGTTCTTTTTAACTTTCTATTCATCAAAAAAAAAAAAAATACGCGACTGCTTTCAACACTGATAATAATCATAGATGTTTGTTGATCATCAAATCCTCATATTAGAGTGATTAGTGAAGGATCATGTGACACTGAAGACTGGAGTAATGATGATAAATTCAGCTTTGAGCATGCTCTAAAAAATGCTGGGTTAAAAATAACCCAAGTTGTCGGCAACAATATCCTCGTGGGCAGTACGCTGACATATAACGCTGTTCCGCTTCGGGAGACCCGAGTTCGAGTCCCGGCTCGTGGACCTTTCCCGATCCCGTCCCCCTCTCTCTCTCTCTCCTACTGTCCTATCATAATAATACATTTAAAAAAAAATCTTTAAAAAGAACCCAAGTTGGGTTGAAAATGGACTAACCGAGAAATTGGGTTGTTTTACCCAGTGGTTGGGTTAAATGTTTGCTTAAAACAACCCAATTGCTGGGTTAAAACAACCCAAATCGCTGGGTTAGTCCATTTTCAACCCAACTTGGGTTATTTTTAACCCAGCATTTTTTTTAGTGCACAGGAATAAATTATATTTTATAATATATTCACATAGAAAACAATTATTCCAAATTTTAATCATTTCACATTTTTACTGTTGGTTTTGTATTTTTAATTTAAAAAAATGCAGCCTTGGTGAGCAGAAGAGAGTCATCCTTAAGGAGTATATAGGGGAGAGCGGGTACGGTTGTAACACTTTTTTCTTCAGCACCTAAAATGTCTGAAACTTGTAGGCAAAGTACCCACATTTGTCTACTACAAATGGCAACAATTTAAATTTCTTCAACTATAATCACAGACTATGTGAGATGACGACAAATATAAATTGGTCCTTTGTTACAACCCCACTAGTGGGGTAGGTTGTAACACATACTGGGGTAGGTTGTAACAGGTAGACAAAATGCACAAAAACTAAGGGTACTCCAAGTGATTTGCCACAACAAGAGTTTTATTTTAAATGAATGGCTGCAACAATAAAATATGTGACTCCTATCTTATCCCTGATTTGTGGAATTGGTAGTGTTACAACTCTCCCCATGTTACAACTATACCCGGTCTCCCCTACATCTACATAAAAACAATATTCATAAACATTCAAAAAATAAATCAAAGTTGTTCAGTTCTCCAGAAGCCGCTTGTTTTAAGCGATTAGCGTGAACTCTCTTCTGCACACACACACACGCTGGGGTCAGAGTTCAGGTTTTGTTGTCTAAAGAAACAGGTGCTGATGTTTAAAACTGAGCCGTTTCATCAGCATCTGAAGCACTCAATCCATCTCGCCAAAGAAAACACAGGGAAACTTCGGACAAAAAGTGCTGGGATCATGGAAAAGTGTGAGTTATCAAGACCGGGTGAGTGTGTATGCTATAGACAGGTACTCATTACAGACCCTATATTAGAGTGGAAAAGTAGGAATTTCCTGTTTAAGGGAAATTGTGGCAAGTGTACCGGAGGAACCGGATAACTCATCTGAGCTTTTAGTTCGAGCACGGCCAGCCCTGCGTTTATGTGGGTTTTGTGTGGGTCGATGCTTGGTCAAGAGGAAGCCGAGTGACCATTGTGGTTTCAAAGAACATCTTAACATTGCTTCCTCAAAAATATATATATTTTTTTTTTGTGATAACCTCCTGTCTAAAACGCACCATTATTTGAGTCTTCTTGGAATCAGGGACAGAGCATTAACAGGATAAAAGCTGAAAAATATACTCAACTGACAATTTCATTTTTCACTAAGAGGCACTTTCCAAAATGGAAACTTTAAAAAAATATATTTTTGGCAACCGGTGGAAGGAAGTGCTTACCCTTCAGAAATGTGAACTGATAATCAAATAAACAATATATAATACAGGCTCTTTAGATTAGATTCAACTTTATTGTCATTACACAAGTACAGGTACAAGGCAACGAAATGCAGTTTAGGTCTAACCAGAAGTGCAATAGCAGCAAGTGCAGGATATACAACGGATGAATAAGTGCATGATATACAATGGATGAATAAGTGCAGGACATGGATATGTACTGAATATATATATATATAACTATAAACAGAATTTACAGGTGAATATGTACTATGGAGTATAATATACAGATGGCTATTACTATAAACAGAATTTTACAGATAGAGGTATACAATATGTTAGGCTAAGATGAGGAATATAGCAGTGGATTAAGGTAGTGCAATGAAGTATGGACAGAAGCTATCCGAAAAAAAGTGTAAAGTGCAGTGGAAGTGATTGCATATTACAGTTAGAAGTACGGTGCAAAATACAAATGTAAACAGTGGTACTGTGAATACAGTCGGCAGTGCAAATGAGCATAATCCAGTTAAGGTATGGTAGTGCAAGATGCATAAATAAACAGTTTTACCAGTAGTGCAAATAACAAGAGGCAGATGTGAGGGGGAGAGGAGAGTTGGCAGTATATGAGGGGAGTGGATCAGTGAGGGTTAGAGTTCAGTAAAGAGACAGCTCTGGGGAAAAAAAAAAACTGTTCTTTAGTCTGCTGGTCCTGGTCCGGAGGATCCTGAGACGCCTGCCGGAGGGCAGGAGAGAAAACAGTCTGTGGGCTGGGTGAGAGGAGTCCTTGAGGATGCTGCGAGCTCGATGCAGACAGCGTTTCCTCTGGATGTGCTCGATGGCAGGTAGTGGAGTCCCTGTGATGCGCTGGGCAGTTTTCACCACCCGCTGCAGTGCCTTGCGCTCCGCAACAGAGCAGCTCCCATACCATACTGCCACACAGTTGGTCAGGATGCTTTCTATTGCGCAGCGGTAGAAGTTCACCAGGATAGCCGAGGAGAGCTGATTCTTCCTCAGTGTCCTCAGGAAGAAGAGGCGCTGGTGAGCCTTCTTGACCAGGCTGGAGGTGTTGATTGTCCACGACATGTCCGCCGAGATGTGGACCTTATGTGTGTGTGTGGTTTTCGAGTAATAAAGATTACAAAAATATAGGGACTAAAGTGAATGTCATTAAGTAATAATTAAAATTTCACTACATCACTAGAATGAGAAAATGGGTTTTAGAAATAGATAAGATAATAGATAGGTTTAAAATAAGCTGGGACATTTCTACTTAATTAAATGTTAATTAAACATTTTAACTGAATCAATGGGAACAGATTGTAGAAATTATTTAAAGTTGACCTATTATGTCCGTCGAAGATCAATGACCATTTGGATGATCCAGAGGAGTCATGGGAGAAAGTCATGTGGTCAGATGAGACCAAAATAGAACTTTTTGGTCATAATTCCACTAAACGTGTTTGGAGGAAGAAGAATGATGAGTACCATCCCAAGAACACCATCCCTACTGTGAAGCATGGGGGGGGGGGGGGGTAGCATCATGCTTTGGGGGTGTTTTTCTGCACATGGGACAGGGCGACTGCACTGTATTAAGGAGAGGATGACCGGGGCCATGTACTGTGAGATTTTGGGGAACAACCTCCTTCCCTCAGTTAGAGCATTGAAGATGGGTCGAGGCTGGGTCTTCCAACATGACAATGACCCGAAGCACACAGCCAGGATAACCAAGGAGTGGCTCTGTAAGAAGCATATCAAGGTTCTGGCGTGGCCTAGCCAGTCTCCAGACCTAAACCCAATAGAGAATCTTTGGAGGAGCTCAAACTCTGTGTTTCTCAGCGACAGGCCAGAAACCTGACTGATCTAGAGAAGATCTGTGTGGAGGAGTGGGCCAAAATCCCTCCTGCAGTGCAAACCTGCTGAAAAACTACAGGAAACCTTTGACCTCTGTAATTGCAAACAAAGGCTATTGTACCAAATATTAACATTGATTTTCTCAGGTGTTCAAATACTTATTTGCAGCTGTATCATACAAATAAATAGTTAAAAAAATCATACATTGTGCTTTCTGGATTTTTTTTTTTTAGATTATGTCTCTCACAGTGGACATGCACCTACGATGACAATTTCAGACCCTCCATGATTTCTAAGTGGGAGAACTTGCAAAATAGCAGGGTGTTCAAATACTTATTCTTATTTTCCTCACTAATATACACACACACAACTTTTTAAGTAGGTTTAATATTAAATAACACTGCATATTCTTTACTGTATAAATTAAATTCATATATTATTATTACATTGAGACGAAGCTCTTTTGTACAACATTAATCCTGTCACAATTACTTTATTAAACTGAACTTTTATTATGACAGGTTGCCATGTGCTTCGAGTTCCTGTATGTGCGCGTGTGTTGATACGACGATAGATTTTGTCAAATAAAACAGTAAAATGCTCATGAAGTGACTGGAGATGCATTCGTGTCTCATATTGAGGTGGCAGAGGCTACAAAACTGTCACATGCCTGTCCTGTCTTGTGTAGCACATGTGGTGGTTTGTTATTTTCCGTCCTTGTCTAGTTCCCACCCTCCTTGTTATTGGTTTAATTTGCCCCACCTGTGTTTCGCTCATTACCTGCCTCATTTGTCCCCTTTATAAGTTCCTTTGTGTTTGCAGTCTTTGTGGTATCGTTGTCTATGTTACATTTCCCGTTCCGTGTTCCTGGTATTATGTTTTGTTTTCCCCCTTGTGAGTTTGTTTTGTGTTTGTTATTTTGTTAATAAAACCTTTATTTATCTGCACTTGAGTCCTCGCACCAGTTTCCTTTGTTTGTGACGTGACAAAAACACAGCGAGTTTCAGTGTGTGTGTGTGTGTGTGAGAAAGAGGTGACGTTAGGCTAACGTATGAAGCCGGGCATCTCTATTCATTTACAGAGACAGAGAAACATGCAGGAATCATATTTAAGCAGTCTTTTTGGGGCTTAATATTCACAGACACTAGTAGCCTATGCATCGCGGTTGATTTAAGTGACTGACCAATGTTTTATTTATTCATCAAAACATTCCGTGCCATTCCGCATTATGCAGTAAATACCGTTTTTATGACTGGATTCTGTCTGTGTCGTCCGCATTGCGGAAATGAATCCTTAGGAGCTATTTATTTTGTTGTTTGTTGGTCTTTTGTTGTTTGATAAACATTAAAACACAGACAGCATATAATCTTGGATTATGCAGCAGACATTACACAGCTCAGTGCCTTCACGCAGTTCATTAATAAACCATCGGTTTGTTATATCGGCCTCTCATGATATAGCCAATGGTTGTAAATCGATCAAAAATTGGCCAATAAATATCGGCGGCCGATACATCGGTGCATCCCTAATATTATGTCTTGTAAGGGCCAAAATATTGAGGACCCTTCATCCAGTTTGGAATGGATGCGTTTCATTCTAATCGGCCAAGGACCCTCATTTTTTTGTGACTAGTAGCTTATGATCCCATTATAATGTGGAAATTCAGACACATGAGTTTACATTCAGAATGAGTTTACATTTACATTATTATTATATGAAATCGCCTACTACAGTCAGCCATTGAATACTATGGGACTATTTTTTGATATAGATGTAATTTTCGTCATTCCATTTATTCATTTCCATGTAACTTTGATACACAATGCCCTGTTGGGGCAACTTAATGGCTGAACTTTGTTCTGCACTATGTTCCACCACTTTAAGACAAATGTATTAGTTGTTTGTTGTGTTTTGATATTCAAGAGATTATAAGATAGATGCAGCATTATTGAGTTTGCATCGAATGTTCTTCGACTTTTATACACAATACATTTGTTTATGAATAAAGATTGATTTGTTGAAAGCAGCTATTTTTGAGTTAGATGCTAAAAGTTCTCCTCCTATTCATATTTGACATTGAAGGGGTGCATACAACACATTTGCCTACCTGCAACTATAGTTGCCGCATATTTACAAATACGATTTTCAGAAAAATAAATGCAGAACATGTGCACATAGGACACTATTAACATGACTATATAAATGAAACCATTCAGAAAAATTTGGGCACAAATGGGTTTTAAGATCATCTCTGTTCTTCACATGAAGATATCGTATGACTTCAGAAGACTTGGAATGCAACATGACTTCATACTTTTATACCGTCTTTGGTCAGTTTATGCAATAAATACCCGTGACTGTGCTTTTATTTGCCTGTTATGTGTTTTATATTGTTGAGAAGTGGGCAGGTTTAGGGTAGGAGTTTGCTTAGTTGCTCCAAAATATAAAAGTAGCCTATAAATATTCATAAAATCATGTCTGCTTTTACAAATGCGAATAATAAAGGAGTCTTGATCTGATGTATTGGGCAAACGACTGAACTCAATGGAGCACCTGTGAGTCGATATAGTGACGGGTGTCTTTAGCGTCTTCATTGTGACGTGGAAGACACTGGAACATGCTTCAGCTTTTCACGCCTTGGGAGTGAGAATGGGTTGAAAATATGTCCTTTCAATAACAAATGACAGAAAACAGCAGTTCAGAAAGCATCTGATCGTAGTGATGTGGATCTGTTTGCACCAGCAATTCGCTGGCATCATGTCGACAGATGAGGTCATTAAAAATTGATTATAAAGTATATTTGGAGACTATAGATCTGTCCATGTGAGACTATAGTTTGAAAACACAAATAGCGAGTTCTCATTTTTTACGTTTCGTTACAAGCTGTTCACACATTGGCAAAAAAAAGTGATTAATACATGGAAATTCTTACATATAGCCCCTTTAATTTTGTTACATAATAGTCTAATATCAGTTATCACAACAAAAACATGAAATTTCACCTAAAAAAATAGTAATGAGACGCCAAGGTGTATTTATGCCTCAAACTGTTAAAGTGAAGCGCGACCTCTTACCGCAGGTGCAACCAACACAAACATCAAACACTTCTCCCGCCGTCTCGTGGAGCAAACGCCCTGGAAGAGTGTGGAAACAAGTGGGACTTCATCAATAATAGAACAAAAGCTGTAGCACCTCCGGCTTACCAGCCTAAAACAAACACAATGGCAGTGTTCAAAGAAAACTCCTAATGAGCAGCTCCATTACTAGAGCTTCTCAAATCAATGTCTTCTGAGCCGTCCGCTCTCACACACACACACACACGCACACACACAGATCAATGAGGCTTTAGGGAGAAATTTCATCCCTCCATTAATGCAGATTCAAACACAGCTCATCACCATTAGTCCATTGGTTATCAATTCCATGAGATAAAGAGACTTTGGTGTGATATGAAAAAGCTTCAAATGAATTCTGAAATGAGCATTTATGGAATCATCCTAGAAAAATGCTCTTTTGCCAGAAAACATACAGTACCGGTCAAAAGTTGGCTGTCTCAGACGATCTTGGAGGTGAAGATGCCGGATGTGGAGGTCCCGGGCTGGTCTGCGGTTGCGAGGCCGGTTGGATGTACTGCCAAATTCTCTGAAACGCCTTTGGAGACGGCTTATGGTAGAGAAATGAACATTCAATTCACAGCTCTGGTGGACATTCCTGCAGTCAGCATACCAATGGCACGCTCGCTCCAAACTGGCGACACCTGTGGCATTGTGCTGTGTGATAAAACTGCACATGTGGCCTTTTATTGTGGCCAGCATAAGGCACACACCTGTGTCTAATCATCATCTTGATATGCCACACCTGTGAGGTGGATGGATTATCTCGGCAAAGGAGCAGTGCTCACTAACACAGATTTAGACAGATTTGTGAACAATATTTGAGAGAAATAGGCCTTTTGTGTACAGAAAAAAAGTCTTAGATCTTTGAGTTCTGGTCATGAAAAATGGGTTGAATTTATTTTTTCTTTAAAATATAATTTATGTGATTCAAAGCTGAATTTTCAGCATCATTACTCCAGTCTTCAGTGTCACATGACCCTTCAGAAATCATTATAATATCATGATTTATCACATTTTGAAACTTAATATATATATATAGATATATGCTTAAACAAAACTTAAGGAAATCTAAAAAATAAAGGCTAATTTTAAATATTAATAAAACTACTTATATATATATATATATATATATATATATATATATATAAACAAAACAATTATGATAGCAATATTATATTTGTATTGTTTTAGTAGTTTAATTGAATTATATTTTATTAAAAAAATATTAAATATATTCAATAAAAATAATAATATATATTATGAAATTACTAAAAATTAAACAAAATTTTTAAGGCAATCTAAAAAATAAGGCTAATTTTAAATATTAATAAAAAATATATTATATATATAGTTTTATTAATATTTAAATGTAGCCTTATTTTTTAGATTTCCTTAAAAAAATATTATTAGCCATTATTAGCAATATTATATTCGTATTGTTTTAGTAGTTTAATTGAAATTATATTTTATAAAAAATATTTGATAATATCATATAAATATCATATAAGAATGATTTCTGAAGGATCATGTGACACTGAAGACTTGAGTAATGATGCTGAAAATTCAGCTTTGCATCGCAGAAATAAATTATATTTTAAAGTATATTAAAATAGAAAAACATTATTTAAAATTGTAATAATATTTCACAATATTACAGTTTTTGTTGTATTTTTTAGCAAATAAATGCAGCATTGATGAGCACTTCTTTCAAAAACATTAACTTTTGACTGGTACAGTACATATACATACATATATATATATATATATATATATATACAGTGAGGAAAATAAGAATAAGTATTTGAACACCCTGCTATTTTGCAAGTTCTCCCACTTAGAAATCATGGAGGGTCTGAAATTGTCATCGTAGGTGCATGTCCACTGTGAGAGACATAATCTAAAAAAAAAATCCAGAAATCACAATGTATGATTTTTTAACTATTTATTTGTATGATACAGCTGCAAATAAGTATTTGAACACCTGAGAAAATCAATGTTAATATTTGGTACAGTAGCCTTTGTTTGCAATTACAGAGGTCAAACGTTTCCTGTAGTTTTTCAGCAGGTTTGCACTGCAGGAGGGATTTTGGCCCACTCCTCCACACAGATCTTCTCTAGATCAGTCAGGTTTCTGGCCTGTCGCTGAGAAACACGGAGTTTGAGCTCCTCCAAAGATTCTCTATTGGGTTTAGGTCTGGAGACTGGCTAGGCCACGCCAGAACCTTGATATGCTTCTTACAGAGCCACTCCTTGGTTATCCTGGCTGTGTGCTTCGGGTCATTGTCATGTTGGAAGACCCAGCCTCGACCCATCTTCAATGCTCTAACTGAGGGAAAGAGGTTGTTCCACAAAATCTTGCAATACATGGCCCCGGTCATCCTCTCCTTAATACAGTGCAGTCGCCCTGTCCCATGTGCAGAAAAACACCCCCAAAGCATGATGCTACCCCCCCCCCCCATGCTTCACAGTAGGGATGGTGTTCTTGGGATGGTACTCATCATTCTTCTTCCTCCAAACACGTTTAGTGGAATTATGACCAAAAAGTTCTATTTTGGTCTCATCTGACCACATGACTTTCTCCCATGACTCCTCTGGATCATCCAAATGGTCATTGGCAAACTTAAGATGGGCCTTGACATGTGCTGGTTTAAGCAGGGGAAACTTCCGTGCCATGCATGATTTCAAACCATGACGTCTTAGTGTATTACCAACAGTAACCTTGGAAACCGTGGTCCCAGCTCTTTTCAGGTCATTGACCAGCTCCTCCCGTGTAGTTCTGGGCTGATTTCTCACCTTTCTTGGGATCATTGAGACCCCACGAGGTGAGATCTTGCATGGAGCCCCAGTCCGAGGGAGATTGACAGTCATGTTTAGCTTCTTCCATTTTCTAATGATTGCTCCAACAGTGGACCTTTTTTCACCAAACTGCTTGGCATTTTCCCCGTAGCTCTTTCCAGCCTTGTGGAGGTGTACAATTTTGTCTCTAGTGTCTTTGGACAGCTCTTTGGTCTTGGCCATGTTAGTAGTTGGATTCTTACTGATTGTATGGGGTGGACAGGTGTCTTTATGCAGCTAACGACCTCAAACAGGTGCATCTAATTTAGGATAATAAATGGAGTGGAGGTGAGCATTTTAAAGGCAGACTAACAGGTCTTTGAGGGTCAGAATTCTAGCTGAGACAGGTGTTCAAATACTTATTTGCAGCTGTATCATACAAATAAATAGTTAAAAAATCATATATTGGGATTTCTGGATTTTTCTTTTTTAGATTATGTCTCTCACAGTGGACATGCACCTACAATGATAATTTCAGACCCCTCCATGATTTCTAAGTGGGAGAACTTGCAAAATAGCAGGGTGTTCAAATACTTATATTCCTCACTGTATATATATACATTTTAAAGACATATTAAAATGAACATTTATGGTAGAAGACGTGGACATTTTTTATCCTTTAGTCAGTCATGAGACCCCTGACATATCTTTATCTATTAAAGAGGATAATTTCTATTTCATTAACTGTATCTTTTACCTGTATCCTTCTTGAGTCCATAAAATGTACTAATTTCCCTCATGACAGGATGTGGTGTTTAATTACGAGGGCACGAAGTCTATAACTGCGATTACTGTCATTCCTCTGCAGAAGGTGCCATGGAAAGGGCATTGAAAACTAGAACTTTTTCTGCATGTTCTTTTTCTTCTTCACGCTGCTGTGATGTGATGGCACGCTCCAACACATTCCTCTTTGAAAGGCCGGGCACGTCGTCAGATGTCAGAAGCTCGTCGCTGCAATTACGACTGAAACTCTTTGCAATCATCCATCAGAGCGGCTGGGGTTCAAGAGTTTTATTGTCATGGTTTATCTGCTTTAATCACCTGAAGTGAAGTGGAAATAAATGTAAAAATACATTCTGTGAAGGCTAATGACTGTAGGGGTGGACGGAGGCGGACGGAGGTGGGCGGTGAAGTCACGCAAACCCCAGTGTCGCTCTACAGCAGGGAACAGTGGGTTGAGATGTCCGGCTGCAGACTGACAGCGTTATAGCACTGTACTGTAATTACTGTAACGGTTCACGTCCATATTTGGCTAAAAGAACACAATGGCCCAAAAGCACGGACTGTTTTGATCCCCAAAATTGCTCCTTTCCCATTTAATACAATTAGAGTGTGATTTCTGACCGAATCATTTTACGGAAAATAAAAATCTGTCATGTCTTGCAAAAATACAACTTGTTCCTGTTCATAAAGTCAGAGTACAGAGGGTTTTTAAAGGGGGGGATCTAACGCCATTTCATTCATTCTGCCTTATTTACACAGTTAGAGTTGATTCTCATTATAAACATGGACAACATTTAACGAGTTGGACGTATGACAGAGTATTTCTGTGCCAAATACACTCCTTCAGGATTCAAACAAGTTTCGGAACGTTTTTTCCGAATATGGCCCTGTATGACATCATAAAGGGCAGGATTCCTTATATGGGCACTTCTCCCGTATGAGCACACACACCAACCAGAGCGAGAGCGCGTCCATCATTGAGCTTCGTTCGGGTTATGGGAGCCGTCGACAAGGTCACTAAAGAAGTGTGTGTGTGTGTGTGTGTGTGTGTGTGTGAGAGGGAAAGATCACCTTGTTCAGCTTCACAAATAACCCGGCGTTAAGGGAACAGTGGATGCAGTTTGTGTGTTTGTTCCGGAGTTCTGTAAGTGTGTGTGTTTGTTCCCGTTCATGAGTGGAAACCGCAGGCGGTGAGTGAAACTGATCAAATGTGTGTGTTTTCGGTGCTTAAGTGCATATAATGTGAACAACACCAACTTATAGCGTGTGTGTGTGTGTGTGTGAGCGAGTGTGTGTCTGTCTGTGTGTGTGTTTGTTTGTTCCCGTTCATGAGTGGAAACCGCAGGCAGTGAGTGAAACTGATCAAATGTGTGTGTTTTCGGTGCTTAAGTGCATATAATGTGAACAACACCAACTTATAGTGTGTGTGTGTGTGTGTGTGTGAGTATGTGTCTGTGAGTGTGTGTTTGTGTGTGTGTGTGTGTGTGTGTGTGTGTGTGTGAGTGTGTGTGTGAGTGAGTGAGAGAGAGAGCGTGTGTGTGTGTGTGTGAGAGAGTGAGAGAGAGAGAGAGAGCGTGTGTGTGTGTGTGTGTGAGAGAGTGTGTGTGTGTGTTTGTTCCCGTTCATGAGTGGAAACCGCAGGCGGTGAGTGAAACTGATCAAATGAGTGTGTTTTCGGTGCTTAAGTGCATATAATGTGAACAACACCAACTTATAGTGTGTGTGTGTGTGTGTGTGTGTGTGTGTGTGTGTGTGTGTGTGTGTGTGTGTGTGTCTTTAGCTCCGCCCACTGCACGCCTCCACGGACTCGGCTGTTTTCAGAAAGAATCGGTACAGTGTATCTGTCTTTAATATGATCAAACTAAAGACTCTTCAGAGATATGATTGAAATTAAAATGAACTAAGATGATAAGATTAATAAATGCTGTAGACGTATTTTTTATTCTTAATTCACTTTAACTAAAGAAACCTTATTGTAAAGTGTTACCGACTTTTCTCCAAGCATTGATGGTGAACTTTTTATGGCCTTAAATCTGATAAAACTGAATTTAAGAGTTTTTAAAATGGCCCTGAAATGGAGCAGAAAAAATATTAAATACAGTTTAATAACCCCTTGCAGAAAAATATGTTTATTATTTAGTTTTAAATAAAGTACAGTACTTTTGACCGGTACTGTACTTTATGTATTGCATGGATGGATGAATATGTATACATATAAACTATAAGATTTTTTTTATATATTAAAAATAAAGATAATTTCTTTATAAGATATTTATTCATACTAGCATATCTTCATAGATATTTTTATAATATAGAGAAATTATTAATTATAAACTTTTTTTCTGCATAAGAACTATATCAAAAAGGCAAGTGTAAAATAGCCACAAGACAAAACTAATATATCGTCGTCCTTCCGACGCTCATCCCTCGCTTCAATGAGAACTTCAAGCCACAAAACTGGACACGATCCGATTTATTCCCAAACATCCCTTCACACACATTACTGACAGGTACATTGGTTCAGTGTGTGGTCTGCGCTGATACACACAACATGCTTAAATAAAACCACCTGTCTGATGGGAATTCAAACAACTGTTAAGCTTCTACTTGCGTTTTGGTCCGGTAACGTGAACATAAAAACATCAAACCGATTGACTATATTAAAATGAGCCAGAGGAAAAGTACTGGACTCTTGAGCGGTCACATGACCGTCCTCCGTCTAACTGCTCGGCCCTTGAAGAGCTTCAGCCATGAACAGCTTCCCCATGTTCTGAGACGTGAACTCCTTGATGGTCTGGCAGTACGTGTTGATTTGACCTGAAGAGAAGATGGAGGGAAATCACATTTAGAAAGATTAAAAAAAAACAATGCAATTTCTCCACAGCAATACAAACACTCAAGAACGATAACTATATTAGTGTCCACACCATCTGTCACTTTAAACGCTCGAGCTCATTACAGCAGGATGGATTCTGATTGGCTGACAGTGTTTTTATCGTCAGCTGAATAAAATCGTTCTGATTCCAACGATATCTTTAGCGTTCTTGGTGTGAGCGATAACATTAACTTAATGCCATCATGTCTCTTTTGATCTTGGTACAGTTTTATTATTTTATATTTAATATTTATCATAATTATAAACAATATATTTATATACAATGCATATCATATTATTATTATTACATATACAATGATAATAAATGAATAAATAATTACAATTAAATAATTTAAGTTATAAGTTAAAGTACATATTTTAAGTATTATATGAATTAAAATTATTTATATATTAATGTATTGGTATATTATTATTGTTATATTTCATAGTTAATTTAAATAATTCATATTTAAAAAATATTATCATTAGATCTGCATATACTATACACTAATAATACGTGAATTAAATATAATCTAAATATTGAAGTATTTTTTTATATCACATTATATTGAATAATTTCCTTATTTAATAATAATCATTATTTGTGTATTATTTAATACTATCCATATTATTGTTATTTAATATTATTGGTGTAAATATTATTCATTACTAATAATACAGACAATAATAAATAAATTAAACTTAAAATGCTCTTTTGAATATAATAATGATTTATTTAATTTAAATATTACATCATTTTAAGTATTACAGATTCAATATTTATCACATTATATTGAATAATATTACTATTTCATTATTTAATAATCATTATTATTGTCATTATTATCATTATCAAAGAGGAATGTGTTGGTGTATTATTTAATACTATCCATATCATTGTTATTTAATATTATTGATTATTAAGACAATAATAGACAATAATAAATAAATGAAACTTAAAATGCTGAATTGCTACATGTGATTGGCTGTTGAAGTGCACAATGGTGGGCGTTACCTCAAATAATCAGATCAAACTTCTCACTAGCTATGTTTCCATCCAAAGTGTGCAAACATCTGCCCATCCCATGTGTTCAAAAGAACAAAATCGTCACTTCCTGGGAAACTGAGCGTGTCAGAGCTAACATTTGAGATGCTGCGATGCCATTGGTCCATTGGTTACTCTGCTGAGGCGAAGTCACATGAGGTTTTTGTTGCTAATCGAGGCGTTTATTCAGTAAATGTGTTTCCATCGTAGATTATGTGCATGTCTTCTTATCGGATAAAAAAAGTTATCCACCTCAATTGAGCGCATTATTATAATGAATGTACATCTTTGTGTTTCCATCCAGCTACGAACAAATCAAAGATTGCAAAGACTTCCCATATAATCTGAACGTTCAGAGCGGGAGACAGCAGGGCTCTCGAGTTACACAACGTCTACATAAAGTCCAGCCGCTCAGGATACAAGATGACATGACACACACATCACCCTCACACAGCGGCTGATCTATAATATACTGCCTCCACAACAAGTTAGAAACAATTGCTCTAAATCAATCTCTGGCAAGGCCTCTGTAATGTTCCTCATAAATTACACCTCCTTCCCTCCATCTCAACTCCACAGGACAGAAAAGAGGAACCAGTCCAAATCTTTTCGGATCCAAATGAGATGAAAGGAGGAGGAGATGGTTAACGCTGTGTTGGGAGAGATTTGGCTTCTGTTACTGAGCAGACACTAATCAGCCACTTAAAGCTCGAGTAAATGTGTGAACATCACACACCTCTACTGACATATGAAGTAATCATCGGATAACCTCCACACGACCACAGAAATGTGTCTCATGCCTACTGTATCTGTGGTCAAATAACCACAATGCTTAGCGAATAATCATGCATGTAAACGGGAGTGAAGTGTGAAATCTTACTGCGATTAATTGATTATTGCACATATAAACGTCATTATAAGATTGACTACATTGACTACTGACATGAAATGCAAATGAATATCAGTTGACACTCTATGTCTGTCTTAGCAAGATATTTAAATGCTTATGATCAAAGCTCTGGTCTACAATAAAAGCTATTGAACTAATTATTAAATTGAGAAAAAGCTGAATGAAATTATAAATATTAGTTGAAAAACTTAAACTAAACAAGAAATGAGAAATCTTGCATTGGCAATAAACTGAAATAAGTTTAAGTTAAAGCACTGAAATTATTAAATGGAAAAAAATAAAAGTACATGAAACATAAAAAGCAATACAAATATTATACAATTTTATGGAAATCTAAAAAATAAAGGCTAATTATAAATATTAATAAAACTATATATATATATACACTCCGCTAAAGGATTATTAGGAACACCTGTTCAATTTATTCTTTAGAAATGTTGGCCCATATTGATAGGATAGCATCTTGCAGTTGATGGAGATTTGTGGGATGCACATCCAGGGCACGAAGCTCCCGTTCCACCACATCCCAAAGATGCTCTATTGGGTTGAGATCTGGTGACTGTGGGGGCCATTTTAGTCCAGTGAACTCATTGTCATGTTCAAGAAACCAATTTGAAATGATTGGAGCTTTGTGACATGGGGCATTATCCTGCTGGAAGTAGCCATCAGAGGATGGGCACATGGTGGTCATAAAGGGATGGACATGGTCAGAAACAATGCTCAGGTAGGCCGTGGCATTTAAACAATGCCCAATTGGCACTAAGGGGCCTAAAGTGTGCCAAGAAAACATCCCCCACACCATTACACCACCACCACCAGCCTGCACAGTGGTAACAAGGCATGATGGATCCATGTTCTCATTCTGTTTACGCCAAATTCTGACTCTACCATCTGAATGTCTCAACAGAAATCCAGACTCATCAGACCAGGCAACATTTTTCCAGTCTTCAACTGTCCAATTTTGGTGAGCTGGTGCAAATTGTAGCCTCTTTTTCCTATTTGTAGGGGAGATGAGTGGTACCCGGTGGGGTCTTCTGCTGTTGTAGCCCATCCGCCTCAAGGTTGTGTGTGTTGTGGCTTCACAAATGCTTTGCTGCATACCTCGGTTGTAACGAGTGGTTATTTCAGTCAAAGTTGCTCTTCTATCAGCTTGAATCAGTCGGCCCATTCTCCTCTGACCTCTAGCATCAACAAGGCATTTTGGCCCACAGGACTGCCGCATACTGGATGTGTTTCCCTTTTCACACCATTCTTTGTAAACCCTAGAAATGGTTGTGCGTGAAAATCCCAGTAACTGAGCAGATTGTGAAATACTCAGACCGGCCCGTCTGGTACCAACAACCATGCCACGCTCAAAATTGCTTAAATCACCTTTCTTTCCCATTCCGACATTCAGTTTGGAGTTCAGGAGATTGTCTTGACCAGGACCACACCCCTAAATGCATTGAAGCAACTGCCATGTGATTGGTTGATTAGTAAATTGCATTAATGAGTGTATGTGTATATATATATATATATATATATATATATATATATATATATATATATATATATATATATATATGAATTGTTTTAGTAGTTTAATTGAAATGATATTTTTCAAAAAAATATTTAAAATATATTAGGGATGCACTGATATGAAAATTTTGGCCGATATCGATAACCCTTTATATTTGAAAGCCGATAACCGATATATTAACAGCAAAATCTAAATCCAAATTTGTATATAATTTTAAAGGCCTGATTTCAAAAATAAAAGTCTCAGCATTAAAATGATTTTATGTAGCCGATATGACATGCTGTTCTTTACTGTATTTTCCTTTTTTGAAGTGATTTCAATCATATTTCAAGCAATTCAAAACCATCATTATGAACAGTGCGCATCTGAAGGAAATAATACATCATTTATCGGCTTTAATAAGCCAAATTTTCTTATCAGGCCAGTAACGATAACCTTAAAAATGAACATATATCGGCGGATACCGATATGGTGGCCGATAGATTGTGCATCCCTAAAATATATTCACTGCCCGGTCAGAAAAAGCTGCTGTTTGGACTTAAATAGGCATATAAAAATATTAACTAACATCTTCACCTCAGATCGTGACCAAATAAATGGATGCACCTCTTGATGAAAATAACATCACATTTAATTCCATAATTTCCCATCAAGATCTTGTATTGCCAATGCAAGAGTCCAGTAAAGTAGCACATCCCAAAGACTTAAAGCTACACTGTGTAACTTTTTTAGTTTATTCGTAGCTAAAAACACTTAGTTCTTTCAAAAATATATGTGCTCATTAATGTATATTTACTTCTTTCAAGTAATAAAGTATTCTCGTAAGTTTATAATATGCCATTGAAAATACATACGGGTAAGGGGTTCGAATGGGGGTCGCCATGTTGCCCCTCCATCTTGAAAGTACATTAGCCAAAGAGGGACATACCCGTAAATTTAAGCTTCGCCTTTCGCGTTTTAACACTCTGTAACGAGTAGGAAAATAGTGTTGCCCCTTTAAGAGTGTTCGCCCCGGTTGGAGCGCCTGCGTTCTGTGTGTGTGTGTGTGTGTGTGTGTGTGTGTGTGCACTGCGCCTCGAGCTCCCATGTGTGCGGATTATTTTCTGTCTCTGTTGCTAACATTCATTTATTTTTGTTTTGTTGGGTAATGCTGTGGACGGAAGTGGAGTTTGTGCCGGGCTCTTCTGGGGGGTTCCGCGGGGAATAAAGTGCGGGCTGTTTGATCGCCTCCGTGTTTGCATCGACTCCAGTTGCGTTGAGTGAGCTATCCGTATTTTTCACCCGGACACACGCGTTACAACTCGATGGCGAATGTGAAGAGAGGGATTGCTGGATCGAACTGGAAGCCATGTTAATCTTGGACTAAATCGGCCACCGTAGGAGTTAAAACGAAATCGGAATTGGAGAAACTAATATTTACTGGATGGTCATATACCCTTTCACCGCTAGATGGGGGAAAATATCACACAGTGTAGCTTTAATATTGGCATTGTTGTTCTGGAATATGGCCATGATGTGTCTATTGTAGTCCGGGCAGTGTGTGTATAATAATGTGACAGCAGGAGGGATGACGTACTGGCGATGAGCAGCGTGTCCATGCGTGGAGGCGGCTGCGGAGGCTTGAACATCTTGCTCAGGTCCTCCTCGGGAAGCGGCGGCTCTCCTCGGCTCTGTCTCTGCGTGTTCTCCTGCTGCCGTCTCTGAACGTACTACAGGGAGGAAGAGAGCACACGGTTATCCTGACCTTTCACCTCCGGCTTCTGAGATGGCCGTGACAGAGAAGGCTGATGCTGGGTTTAACAGCAGCCGAGCAGTGGGAATTAGATTTGATTAAAGAAATGAGTAAATAAAGAGAGAATGGCTGTGTCACACGGTATCAGAGGAGTTTGGGAGGTCACATGTACTTCAATCAATCATGAAGTCCAGCAAGGCCATTACAGTCTCGTACAGACCTTGGTACACAGACACTCAATAAATCTCAGATCCCACACACTCTCGCTTCAACGGGACAATCTGCAGCCTCATACGTCACACAAGTCAAGAAATTATATTTAAATAACTAAGAAAACATATTCATCTGCATAGAGGGAATATAGAAACTATTTTTAGGACCATTAAAAAGTTTTTATTTTGTTCATTAAATTCAGCTTATGTACTTTACAAAGTTACAACTCAAATACAAGTTTGGGTCAGACAGATTATTATCATTTTCTATTTAAATAAATTCATACTTTTATTCAGCAAAGACTCGTTAAATTGATCAAAAGTTATATAATGTTACAAAATATTATATTTTAAATAAATGCTGTTCTTTTGGACTTTCGTCTCAAAGAGCCCTGAAAAAAATCAGTTTATATTATTATTATTATTAATAAAAAAATATTAAATTGATCAAAAGTGACAATAAAGACATTTATAATGTTAAAAAATATTATATTTAAAAAAAAATGCTGTTCTTTTGACCTTTCGACTCAGAGCCCTGAAAAAAATCAGTTGATATTATTATTATTAATAATAAAAATTGATAAAAATGACAGTAAAGACATTTTAAAATGTTAAAAAAAATTATATTTCAAATAAATGCTGTTCTTTTGACCTTTCGACTCAAAGAGCCCTGAAAAAATATGTGTTGATAATAATAATAATAATAATAATTAAATTGATCAAAAATGACAATAAAGACATTAATAATGTTATAAAAAATATACTATATTTCAAATAAATGCTGTTCTTTTGACCTTTCGACTCAAAGGGCCCTGAAAAAAATCAGTTGATAATATATATTTTTTTTTTAATAAAAAAATACTAAATTGATCAAAAGTGACAGTAAAGACTTTTATAATGTAAATAAAAATTATATTTAAAATAAATGCTGTTCTTTTGAACTTTCGACTCAAAGGGCCCTGAAAACAAATTTGTTGATAATAATAATAATAATAATAATAAAATTGATCAAAAATGACAATAAAGACATTTATAATGTTATAAAAAATATACTATATTTCAAATAAATGCTGCTCTTTTGCCCTTCCGACTAAGAGCCCTGAAAAAAATCATTTGATATTATTATTATTATTATTATTAATAATAAAAATTGATAAAAATGACAGTAAAGACATTTTAAAATGTTAAAAAAAATTATATTTCAAATAAATGCTGTTCTTTTGACCTTTCGACTCAAAGAGCCCTGAAAAAATATTAGTTGATAATAATAATAATAATAATTAAATTGATCAAAAGTGACAATAAAGACATTAATAATGTTAAAAAATATACTATATTTCAAATAAATGCTGTTCTTTTGACCTTTCGACTCAAAGAGCCCTGAAAAAAATCAGTTGATAATATTATTATTAATAAAAAAAAATTAATTGATCAAAAGTGACAGTAAAGACATTTATAATGTAAATATATATATATATATATATATATATATATATTATATTTCAAATAAATGCTGTTCTTTTGAACTTTCAAACTCAAAGAGCCCTGAAAAAAAATCTGTTAAAAGTCAATAAATTATATTTAAATAACTAAGAAACCATATTAATGTGCATAGAGAATATAGAAACTAATAAAAAAGTTGTTTGTTTATTTTTATTATGCACTTTACAAAATTACAACTTAAATACAAGTTTGGGTCAGACAGATTATTATTTTTTTATTTAAATAAATAAATACGTTTAAAAATCAGTTGATATGAATGTTAATAAACATATAACGTAAATATATTATTTATATAGATAATAAATGTCTTCACCAAATGAGCAGATTAGAAATTATGAATTATTAATTTGTAAATATTTTTTTATTTTTTTAATACTTCAAATATTTTACTAAAAAGAAAAAAATGGTATAAAATGAATTTATGTCGTATTTATTTAATCATTTGTATTCATTCGTTGGGGTGAATGGAGGGGAAATGTGTTTAATGTCACAATGCAAAAAAACGAGCTTCAGAATATTCTTAGATTTCTTCATGCAAAAATATAACTTCCTATTTGTGTACCTTCTTTTGAGGTGAAATACTGTCTATACTGTGTATTACCTAATTCGATTTAAGAGTAAAATCTTTCACTGCTAAAACTAAAACAAGCCTCCAAAGTGCAACCCTGAGTTTTGGAAACAGAGCTTTGATTACAGCCTCAGAGATAATTCCTGGCTTTGGAGTCGCACGGTTTCCTCAATTACGACTGTGATATAATTATATCTTCCAGAGCATCACATCAAGAGTGAAACATCAAGCCTCATCAGCGTACGCCCCTTATTGTGATCTGTGTGGTGACAGCCTGTTTTCCCACCAGCTATACCATTAACAGTAACTAGCGTTTACATGCTTATGACAGCTCTCATCCAACCAGATCAGACGACATGGTCTTGCCTTTCATAGTTACGCTGATGATATTCAGATTTATTTCACAGTCAAACCCAACTCAGCTTATCCTCTCGCTTCTGTTAACCCCTGCCTTCAGGAACTTAAAACCTGGATGACTGATAACTTCTTCCAGCTTAATAGCTTGTTTGCAATCACGTGGTTCTGATGACGGGTGATATTCAGATGGAGGGCAGGAAGTGGAAAACAGAATGGACGAGATGGAGGAAAGTCTGTAAAGTGCTGGTTTAGAAAGCTATAAACAGAAAAATCACAACATATGTTGGACGTGATCCTTATGTTATGAAGAGGAGCGATTTTTCTACTGAATTGCAAGACTTACCTGCCATCGAGACGGTTGATATAACTAAGTTAGAGAATGTGAAGCTGCCGTCACGCTGGTCTGGTCTGGTTTGTTTATATCGCGCTGCCTTTCTGCTAGCGAGTTTAGGTTATTTAGATTTTCTGTCGACTCGTAATTGTGAAAAATGTCACCATTGTCGGTCATTCATGTTGATTTGAGAATTGCCATATGAACTCTCACCATCTTTCAGGTGGAAAACTGGACAATGTGATACACTTTTCCGCTTTTCTAGGTGTAAAAACACCGGTTGAGGAGGGGACGGTAAGACGATAGCAAATCTAGTAATAATGTCTGATTAAACCTACTGCCAAATAATCACATTGCTTTTTAAGGTTCTGTATTTAGTTTGGTTTAATAAGTGACATTACATTTGCGAGTATGATTCTCACTTCACTTGCACGCAGCCACTTCAAAACTATTCACAAGCTTCCATAGATGTGACTTAGATTGTCATTTGTTGAAATAAATATATATATATTTTTTAAAATACACTGTGTCGGTGTCTGTCCGCTGAATGTGACCATCTCCGACTCTCCTGCGTGAAGTTTCAGTACATTTACATCTTTCCAACAAAGAAATAGATCGACTTCTGTCAGCTTGTTTAACACATTTTATTTGGACACATTTACCATATAATGATGCTGAAGCAGCGGCGTATGACACGGTCTTTACGGTAACTAACCAGATCAACATTGTGAACCAAATTCTTCAAAACTTCAGTGAAAACATCAAATGGACATGCACTGAAATAAAATATATTTTCTAAACTGCAAACGGTACCAAGAAGAATGTGAATATTTAACCAAGTCAAAAACCAAGGTAAGCCTGTGTCCGTATTAAGTTCAGTATCAGCAGACGCAAACGACATTAAAGGAGACAACTTTTAACGTAAAATGATAGGAGTTACGTAAAGGATAAAAGCTCTGTGTGGTTTCTCGGTTTGAGCAACAATAAACGATGCAAAACAGGCATTTTGAGTTTGTGTTAGTGATTCCTATGTAGAAAATCACTTCCTGCCCTCCATCTGCATTTTGCGGTACAGCAGTGACGTCACGCGCAAACACCCTGTACTGATAAAACTGAAATCCTGTTGATTGACTCTAAATCACACAATTTGCCACATGATGACGTTTTTATTGGCATTGATTACACCTTCAAAAACTGTGCGAAATCTGGGAGTATTGCTCGACTCCACGTTATCTTTCGACTCACATATTGGTCAGACGATTAAGTCATGCTTTTTCCACCTGTGAAATATTGTTCGTATCCGTCGATCCCTCAACTTTAACGATGCTGAAACTGTTATTCACGCTTTTATAACCTCCAGATTAGACTACTGTAACGCCTTATACAGCGGCTTACCAACTAAGGCTATACATCGCCAAACTCTGCTGCTCGAGTCCTAGCATTTAATACAAAATCCGTACACATCACTCCCATCCTCAACCAACTTCACTGGCTTCCTGTGGCCAGTCGCATCGAGTTTAAACACACGCGCACGTGGCGGCGCACGTCCAATCACGCCATATATAATAAGCGCAATAGAAACTCATTGAAGAGAATTCATGAAATAAAAGTAAAGTACCAATAAATCACGTAACTGGTTCGACGTGTGTGAGCTGGGAAGGCATGCAGTTATGATGTGCATTCTGTTCATCAGGAGCAGTTTTCATGTTTCATTAACAGTTCATAAATTAATATGTATTTGCCATGGTAACTGTTGTTTCCATAAACACAAAATGCCACTTTATTTTCACTTCATGTTATTTTGTTTATTTTTACATTAGTGTGGTGGCTACTTTATAGTATTAACAAAACCTGCTTTTTATTAGTTATAGGCCTATTTATTCATCAGTATTAGTCATATTCATACAATGAATGTGTTTGTTCAGTAGGCTGGAGTGAGACATTACTTGTGTGTGTCATCAATTTTTATGAAATAAATGTGCTTTTTTTTTAGAACATTATGGTAAATGAGTAGATTATTTCTGACTAGTCTACAGTGCAGGCATTTATTTCATTTTAGTTTACTCAGTTTTGCTATCTACTGTAACGAAAACGTGAAGCCAATGTATAAAGGTAATAAAGATACAGTTAACGAGTTAAAATATTGCTGTTATTATTATTATTAAGTTAAAAGTGAATCTAGTGTTATTATTGCTGGTGCCCGCCATGAACCCTGATTCCATGAACCGTGGCATAGGTGTATCGTTACACCCCTAACATTTACCAATATAGCGGGTGAATTATGTATATGATGTATATTACGGTTTATGATGAACTATATGCCTTTCTCCACTGACGTTCTGAGTTGTTCAAAGCGTTTCTAAGGATGCTGACTGATACTGAAGGCAGAGTGAGATGGCGAACGGGAACATGGTTTGTGTAACATTATTAGCGGTTTGATAATGTAGTCAAGCAAAAGGATAATCATATGAATTAACGTTATGTGTCCAACGTCATTGTGCAGCTTTTACCTCAGTAAGTTGGCCGATTGTATTTCTGAGCTGGTGTGAGTGGGGGGTGGGGACGGGGCTAATTTGCATATTCATAAATCCGTGTTTACTGAATGAAGCAACTGTGTCGAGTTACATTCAAGCTATTTTAAGACACAAAGACATTAATTTTTTTTTTAAATGTGTAATTTTGCTGATCAAAGATGAGTTTTAAGGGATAAAATTATTGACTAAAAATAAAAATAAAACTCACCCTGGTGTTGTTCTAATGCCGTATGCCCTTTTCGCTCAAGCTTGTCCATATAATGGCAGTGAATAGCGACCAGCTATAGTATATTCAGTATAGGTTTGGTGGGGGGAAAAAAACGAAATTGAAAATCCTGACCATGGCCATTCATGAGACTCTATTAGCGCCGCAGGTCACTCCGACACGCCCAGAAAAACTTGAGAGAGTTGAGAGAGATCAAGATTGATAAAAATGTGACGTACTTCTCTGAGGTGTTTGTCGCAAGCTATCGCGTTTAAACTCAGGGAAGAAATCTTGATTTCTCTCAACTTGTAATAGAGTAAATAGAGTCTCATGAATGGCCACGGTCATGATTTTCATTAATTAATTAGTGCTGTCAATTGATTACAAAATTTACAAATTTGCAAATTTTTCTGTAATTAATCGCGATTAATCACACCTAACATTAAACATTTTACATATTTTTATATTGTAATTATTTCACATTTAATCTCCAAATTAATGTAGAAACAACGTAAAGACAGTATATTTTACATATTTAATTAATGCCATCTTTTTATGAATGAAGGTCAGTATCAATGATACCAATATTGATACTGATTGATTTCTTTTCCTCAATTTCAGCATTACTGTATAATTGGAAGCTATCAATTTGAACATTTATTAGGCTTTAAAAATACAACTTTTAATTTAAGTGAACATAAAATACTCATAAACCCATTATAATAAATGTCACATTTCCAATGTCACTGGCCTTCAATATATCAGGATTCAATTTTATCTATCGGCCCAGTCAGAACACTTCAGATTTTTACTGCACAAAGTGTTTTTGTGTTTTTGACCCATGTAACCTTGCGCTTTTCAGATTTTCAGATGGGTCTAACAGGTAGGTATATACAGAGAAACTAAAGTTCTTAAACACAGTCTTCACTGCATGAAATATCAATTAAATATAGACTAATCTTTATTAAAGCTACAAAAGTTATTCAGTCAAGTTCTTTGATTAACTTTAATGCATTAATGACAGGTTTATTAGGCTGCTGTCACTTTAAGAGCTGACATGACACGCATCCTATTGTCACACACAACTTAATGTACATTTGAGACTTAATTTAACTGTGTGTGTGTGTGTGTGTGTGTGTGTGTGTGTGTGTGTGTGTGTGTGTGTGTGTGTGTGTGTGTGTGTGTGTGTGTGTGTGTGTGTGTGTGTGTGTTGTTTATTTTATGGCGTCGCAAAATACATTGTCTACGGCAATTTCATTATTTGGATGATTGCAATGTAGTCAAGATGAAGGTGTAACTCCAGCTGTAAAATGGTCCAAAACAGAGCTCGCATCATTATTCCTTGTGTCTGATTTACATGTTTCGCGGTTGAGCAGCATGACCCTGATTAATCCATGATCGATAGGTTTCACTGCTTAAATGTATTATCGACAATTAACTGATCGTCGATTAATCATTAACATCCCTAGTACAGACACAGTACATTCACGTTGTTTCCACACACACTCAGGAAGGATGATACACACTCTGGGTGTTATATTAGACCGCAACCTGACATTCGAAAATCATATTTCATATGTTACAAGAACGCCATTTTTCCACCTTAGAAACATTGCTAAGCTACGTAACATGCTATCTATTCCTGATGCAGAAAAGTTAGTTCATGCATTCATGACCTCGAGATTAGATTACTGTAATGCTTTATTAGCTGGTTGTCCTGCATCCTCAATAAACAAACTACAGTTAGTCCAAAACGCAGCTGCTAGAGTTCTTACTAGGTCAAGAAAATATCTTCTATCGCCCTACAATCCATCGCGCTCTTTAAGGTCACTAAACTCTAGGCTTCTGGTCATTCCTAGGATATCTAAGTCCACTAAAGGAGGGAGGGCTTTTTCACATTTGGCTCCTAAACTCTGGAACAGTCTTCCTGATATTGTTCGAGGTTCAGACTCGCTGTCCCAGTTTAAAACTAGATTAAAGACGCATCTCTTTAGCCAAGCATTCACATTATAATTACCTTTTATACTACAGTTAAATCGGATCAAAAGCATTAATATAATATTCTGAACAGCAGCTACGCTAATTATTTCCCATCTGCTTTTCTGTTATCTCGGGACACTAGTCCCAAGGTAAATAGTTCGTCAGCTCCAGTTTGTATCCAGCCTCTCATGGAGACTTCGGATGCCCCAACACCTGTGATGAGACGACTCCACACCTGTGAAGAGACGACTCAACGCCTGTGAAGAGACGACTCCACACCTGTGAAGAGACGACTCAACGCCTGTGAAGAGACGACTCAACGCCAGCGTTGTTATGGCCTAAATTAATACACGACTGATTAATTTTTCGAACATTATTCTTTAACATTGTCTTTCTAACATTTTTACTGTTCATCTATAAAATGCACTTTCTGTAAAGCTGCTTTGAAACAATGTGTATTGTGAAAAGCGCTATACAAATAAATTTGAATTGAATTGAATAATGTTTGATTTGTCATATGCACGTTGTTGTGATTAGTAATCGTAGGTTTATGCAGTCAAAGCGGTTGATTTAGGAGTTTTTTCGGCGTCTGTGTTTGGTATCGCAGCTTGACTCGTCTAAAATGAAAACAATCTCGTTGTTGATCTGTACACACACTATACACTGTGAATGCTGTAACGTTTTTTTATGTAATGTTTTTTTCATGGGTGCTTAGGTATAACTTTATTATAAAATATAATTATATGGACTCCTTATATTTGGTTATTTGGTGTCATTTTGGAGTCTCCAATGATCCCTAAAGCGATCCAATCACTTCGAATGATCCAGAATGCAGCAGCACGTCTTGTCTTCAACGAGCCCAAAAGGACCCACGTCACACCTCTCTTCATCTCCCTGCACTGGCTACCACTCGCTGCTCGCATCAAGTTTAAGGCGCTGACCCTTGCATACATAGCCACCACACGCTCAGCTCCTGCTTACTTTGACCCCATTCTACAAATCCACACCCCAACCAGAAGCCTTCGCTCAGCAAAGGAACGACGGCTTGTGGTACCATCACAGAGGGGGAAAAAATCCCTTTCCAGAACATTTTCATTCAACGTTCCCAGCTGGTGGAACGATCTTCCCAACACCATCCGAAACGCAGAATCATTGACATCATTCAAAAGTCAACTTAAAACTCACCTCTTCCGTGAGCACTTAACCTCATAAAAAAAAAAAAAGACTTTCTTCTTCCCTCCCTACTCTAGCCTGTGCTACACTGAGCAATGTACACGGTCTCAGGATTTCAGGCTCTTATTGCGCTTCTCGACTCTTCATGACCAATCGCTTCATGTTCGCCCAAGTTGTAAGTCGCTTTGGATAAAAGCGTCTGCTAAATGCATAAATGTAAATGTAAATGTAAAGCTGCAGAAAATACAGTTTAGTGAGAATAACCTTCAATCTGATTGTTTACTTTGGATATTGAATATTTTGACAAAATTAATGTGTTTAAAGAGATAAATGGTGTATGCTTAATTTCACGATAAGTGTGCAATTAAAAATCTATAGCTACAGCCCTACTTAAAACACATACAAATGACAAAGTGAAAGTGATCGGTCGTCTTCAAGGCTTGCTCATTGGATCGGCTCTCTGTGTCACAGAAAACAGCTCTCGAGCACTGAAGTGCTATGTTTTCCATATTGATCTTATTGAATGGTGTAAAATCACTTGAATGTTCAAACTTGCACGCCTTTTAACATGCAATTGACAAACTTTTGTGAGGACGCTGTCTGCGTGTGTTGACTCTGTGTTGCTTCCATGCCACTGAAAGTCACATCAAATCCATGCTTTAATAGGTTTCATCAGTCCAGTCTGTGGCTAGCAAGCATAAATGTCTGCGTTTAGCTTCATGTTCGACGACGGTATTCTATAAATATGAAGATCGTGTTTTTTGCATTCCGTTTCTGACATCCAAAGGCACAACGAGACATTGTTTTTCTCTTATTCTGTGTGTTATTCTGCTCACAAATGGTCTCCAGCACACTTTTCTCGACGGTGGATCTCTAAGTGAAAGGGCGCTTTGCTGGATCACCTGATGTTTCTGCTGCTGCTGCTTGCTGAGACTGCGGCAGTGGTTGTTGTACTTGATGATGTCCTGACTCATGTCGTCCACGCGGTCCATCAGCATCTGCAGGCTCTTCTCCAGATGAGAACTGTAGAGGAACAACATGGTGAAGAATGGAAATCATCACTTTTCATGTGACTGCTTGTTACTTAGTGAACACTTCTTACAGTACACAAAGAGATTCATCTTTATCTTTATCCTAACTTGCGTTCACAGGTCGTCCATAAAATGACCTTTATATTATTGTCCAATTTTTGGGGGGCAATACTGATGAAAATACAACAAAGAAGGGAAAAGAAAATCAGAGACACACTGATATATATATATCGTTTTTTGCACATTTTCGTCATTACAAATACACTACCACTGAAAATTTGGAGTTGTTTTTTAATTTGTATTATTTTTTAAATTATGTTGAAAGTTGATTATTTTTACGGTTGCATTTATTTTATTAAAATATACCATCAAAAAAACGTTTGTATTTTAATGTGTATATATCATATTTTCTATGCATTTCATTTATTTATTCTTATATGTGTGTGTGTGTGTGTTTAAGCAGCATGTTTTGAGATATATATATATATATACACACACACACACACACACACACACACACACACACACACACAATGAATTTATAATTTTTCCCCTTGTTTTAACCCATTAACTGTCACCGTCCCACTGGCGTCCCGCTTGGCGGTCTTTTTTTTTTAATCGCCTTTTTTCGTATCATATATTTTTAGTAATTTTCATAAGTTTGGTATCATTCAAAAGCTTACAAACTCAAAATTCATCCTGTGAAAACCGTTTTGAAATCGGACGTTGCATTACCATGGAAACTGTACTCGAAATGCTTCAAGCGGGCTCCTCCCCTTGTGGGCGGTGTCATGTTCCATATTACAACATTTATTTTAACTACTTTATTATAAAAATCTTTTCTAATCTTGACAAAACACATATCATCGGAAAGGTCTGAGTCTCAAGGTTCCATATTTGGTGATTTAGTGTTTTGTAATAGAAGTGATATTTGGACCGAATTTTGTAATTTGTCACAGGAAAATGCATTAAAAAAAATTCAATGGAATGTGGATGTCACCCAGTGGCTATTTTTGATATTACGCCTAAACAAAATCTCATGGGAACTTCAAATTTTGTGATATCGACTTCAAATTTGGAACACAACTTGGTTAGACATATGGCTTTGATTTTATAGTAATTTTAGAGACTTTTTTAATGTAAAATATAAATTTTATATAAAATAAAAAATATTTAGGACAGTACTTTTAATTGACAGTAAATTTAAACTTCCATAACCTTTTCATACTTGCATCTTTTGAATTGCTTTCACTTCAGCAATAATCTGCAGAGTGTCTTCTTTAAAACAAGACCAAACTTAATATTCCTGAATTACGGTATTCTTGAATTACAGCGATTTAAGTTTGGATAGTGCATTTTCACGTCTATTCTCAAAAACGGGGGCGATGGTTAAGCACAGAACTCACTACATTTGGTTTGGAAAAATGAGGCAGATAAAAGTCTTTAAATCTTATACAATTTTGCTCAAATGTATTTTGTTTTTAATAATATTTCACCTGAAAACGAGACAAATACTGAAATTAACACTGATTAGGAAAATGAAGAATTTGCTGTGAATTCCTTCTATTTAATTTCTATGGTAATAGTTTTTTCAACGCTCATTTAATATCGTTTATTCGCTCATAGCACATTGTTATTGAAAAGTCAGCACTCTCAAATTCACTAATAAATGATCAGAAATGTAAAACTCCAAGATCTCGGCAATGCAACAGATCTTATGGGAACGTCACATGATCAAAGCACATCTTAACCATCAACAGAGTAACACGGAATATAAAAAGAGATGATAGCATGGATTCCTCATTAATAATTCATCCTATTCCGCATACATCAAACACATTTGCATGCATCATGTGATATGCAAAACAGGTTCCACTGTAACTGTAGAAGAATGAGATCCATATTTTATAACAGGACAGCGGCCCATAGGAGCAAGGATGGGGAAAATGTCTTCAAAAGCGGTTTATCTGTTCTCGGTAAACCCCATTAACAGCGAATTAGCCTCGCCAGCACGTTCCATTAATCTTGTAGAAAAACGCTGGACGCATGTGAGGACGTGAGATCCCGCGGGTGCGGACAAACCAGGAGCAGCTCTCCATCATGCATGAACATGCACATACACACAGAGACTGATGTTAACACTGGTATGGTCCGTGTGGAACAACACAACTGGAAAAATACAGATAAAACCATCTTCGTCTTGGTTTGCAACTAGTCCAAGTTGGTCAATAGCCAGTCCGAGCTGGTTGACCAGCCTGTGGTCGAGCGAGTAGATCTTGGATCAGCGACAAACCTGCTTTATGACCTGGTCAACAGCCCCCGGACAGCGAATGGACTTTATTACTCTCTGTATCTGTTTCTGAATGAATGAACACTGTCGTTCAGGAGCTGTTTTTCTACATGAACTAACACTTTTATTCAGCGAGGATGCATTAAATTGATCAAAAGTGACATTTATAATGTTACAACTATTTTCAACATTGATTTAATAAACATAAATGTTTCTTCCGGAGCAATTCCTCATATTAGAGTGATTTGTGAAGGATCAAGTGACACTGAAGACTGGAATAATGATGATAAATTCAGCTTTGATCACCGAAATAAATAATATTTTACTATATAATCAGACAGAAAACAGTTCATTTAAATTGTAATAATATTTCACAATATTTACTGTATTTGTTATCATATAAATGTAGCTTTGCTGAGCACAAGAGACTTTTAAAAGAAAAAATTATAATATTTTACTGACCGGAAACTTTTTTTGAATGGAAGTATATTCCGGTATTAATCAAACGGTATTATATATCGGTATTATATATATTTATATTAGGGCTGTCAAAAGATGAATCACGATTAATCACATCCAAAATAAAAGTTTGTGTTTACATAATATATTTGTGTGTACTCTGTATAATTATTATGTTTATATAAATATTCATGTATATATTTAAGAAATATTTGCATGTATATACTGTATACATTTATATAATTTATATTATATATAAATATAAATATTTTATATATAAATATAATAAATTTTTCTTAAATATATACATGCTTGTGTGAGTTTTTATATATAAATAATAATTATACACAGTTCACACACATATATTATGTAAACACAAACTTTTATTTTGGATGTGATTAATCGTGATTAATCTTTTGACAGCCCTAATATATATATATATATATATATATATATATTTTTTTTTTAATCTCTTGTGCCACCAAAGCTGCATTTATTTGATAAAAAATACAAAATATATAACACTGGCCTAGTGGTTTTTGGGATATTTTACTGAAAAAAAGGTTACATAGTGCACCTTTAACGTCCCTCTGTTTTTAGTGACTGAAATGTGCATCTTGTTGACATATTTTTGTTTTAAGATGGAAATTTGACAGGCTTGTAGTGCAGTTCAATAGAGGTCTATGGCGGTTTTGCCCTCCAGGGCTCTGCGACAGTCACATGACTGAAAACTATGAATAATGACTGTTATTAGCTCACTTTGATTCAGACTTCAGTGAATTCAGTGAATCGATAAGTGAAGAATCGAATCATTTGAATCAGTTTCTTCAGTTCAAAACGACATAAAAAGTACAATTTTATGCTTTGGAATGTAATGAAGTAAAGTTAAAGTTTTCCAAAATAAAAATACTACTTAGTAACAAATTAAAACCACCACTGGTATTGACCAATATATTAATATGCCCTTTATGGCTTATTGTGTTAGTAAACAAAGCAATGACAGAAAGCTAAGTCTGAATACTAAAATAAAAATTTTTACGAAAGCAAGACTCCTTAGCAAAATGTTGATTTACGATGTTGTGACACTTGGGCCAACCGTAGACACAACCTCACTATGTCTCCAAAACACTGAGAACAAGATCCAGAGTCTGTGCATCGTGAAGGAACAGTGATTCAGATCAGGGCTGATGATGCTCACGGTGTATTCAGGGAGGAGAACGCGCTGTAAACCACATCTTAACTGGACTTTGAACAGCAAAGAAATAAATAAAAATCCCATATACACAGATTTCTTTTTTTTTCCTTTAACTGCCCCTACAGGGCAAGTTGTAGAGTTTGCTGGCGCTGCAAGTTTGGCAACAAAGCAAGCTTGTGAAGACTGAAAGAGAGAAAAGAGAATGTGTGTGTGTGTGTGTGTGTGTGTGTGTGTGTGTGTGTGTGTGTGTGTGTGTGTGTGTGTGTGTGTGTGTGTGTGTGTGTGTGTGTGTGTGTGTGTGTGGCCCTGGAAGCAGTTTTTAATGTTTCTGAAGAGTCTTTCTGTGGAGGCGCGCCAGCTCTGATGAATGAGGGCAAGCATCCCTGTATGACCTCCATCTTTTACCATGCACCTCATTATTCAGAGTCCAATGAGCTCTATG
This sequence comes from Romanogobio albipinnatus, assembly GCA_023566225.1. Classification (NCBI taxonomy): domain Eukaryota; kingdom Metazoa; phylum Chordata; class Actinopteri; order Cypriniformes; family Gobionidae; genus Romanogobio; species Romanogobio albipinnatus. The sequence goes on along the minus strand of CM042261.1, from coordinate 4,325,244 downwards.
GATCTTCCCCTTTGCTGCTACACACACACACACACACACACACACACACACACACACACACACACACACACACACACACACACACACACACACACACACGCTTTTACTGTATATACCCACATACAAAACACACTCATTCTGTATGAATTCATAACCAAAGGCACTACAAAAATATAGGTTCACTTAGACACGCCAATATTTCTGCGCATAAATATTTCTTTCAAGCCATATTGTGCTTTGAATTATTTGTATTACAAAAATATTTTTATTTCAACAATTATTGCTTAATTTCATACATTTTTGTGTAGGGAAAAAAGGTATGCACTTAATAAATACAACATTAACAATGATTACATTTGTATTAATTCCAGCAATAATAATAACAATAATTATCATTGTTGTGTTTTAACAATAATTATTATTTATATTTTTTTATGACCGCAATAAAAACAATTATAATTACTTTATAACATGATAACTTCGCCTTGCAGTCTAACTGAAAACATATTCATTGTGATTATTATTATAATTACAATTTTGAATTAGCTTTACATTTTATATTTTTAGTTTTCAAGTTAATTTTAGTGTATATATATATATACACACACACACACACTCACCTAAAGGATTATTAGGAGCACCATACTAATACTGTGTTTGACCCCCTTTCGCCTTCAGAACTGCCTTAATTCTACGTGGCATTGATTCAACAAGGTGCTGAAAGCATTCTTTAGAAATGTTGGCCCATATTGATAGGATAGCATCTTGAAGTTGATGGAGATTTGTGGGATGCACATCCAGGGCACGAAGCTCCCGTTCCACCACATCCCAAAGATGCTCTATTGGGTTGAGATCTGGTGACTGTGGGGGCCATTTTAGTACAGTGAACTCATTGTCATGTTCAAGAAACCAATTTGAAATGATTGGAGCTTTGTGACATGGGGCATTATCCTGCTGGAAGTAGCCATCAGAGGATGGGCACATGGTGGTCATAAAGGGATGGACATGGTCAGAAACAATGCTCAGGTAGGACGTGGCATTTAAACAATGCCCAATTGGCACTAAGGGGCCTAAAGTGTGCCAAGAAAACATCCCCCACACCATTACACCACCACCACCAGCCTGCACAGTGGTAACAAGGCATGATGGATCCATGCTCTCATTCTGTTTACGCCAAATTCTGACTCTACCATCTGAATGTCTCAACAGAAATCCAGACTCATCAGACCAGGCAACATTTTTCCAGTCTTCAACTGTCCAATTTTGGTGAGCTCGTGCAAATTGTAGCCTCTTTTTTCTTTGTAGTGGAGATGAGTGGTACCCGGTGGGGTCTTCTGCTGTTGTAGCCCATCCGCCTCAAGGTTGTGCGTGTTGTGGCTTCACAAATGCTTTGCTGCATACCTCGGTTGTAACGAGTGGTTATTTCAGTCAAAGTTGCTCTTCTATCAGCTTGAATCAGTCGGCCCATTCTCCTCTGACCTCTAGCATCAACAAGGCATTTTGGCCCACAGGACTGCCGCATACTGGATGTGTTTCCCTTTTCACACCATTCTTTGTAAACCCTAGAAATGGTTGTGCGTGAAAATCCCAGTAACTGAGCAGATTGTGAAATACTCAGACCGGCCCGTCTGGCACCAACAACCATGCCACGCTCAAAATTGCTTAAATCACCTTTCTTTCCCATTCTGACATTCAGTTTGGAGTTCAGGAGATTGTCTTGATCAGGACCACACCCCTAAATGCATTGAAGCAACTGCCATGTGATTGGTTGATTAGATAATTACATTAATGAGTGTGTGTATATATATATATATACAGGGAGTGCAGAATTATTAGGCAAATGAGTATTTTGACCACATCATCCTCGTTATGCATGTTGTCTTACTCCAAGCTGTATAGGCTGGAAAGCCTACTACCAATTAAGCATATTAGGTGATGTGCATCTCTGTAATGAGAAGGGGTGTGGTCTAATGATATCAACACCCTATATCAGGTGTGCATAATTATTAGGCAACTTCCTTTCCTTTGGCAAAATGGGTCAAAAGAAGGACTTGACAGGCTCAGAAAAGTCAAAAATAGTGAGATATATTGCAGAGGGATGCAGCAGTCTTAAAATAGCCAAGCTTCTGAAGCGTGATCATCGAACAATCAAGCGTTTCATTCAAAATAGTCAACAGGGTCGCAAGAAGCGTGTGGAAAAACCAAGGCGCAAAATAACTGCCCGTGAACTGAGAAAAGTCAAGCGTGCAGCTGCCAAGATGCCACTTGCCACCAGTTTGGCCATATTTCAGAGCTGCAACATCACTGGAGTGCCCAAAAGCACAAGGTGTGCAATACTCAGAGACATGTCCAAGGTAAGAAAGGCAGAAAGTCGACCACCACTGAACAAGACACACAAGCTGAAACGTCAAGACTGGGCCAAGAAATATCTCAAGACTGATTTTTCTAAGCTTTTATGGACTGATGAAATGAGAGTGAGTCTTGATGGGCCAGATGGATGGGCCCGTGGCTGGATTGGTAAAGGGCAGAGAGCTCCAGTCCGACTCAGACGCCAGCAAGGTGGAGGTGGAGTACTGGTTTGGGCTGGTATCATCAAAGATGAGCTTGTGGGGCCTTTTCGGGTTGAGGATGGAGTCAAGCTCAACTCCCAGTCCTACTGCCAGTTTCTGGAAGACACCTTCTTCAAGCAGTGGTACAGGAAGAAGTCTGCATCCTTCAAGAAAAACATGATTTTCATGCAGGACAATGCTCCATCACACGCGTCCAAGTACTCCACAGCGTGGCTGGCAAGAAAGGGTATAAAAGAAGAAAATCTAATGATATGGCCTCCTTGTTCACCTGATCTGAACCCCATTGAGAACCTGTGGTCCATCATCAAATGTGCGATTTACAAGGAGGGAAAACAGTACACCTGCTGCACGCAATGTTGATGGTGAACAGATCAAAACACTGACAGAATCCATGGATGGCAGGCTTTTGAGTGTCCTTGCAAAGAAAGGTGGCTATATTGGTCACTGATTTGTTTTTGTTTGGTTTTTGAATGTCAGAAATGTATATTTGTGAATGTTGAGATGTTATATTGGTTTCACTGGTAAAAATAAATAATTGAAATGGGTATAAATTTGTTTTTTGTTAAGTTGCCTAATAATTATGCACAGTAATAGTCACCTGCACACACAGATATCCCCCTAAAATAGCTAAAACTAAAAACCACTTCCAAAAATATTCAGCTTTGATATTAATGCGTTTTTTGTGTTCATTGACAACATGGTTGTTGTTTAATTATTAATGTTGTAAAATGAATCCTCAAAAATACAACTTGCCTAATAATTCTGCACTCCCTGTATATAGTTATTAGGGTTTAATTTCTTTTAATTTCAGTTTTAGTTTATTTATTTCCAGTTCATTATTTTAGTGCTTAAATTTAACTAATTGTACTGCAACATTTCTAATTTTAGATTAGTTTTCTTTTTTTTTCAACTAATATTTATATTTTATTTCATTCCAGCTTTGTTTCAAATAAACAGGAATGGTTTTAATAGCTTTAGTTAACTATAATAACCATGATTATATAACATTAACTACATTCTAAAAAAGCCTGGGTTGTTTCAACCCATGTTTGGATCAAATATGGACAAACCCAACAGTTGGTTTAAATTAAATAAAAATTTTAACCCAACGGCTGGGTTTGTCCATATTTGACCCAAACATGGGTTGAAACAGCTCACCCTTTTTTAGCGTGCATGACCCATAATAAGTATTTTAAGAATAATAAAAAGATACTTTATTCATCATTTTTACCTTCAAGGATGTCTCCAACATGAAGTTTGTCAGATTTATGTAATGTTGTCCCTTATTTACCCACAAACACAGGCAGAGCTCAGTCACACACACACACACACACACACACAGCCCTATCTGCATCTGCTGGCTTTCATTAGCATATTTAATAACATTTCACCATTTCTCGCTCAGTCTGAAACAACCACAAACAAATCAAAACAAAACTCTGCAGGTCTAAAATGGGCTTCATGAATAAACCGCCGGTCTCAAATGATTCAGTGAATATTAGCATCCCTTAAAAAAACAGTTGGAAGTTGTTTATCTTCTGTTTGATTGGGAACGAAAGCCCCTTCCATGACGGAAAGTGGAGCGTGTTAGTGATGCAGAGGCATGAGCCGAGCGCCGCACCGGGGAACGCAGTGTCCCAGTAAACGCTGAACCGCAGGAGAAAGGTGACTCATTAAAATCACACCGTCCTATTTCAGAGCACTATTGACGGAAGGTTTGGGTCATCTGGAGTCATCGCGACAGCATAACACAACACACACTGGCCAAAACACACACTGAACGAGTTGAGGTCCGTCTGGAGCACTTATCCCAACATGTGACAGTGACGTGTCAAACAGAGCTACTGATCAAACATGACAGCTTGTGCTTTGGTTTGGGAAACGATTACAGCAAAGACTGAGACACACACTATGTCCAGATGTGACATGATGAGTCTGTCCGCGCTCAGACAAATGATCCTAACAAGACAAGATGAGCAATACATTAAATCAAAATAAATTAAATTTAAAAAGAATTTGAATAAAATAAAACTAAATATAATTTTAAAAAAAATACATTAAAATAATTAAAACTAAATTAAATAATAATATATTCAAATAAAATAAATCAGAAATAAATTAAAATTAATTTATATTAAATTAAATAATAAAATATTATAATTAATAAATTAAAATAAAACTAAATAATAAAGAATAAAACTAAACTAAATTAAAACTAAATTAAATAATAATAATACATTCAAACAAAATAAAATTAAAATAAAACAGAATTACACAAAAATACAAATAAATTAAATGAAAAAAGATATGTATTTTAAATTAAATTAAATAAAAAAAATTATAAAATAAAACAGAATTAAATAAAATTCAAATAAAACTAAATATAATAAAGAATAAAACAAAATTAAATTATAATATATTCAAACAAAATAAAACAGTTAAATAAACCGAAATTAAATAAAAAATAAAAGAGAATGGAGCTTCGCAGAGGACACAAAACACCATAAAAGTATACATTTGCTATATTATCTCTATCAGGCAGAATCCTCATATCTCCTTATGTTTTACATCAGGGGTGTTCAAAATAAATTACATTTTAAATAAATTAAATTAAAATAAAACTGAATTAAATTAAATTAAAAATAAAACTACATTAAAAAATATTGTGGCTTTATATATGGTCAGACACTTGCATGTGTCATTATATTATCAGCATTTGACCAAAATTAAGCTCAAATGGAGATATGAGGTTTATGACCAGTGAAATGTTGGACATATACATGTTTTTTCCATCATTTTAAAGGCCACATCTGAGGCAGTAAGTGCATCGCATTAAGTTTTCATCAACTTGCATGTTATAAAGTTTACTGTAGCTATATGTGGGACACAAATTTCTGTCTTTTGGCCAAAATCTCATGTTATAAAAGATGAAGTGCTTCACACAGCATTGACTCTGACTCAATGACAACTCTTCTCCGCTTTCAAATACATAAAACATTAGCCTTTATATTTGTGTTTCTTGAGTAAAGATACACTTTACTTGTTCAGTTCGACCAGTCCTTTATTCACCATTGTATTGCAAACAAGCAGAGACGTGACACTTAATTCACGATAGAGGTGGGCGGAGTTATGAGGTTTGACCGACAGTTTGAGGAGCCAATGGAGTTACGAGATTTAGTCACAAGTTCTTAGCTTAAATCTTGGCAAAACCCACAGACAGATCTAAAGTGTGACCAATAGTAATGATTTATGGTGTAACAGGGGTGTCCAAAGTGAATTTCAAACGGCCCGCAGCTTGTCTATTAAAATATATTATACAGTGAGGAAAATGAGCATTTGAACACCCTGCTATTTTGCAAGTTCTCCCACTCTGAAATCATGGATGGGTCTGAAATTGTCATCGTAGGTGCATGTCCACTGTGAGAGACATAATCTAGAAAAAAATCCAGAAATCACAATATATGATTTTTTAACTATTTATTTGTATGATACAGCTGCAAATAAGTATTTGAACACCTGTCTATCAGCTAGAATTCTGACCCTCAAAGACCTGTTAGTCTGCCTTTAAAAATGTCCACCTCCACTCCATTTATTATCCTAAATTAGATGCACCTGTTTGAGGTCGTTAGCTGCATAAAGACACCTGTCCACCCCATACAATCAGTAAGAATCCAACTACTAACATGGCCAAGACCAAAGAGCTGTCCAAAGACACTAGAGACAAAATTGTACACCTCCACAAGGCTGGAAAGGGCTACGGGGAAATTGCCAAGCAGCTTGGTGAAAAAAGGTCCACTGTTGGAGCAATCATTAGAAAATGGAAGAAGCTAAACATGACTGTCAATCTCCCTCGGACTGGGGCTCCATGTAAGATCTCACCTCGTGGGGTCTCAATGATCCTAAGAAAGGTGAGAAATACGCCCAGAACTACACGGGAGGAGCTGGTCAATGACCTGAAAAGAGCTGGGACCACCGTTTCCAAGGTTACTGTTGGTAATACACTAAGACGTCATGGTTTGAAATCATGCATGGCACGGAAGGTTCCCTGCTTAAACCAGCACATGTCAAGGCCCGTCTTAAGTTTGCCAATGACCATTTGGATGATCCAGAGGAGTCATGGGAGAAAGTCATGTGGTCAGATGAGACCAAAATAGAATTTTTTGGTCATAATTCCACTAAACGTGTTTGGAGGAAGAAGAATGATGAGTACCATCCCAAGAACACCATCCCTACTGTGAAGCATGGGGGGGGGGGGGGGGTAGCATCATGCTTTGGGGGTGTTTTTCTGCACATGGGACAGGGCGACTGCACTGTATTAAGGAGAGGATGACCGGGGTCATGTATTGCAAGATTTTGGGGAACAACCTCCTTCCCTCAGTTAGAGCATTGAAGATGGGTCGAGGCTGGGTCTTCCAACATGACAATGACAGGCCAGAAACCTGACTGATCTAGAGAAGATCTGTGTGGAGGAGTGGGCCAAAATCCCTCCTGCAGTGCAAACCTGCTGAAAAACTACCGGAAACGTTTGACCTCTGTAATTGCAAACAAAGGCTACTGTACCAAATATAAACATTGATTTTCTCAGGTGTTCAAATACTTATTTGCAGCTCTATCATACAAATAAATAGTTAAAAAATCATATATTGTGCTTTCTGGATTTTTTTCTTTAGATTATGTCTCTCACAGTGGACATGCACCTATGATGACAATTTCAGACCCTCCATGATTTCTAAGTGGGAGAACTTGCAAAATAGCAGGGTGTTCAAATACTTATTTTCCTCACTGTATGTGGCCCGCCACGGATAATTTACAAATCGTGCAGTTTCACAATGTCAACGCAAGGTAGCAGTACTAGACTTTAGGCCAGGGAAACGTCGCCCAAAGTGGAACGAAACAGCACTACTTGTGCTCTGCGCTCTGACTCTTTTTTACAGTCTATGCTCTGAAAAAATGTGTTTACCTGCTGAGTGTCTCGATCACGCGCCCACTAAACAGCCGTGAGAAGCGTTCGAGTTCAGCGCAGAGGTCTCCGGTACGAGCTGCGAATCTCTCTGTGATTTAATTTCGTTTAAATCCAGTTAAACAGCACTGACTTAATCAACAACACTAACGTGCAAATCAGCTGAGCCGATTCAGTTAAAATACTTTTCAAACAACAATTCACCAACATTTATCATGGATTTACTGTGAAAACACTAACTGTAACCGTGGTCATTTGTCAGAAATGTAGGTTAATATCTAATTTTATTTAATTTGTAATGTAAACATGTATTAAATGAGTAATAAAGGCCAAATTGCAGACTATTTTTTACATAAACTTGCAGTTTTGTGCATTTATATTTATATGTTTATAGACTAAATACCTTAAAGCCATTCAAGATATTTATATTACAAAAACTCAATTCATTTAGATTATTTCCCCCAGGAATCAAGAAAAAAATATGTAATTTTCCTTAGTAAAAGCATCTTGATTTAAGAATTTTTTGATATTTGGACTGGAAAAAAGACCGAAATACCAAGTAAGAAAAGTCTTTTTTTGTAGTGTGGTTTTACCTGTGGTGATCTAAATCGAGCACTTATTAAATTTAAATAATAATTGAGTTCTAAAAAATTTCACCCATTAAAACTTTTTGGTTGATGAAAGTTATGTACAGATATTGTTAAATATCTATACATTTCATGTGTCCTATCTCAAGCTACTGTCAGCTCAAGCTTTAGTCAAATCTGTCATGTTTTATGCAAAAATTATGTCATTTTTATATATATATATTTTAGGGGTGTAACGGTACACGTACTCGTATTGAACCGTTTCGGTACAGGGCTTTCGGTGCACGCGAACGGTTATGAATGTAATATTTAACAGTTAACAGTCGGCTTGTTGTAAGCGTGGAACACACTTCAATCCGAGTTCCCACACGAGCATATTAAGTATTGAGTCAATTTTATCACGAAATTCAAACGATAAATGCCGTTTTAACGCTCTTTAATGTGACGTGACTGATAGACGCGTATCAGTTCAACTTAAAGCGCCGGCGCGTGAGTCAATGCGATCATCTCTTCCTAAAGAATAAACATAAATTAATACATCTTAAGGTGTGTTGAGGATACATTACAACTTACTGAAATGTATCATATGTCGTGTAATCGCTCCATCTGTGTTTCAACCGCGGAAAGACAATAAAACAGCTTGTAAACAATGTCAGGCAGAATCACATTTACTCAGAAGTCATTCAGTGTCCACAGCTGTAGCTCACTAGAGAAATCAACTCTTTCACTGAATACATGCACTATATTAGCCGTTATATTCATTATATTAGCCGTTATATATTCATTATATTAGCCGTTATATTCATTATATTAGCCATTATATTAGCCGTTATATATTCATTATATTAGCCGTTATATTCATTATATTAGCCGTTATATTAATTATATTAGCCGTTATATTCATTATATTAGCCGTTATATTCATTATATTAGCCGTTATATATTCATTATATACTACTAAGCCTGTTAGTGATGTCTTGTTTATTTAATGTATGTTTAAATAAACCTGTCATGAAAATTACAGCCACTAAATGATTATATTTCAACAACGAATAAAAATAATTAGATTTAGAAGTTAATGCAAAAACTGCCTTATGTGAAGCTTATGAGTGTTGATTATTATATCTAAAAATAAATAGCAACTGAATTTAGGCTAATAGTTTGGGCTCTGCTGTTAATCTTTAATAGCTATATGTAAGTAAGGGCTCCCTATATAGTTTACAGCATTATCTTTAAGAAACTTTTAGTTATAATTCATTTAAGGACAGACACAATTTTTTTCATTAAACCACTGTTGAATAAAAATTAATAAAAAGCAATTTTGTAAAACTGCTGTACCGAATCCATACCGAACCGGGACTTCAAAACCGAGGTACGTACCGAACCGTCAGTTTTGTGTACCGTTACACCCCTAATATATATATATATATAATAGAAAAGGGACCGGCCCCTGGGTATGTCCACAACATTGAATCTGGCCCCCTTTTAAAAAAGTTTGGACACCCCTGATGTAAAACATAAGGAGATATGAGGATTCTGCCCGATAGAGATAATATAGCAAATGTATACTTTTATGGTGTTTTGCGTCCTCTGCGAAGCTCCATTCCCTTTTCATTGTATCTGCATGGAAAAAATGAACCAGTATATTTCTTCTGTGTGCTTCACAGAGGAAAATAAGTCACACGGGTAAACAGAAACCAACCAAATAGGCTGGGTAGGACAACAAAAGAGATGGCTTTTTATCACTCCCTGCTTTATGGCATCATGTCTGGTCAGGACAAACACAAAAACATTGTGGGCTCACAGAAAAGAGCGTTACTGGAGTCGAGCGACGATTGCTTGGATTTATAGAGGAAATGATCAGAGGCGCCCGCTCTCGTTCCTGGCCAATTAAAGCGAGGCTTAAGGCCAAACAGATTCCAATGATGCGTCCAGATCATTGAGTAGAGTCAATGAAGTCCAGCAGAGCACTCTGGGATAGCGGATCACGGAGTTTAGCGGTTTGGGGAGCCACATTCAGCACAAATGGAAGTCTAGCACCACTGCATTGACAGCCGTGATGGATTCCACCCAACCCAAGGGGGGTGATTTTGTTTTCAGATCAAGCCCATGAGCCCCATCCTGAGTAGCAGGCTTTGTGCAGCAGTGAAGATATAAATCTGGGAGGTGATTTACAGTCTAAATCACTGTGGTAACTCAAGACGTAGATGTGGATCTGGGCTTCCCCCTGCTATTCACACACAAACACACACTACCAGGGTGCTGAGAACATGAGAAAAGGTAGAGGAGAAAATAATGAAAAGGGTTGAGCTCAGACTTACAGATTCTCACACACCCACCCAAATCACGTCTGCACGCCAAAACGCTGTAAAACTCATAATTCTTTTTTTATTCAGCCTTAAAACAAAAAAAAAAGGCAATTTGATTTCGCCCCCAGAAGAGGAGGGTTGGTTTGGAGTGGGGCTGCTGGGAAGAGAAGGATGGAAGAGAGAGAGAGAGAGAGAGAGAGGGGAAAGACAGGGAGGTATTGTGTTAGTGAGGCTGCAGTGGTTCAGTGTTTGCTTTGGTTTCTAGGGAAACGCCAGACTGTGAAGAGATAACTTAAACAGATGTGGAGAACCCGACGCACGGAGGGAGGGAGAAAAGGACAAAAAAAGAAATCAGGAAAAATAACGAAACAGAAAAGCCACAGATAAATCCGCCTTGTCTGAGAGCGTTTCTGGTATTCTGGTGTTTAAAGAGAACAAATCATGTCCAGAGAGAGAGTAAAGGAAAGAAGAAAACTGAAGAAAACAACTGATTAAAATAGAAGGAAATACATCGGAGGGTATAAACATACACCGGATGGTAGGCATGCAGGTTGCTACAGATGAGAAATTATTGTTTTGTATTATTAAATGATACAGGACTGTCAGAATCATGAAAATGTGCTGCTATAAATATAAATGGCCATTCATTTGTTTGTTCACGTCACATGCAGTTTAAGCTTTAAAGGTGCAGCGTGTGAAGCGACATCTAGTGGTGAGGTTGTGAATTGCACCCGCTCACCCCTCCCATTCGGAGCACATAGAGAAGCTACGGTGGCCGACACAGGACAAAAATGTCGTCGTCGGAGAGAGCAGAAACATGGTCTTCACTGTAAAGGGACCCGCGCTGTGTGTAGATAGAAATGGATCATTCTAAGGTAATAAAAACATTAAATAACGGTTCATTATGTAAGGTCTTTACACTCCACTGAAAACATAGTTATGTATATTATATTGCATTTCAGTCAATAGATCCTCATAAATACTACACACTGCACCTTTAATACACATGTAAGCAGCTGTTTATTTACTGAACATGGAAATATAATTGACGGGGTTTTTTTAAAGATTGTAAACAATTAGTAGGTAATGTGACAAGAATATAATTCAGATGTTACATTAACATATTCATTTAATATTATTAAATATTAAAGTATTTAAGTCCACTTCAGTTCACACTATTTTTAAGGAACCAAGCCCTTCATAAAATAAAAATATATATAAATAGAAAATAAACGAATAAATTAAAAAATACAAATAAAAATACAAATAAAATAAAACAATAAATAAATAAATAATAAATAAAATAAAAGTTTTAGGTCTTGTTTATGACTTTGTGATAATAAAATAATAATAAAATTAAACAAACGAATAAGTAAAATTATTATTTTTTAAATTAAAAAAATACAAACTTTTTAGAAAATAAATAAATAAATGAATAAATAAATAAATAAAAAATAGTCCACTTCATTTCACACTATTTTTATGGAACCAAGCCCTTCATAAAATAAATAAATAAATGAATTAATTAATTAATGCATATATATATATATTTATAATTATGAATTTGAGTCCACTTCAGTTAACACTATTTTTTTGGAACCAAGCCCTTCATAAAATAAAATAAAATAAAATAATAATATAAAATATAAATAAATAAATGAATAAATAAATGAAATTAATAATTATATTTTTTATTTTAAATATGAATTTGAGTCCACTTCAGTTCACACTATTTTTATGGAACTAAACCCTTCATAAAATACATGTAAAGTTTAAGTCTTGTTTAAGACCTCATATTCTTCAAGTTGTCTCTTGCATCTAAAACACACTCTTTCCCTTATCGTGTACTTTCACATACGGACGCTCTGAATGCTACAACACGCATGATGTTATTTGTCATCTGTGTGAATGCACGACTGGCTTCAGAGAGGGAGGTAATTATGAATATATTCATTCAAGACCTCAGCAGGGCGACGAAGGTTCCTCCTTTCATCTGGAAAAACCAAATCTGGCAGCCTCAAATAAAAGAGACAAATTAAAAAGATAAAATTCCCTTTCTAGTCAGCTGAGAGAGACCTTCAAACCCCTCTTGGACCTTTGACAATTCAAAAAGCAGCAGAAAAAAAATGAATGTTTCTGTCCCAAAAAGCATCATCTCACGCATAGCTGCTCCGAAAATAATTATTTGATTAAAATGATAATTGGAAACTCAAAGCTCCCCTTCCTTCCCCACAGATCCTTACAAGCTGTACATGGCGAGTGAATTCAAATTAAGAGAAAATGAGAGCGGGAAAAGAAATGAAATAATAAAAGTGTGTGAAATATTGATAGAGTCTGATGTATTGTCTCATATGCGAGATCACTGAGGGCCGGACATGACAAACATGGGAATTGAAGAAGAAAATTGACCAGCACAGTGATCTATAGAAAACGATCATTCATAAGCGAGCTGGCCCCTCTTCCAAAGCGCTCGCATTAACATCTAATGCTGTATTTCACTCTTTTACACAGAAAAGAGCACAACAGAATGAAACCAGCCTCACTAAAGCCATTCAGATCCATACAGAATGGGCCTGGAAACGCTGCATCTCCTCAAAAAACTGTGGATTAGATTATAATTGTAATTTTATCATTAAGACTATTATAGAAGTGTGTAGGGGTGTAACGGTACACAAAACTGACGGTTCGGTACGTACCTTGGTTTTGAAGTCCCGGTTCGGTATGGATTCGGTACAGCAGTTTTACAAAATTGCTTTTTATTAATTTTTATTCAACAGTGGTTTAATGAAACAAATTGTGTCTGTCCTTAAATGAATTAAATTATAACTAAAAGTTTCTTAAAGATAATGCTGTACACTATATAGGGAGCCCTTACTTACATATAGCTATTAAAGATTAGCAACAGAGCCCAAACTATTAGCCTAAATTCAGTTGCTATTTATTTTTAGATATAATAATCAACACTCATAAGCTTCACATAAGGCAGTTTTTGCATTAACTTCTAAATCTAATTATTTTTATTCGTTGTTGAAATATAATCATTTAGTGGCTGTAATTTTCATGACAGGTTTATTTAAACATACATTAAATAAACAAGACATCACTAACAGGCTAAGTAGTATATAATGAATATAACGGCTAATATAATGAATATAACGGCTAATATAATGAATATAACGGCTAATATAATGAGTATATAACGGCTAATATAATGAATATAACGGCTAATATAATGAATATAACGGCTAATATAATGAGTATATAACGGCTAATATAATGAATATATAACGGCTAATATAATGAATATAACGGCTAATATAATGAATATAACGGCTAATATAATGAATATAACGGCTAATATAATGAATATATAACGGCTAATATAATGAGTATATAACGGCTAATATAGTGAATATAATGGCTAATATAATGAATATAACGGCTAATATAATGAATATAACGGCTAATATAACGGCTAATATAATGAATATAACGGCTAATATAATGAATATAACGGCTAATATAGTGCATGTATTCAGTGAAAGAGTTGATTTCTCTAGTGAGCTACAGCTGTGGACACTGAATGACTTCTGAGTAAACGTGATTCTGCATGACATTGTTTACAAGCTGTTTTATTGTCTTTCCGCGGTTGAAACACAGATGGAGCGATTACACGACATATGATACATTTCAGTGAGTTGTAATGTATCCTCAACATACCTTAAGATGTATTAATTTATGTTTATTCTTTAGGAAGACATGATCGCATTGACTCGTGCGCCGCCGCTTTAAGTTGAACTGATACGCGTCTATCAGTCACGTCACATTAAAGAGAGTTAAAACGGCATTTATCGTTTGAATTTCGTGATAAAATGGACTGAATACTTAATATGTTCGTGTGGGAACTCGGATTGAAGTGTGTTCCGCGCTTACAACAAGCCGACTGTTAACTGTTAAAGATTACATTCATAACCGTTCGGTACACGCGTGCACCAAAAGCCCTGTACTGAAACGGTGCAATACGAATACATGTACCGTTACACCCCTAGAAGTGTGTATTATTCCCAAACTGAGTGCTTGTTTGAGCCGACTGACCTCATGCGCACTGATTCAACATGAAGTGCAAGTTTACCCTTTAAAATGACCCATCTATGCAAATCAGGGCTGATCTATTCACACAAGACGACTCCAGCCGAGCATCATCAAACCTCAGAGAGTCAGAGAGGAGAGCAGGGTCTTCACACACACACACACACACACACACACGCGTGTTCACATCAACCGTCTCTGTGAAGCTCAGACGAAACTCATTCAAATGTTTTTCAATAATTACTTATATGTGAAAGGGTTGGGAATTAAATTGAAATTAATTAAATTTTTAAAAGTCTTGTTTAAGATTTGAATTGGAAGAATGGAATTGTTTAAGAAGAATGGAACCTAGCTCTTTATTTTTTATTTTATATTTAAAATAAAATAAAATCTTGTTTAGGACTTTGTGAATTTAAGTCCACTTCATAAAACAAAGCCCTCCATAAAATAAATAAATAAATAGATAATAAATAAATAAATAAATTAATTAATTAATTAATTAATTAAATTAAGTCTTGCTTAATTTTAAAAATAAAATTATATGAAAAAAATGTATATTAAATAAATAAATTAATAATAAATTAATAATAATAATAAAAAATATACATTTATATGTATATTTATAAATAAAATAAAATAAAATAAAATAAAATAAAATAAAATAAAATAAAATAAAATAAAATAAAAAATATAAATCTTGTTTTGGACTTTGTGAATTTAAGTCCACTTAATTCACACTATTTTTAAATGGTACCAAGCCCTTCATACATTTTTTTTTTTTTTTTAATTACAAATAGAAATAAAATTATATGAAAAAAATTACATTAAATACATAAATAAAATAAATTAATAATAAATTAATAATAATAAAAATATATATTTATATGTATAAATAAAATAATTAAATAAAAATAAATAAAATAAATAAAAAATTAATTAAATAAAAAATTTAATTAAATGATTATATATATATATATATATATATATATATATATATATATATATATATATATATATATATATATATATATATATATATATATATATATATATATATATATTTGGGCTGTCAAAAGATGAATCACGATTAATCACATCCAAAATAAAAGTTTGTTTACATAATATATTTGTGTGTACTCTGTATAATTATTATGTTTATATAAATATTCATGTATATATTGAAGAAATATTTGCATGTATATACTGTATACATTTATATAATTTATATTATATATAAATATAAATATTTTATATATAAATATAATACATTTTTCTTAAATATATACATGCTTGTGTGAGTTTTTATATATAAATAATAATTATACACAGTTCACACACATATATTATGTAAACACAAACTTTTATTTTGGATGTGATTAATCGTGATTAATCTTTTGACAGCCCTAATATATATATATATATATATAAAATATTGAAAGTCTTGTGTTTAATTTAAGTCCACTTAATTCACACTATTTTTTAATAGAACCAAGCCCTTCATAAAATAACATGGATAATAAAAACAAAACAAAACAAATTAAAATAAAATATTAAAAAGTCTTATTTAGGACCTCATATTAGGACTTCAAATTCTTCAAGTTGTAGTATCTAAAATGCAGCTGCTACAAAAAGTGTTTGTTTTACCTTATTGGAAACGTTGATAAGCAGCATCAGAGTCACTCAAACGATACCAGACCCTAATATTTACTGACTGGGCGAGAGGAATCCGTTTGACATTATAGTGAACTGAAAATAAAACTAAAACTATAAAATACATGTGTTGCATGAAGTGAAATAAATGTGAAATGAAATAAAATATAATATTACAAATGTACTTATTTTGTTTTAGCTAGTTGCCAAGGCAAGAGTGAGCATTTTCATTTAGTTTAACATGAAGTACTAAAATAAGTAAAAATGCAATAAAATTATATAGCCATATAAAAAAACTAATCTCTGATGTATATAAATGCAGCTGAATACTTACATTTTGTTATTTAAAAGAAAATTATTTAAAAGAAACTGACATCCAAACTATTGTACGGGTAATGTATATTTAATGTATATTGTATATTGTAATGTATAATTAATGTATATTGTATATTGTAATGTATAATTAATGTATATTGTATATTGTAATGTATAATTAATGTATATTGTATATTGTAATGTATAATTAATGTATATTGTATATTGTAATGTATAATTAATGTATATTGTATATTGTAATGTATAATTAATGTATATTGTATATTGTAATGTATAATTAATGTATATTGTATATTGTAATGTATAATTAATGTATATTGTATATTGTAATGTATAATTAATGTATATTGTATATTGTAATGTATAATTAATGTATATTGTATTTAATGTATATTTTATGTCTCCTTGGACAATTATGAAAATGATAAGACAGATGGTGAATAAGGTATGTGGAGATTACATTGTGGCAAGCACTAATTTGTGTAATTGAGTGCAATGTCAGCAGTGTGTGAACATATCTGTACACAAGCTGAAAATTCAGAAGGATGTGTCTATGATTATGATGAACGTGATTTGGAGTTAAATTTATTTCCAAACATAAATGATACATGTAAATATTATACAGATGCAGAATTTATTAGTTCAGTGGAAACAGTTGGTTCATTTTCTCTTATTCATTTGAATTGTAGAAGCTTGTATTCGAATTTTAGTCAAATACATGACTATTTGAACACATTACAAAATAAATTTACTGTTCTAGCTTTGTCTGAGACCTGGTTAACGGATACGAAAGGTGCGGAATTTTATTTTCATGGTTATGAATTGTTTCATGTTAATCGGATTAATAAGAGAGGAGGGGGGGTTGCTATATATGTTAGTAGTGACCTGAAATGTAAAACAATTGAATGTATGACAACTGCAATAGAAGATGTAATGGAATGTTTAACTGTTGAGATTGAAATGAAGAAACAGAGGAATATTGTTGTCACATGCATATATAGAACCCCAGGATCTAGCGTTACAGTATTTAATAACAAGCTGGAGCAATTATTAGTTGGAATGAATGAAAATAAAGTTTCTATGATGTGTGGGGACTTCAATATAAATTTAATGAATGTGTCTAATCATACTGGTAGTTTAGATTTCCTAGATTTAATGTATAGCAGAGGCCTTTATCCTACAATTACTAGGCCTAGCCGAATAACCTCCAGTTGTGCCACATTAATTGATAACATTTTTGTAAATATATTGGAAAAAACGGTCAAAAGTGGTCTTTTGATAAATGACACAACTGATCATTTGCCGATATTTGTAACTTATTTATGTGAACTAAAAACAAAAAAAGAAAAGCTTAGTAAAGTTATTAGGTTGAGAACTGAGGAAAGAATAAATAGATTTAGGGATGATCTTATGAAAGAACACTGGGACAATGTTTATAGTACAAATAATGTAAATAAGGCTTATGAGTTATTTTTGGAAAAGTATCTATGGTTATATAATACAAATTGCCCAATAAAAATATTGAATGATAAAGTAAGAGATAATAATAAACCTTGGTTAACGAAGGGTATATTGAGATCTTGCAAAAAGAAAAATAAGCTTTATCGGAATTATGTAAAATATCGGACAGTAAATTCAGAAAAAATATATAAAGCCTATAAAAATAAGCTGACTAATATAATGAAACGTGCAAAGAAAGATTATTATACTAATTTGTTGATGGAAAACAAAAGTAATATCAAAAGAATGTGGAAAGTCTTAAGGGAGGTTATGGGCAGTCAAGTGAAGCATTGTCAGCCATTACATTTAATTAATGAACAGAACGTCGAGATAAGTGGTGAAAAAATGGCTGATGAATTTAATTCTTTTTTTGTAAATGTTGGTCCAAATCTTGCCAAAACTATACCACTACCTAATGAAAACAAAAGTTGGACAGGTGAAAGCAGAGTCATGCAATCCCTTTTTATAAATAAAGTTAGTGAGAGTGAAATTATTTCAACTGTCTCTAAATTAAAAAGTAAATTTTCTTGTGATAGTGATGGCTTAGATATGTATATTGTCAAAGAAACTATACATTGTATTACTAGACCATTAAAATATATAATTAATTTGTCTTTTAATACAGGTCTCTTCCCAGATAAAATGAAGGTGGCTAAAATTATTCCCATTTTTAAATCTGGTGACCGGTATAGTCTCACAAATTATAGGCCTATATCTTTGCTTTCTCAATTTTCAAAAATTCTGGAGAAGCTTTTTGTTAAAAAAATGGATTATTTTCTTGAAAAACATTCTTTAATAAATGATAATCAGTTTGGGTTTCGAAGTACCCGCTCAACAGCTATGGCTTTGATGAAAATCACAGAGGACATTACTACAGAACTGGAGAAAAAAAATCACACAGTTGGAGTTTTTATTGACCTTAAAAAGGCCTTCGATACTCTTGATCATGGTATATTGATATCTAAATTACAGACTTATGGAATTAGAGGTGTAGTATTAAATTGGATTAATAGCTACTTAGAAAATAGACAACAATATGTAGAGTATATAGGCCATGAATCTAAGTTGGAAACAATACTGTGTGGAGTACCTCAAGGCTCTGTGTTGGGGCCCAAATTATTTACGTTATATATTAATGACCTCTGTGAGGAATCAGAGATGTTACGGTTTGTTCTTTTTGCAGACGATACTAATTTTTTTGTATCAGGGAAGAATTTAAAAATATTAATGCAAACTATTGAACAAGAATTGGTCCTACTTCAGAAATGGTTTAACACAAATAAATTGTCATTGAACTTAAGTAAAACAAAATTTATGTTGTTTACAAATAAAAAATGTCGTGATAATGTTCGTTTGACTTTAAATGGAATAACTATTGAAAGAGTGTCAGAATTTAAGTTTTTAGGAGTACTCATTGATGAAAAATTTAAATGGAAGCCACATATAGCTTATGTAAGAAGTAAAATTAGTAAAAACATTGCGGTTTTGAGCAAAGTAAAGTTTATGTTAAATTATGAGGCAATGAGAATCCTATATTGTTCTTTTATTTTGCCACATTTTATGTATTGTTTAGAGGTATGGGGAAACTCTTATTTCACTAATTTAATGCCCTTGTTTATTTTGCAAAAAAGGGTAATAAGAATAATTAATGGAGTTGCTCCAAGAGAACATACTACAGGACTGTTTCTGAGGTCACGACTACTTAAATTGAAGGATTTGGTTTCTTTACAAACTATATTAGTTCTATATAAAGCAAAACACAGCATGTTACCGCATGGATTGCAAACCCTTTTTACTTTAAATAGTGAGACAAGTAGAAGAAATAATGATTTTAAACAACCTTTTGCTGGAAATACCCTCAAACAAATGTGTGTTTCAGTTTCTGGTGTGAAAAGATGGAACTATCTAGAAAATGAATTAAAATGTTGTTCAAATATTCTTCAATTTAAATATCAGTATAAACAGAAGATATTTAATCTGTACAAAGATGAATGTAAAAATTGTTAAAATTTATAACAACCATGGTTTTGTCATTGTTTATGTTTTGAAAGTTGTCATTATCGCATTATTGTTGTTTTTTGTTTTTGTTTGTTTGTTTATTCTTGTTTAAATGTGTGTATATATGTATATGCATATTTCTTTTTCTTATGCTGGCGAGGCCATCTAACTTGTGACTTTCTTAATATAAGATTGGGGTAGGAGTTTATAAGATTTTTTTTCTTCATCCTACTCCTGTTCTTCTTGTCATGGAATGTATTTTTGTTGTGTTTGAGGATTGTTGTTGTAGCACTTCATGTTGCATTACCATGAAAAGAGAATAAAAATAAAATAATAATAAATAATGTATATTGTATATTGTAATGTATAATTAATGTATATTGTATATTGTAATGTATATTTAATGTATATTGTATATTGTAATGTATAATTAATGTATATTGTATATTGTAATGTATAATTAATGTATATTGTATATTGTAATGTATAATTAATGTATATTGTATTTAATGTATATTGTATATTGTAATGTATAATTAATGTATATTGTATATTGTAATGTATAATTAATGTATATTGTATTTAATGTATATTGTATTACTGTATAATGTATATTGTACGGTAAATGCGTAAATGATGTATATACCAAAAAAATGTATATAGTCCTCACAAACAATTTGAGACCTATGGATTATTCTTAAACACAGGAACATTGCTAAAAATACATGATTTAATAGCGTGTGCAGATGTTTTCATGTCACTGTTGAAGGCAGAGAATGTGCGGCAGAAGTGACGTTTCGGCAGGGATGAATTTGGAAACTAAAACCCTCCCTGGAAATTGTGTCTTTAAATTCATGCCCACATTTGCTCTGTCAGATAAAGGTAAGAGATGTCTAGCTTCTGTCAGAATCGGGAGTACAGCTGCATGTGAACTGTCAGATCTGAATGTTCACTTCACGAGGTAAGAAGTCTGAGGCACAGATTCCCCAAAAGCCTTTTATTTAGATAGTGTAGAATGAAAGCCATTAAAAGCAGACGTCACCTGGACGGCACTGACCTCCTCATTAGTCCTCATCAGAGATGAGTTACTGCTAATGTGAGCAAGCATCATTAGGGATATCTCAGTGCTAGTATAAATTTACACACGTCCTCATTCACATTAGGAAAAACTTGGCGTGTGTGTGTGTGTGTGTGTGGTCAGACCTGCTGGAGAGGTTCATGAGCTCGTGTTTGTCCGCAGCGGTGGATTTTTCCTCCAGCTCCCACAGGAGAACGCTGATGAGATGAGAGTTCTTGATGACAATAGGAACCTCCTCGAACATGTTCTCGAATCCCACGCTGGCCTTCTTCAGCCTGGACACACAGAAAACAGTGACATTTTAGATAACACTGTGACCAAACTCAGAGGTGTAACGGTACACATATTCATACTGAAAATGTTCGGTGCGTGTCTTTTGGTGGTGTTGTTTTCATTGTTGTCTGATCATTCCCTATCCCCTATATAGTGCACTGTCTGATCATTCCCTATCCCCTATATAGTGCACTGTCTGATCATTCCCTATCCCCTATATAGTGCACTGTCTGATCGTTCCCTATCCCCTATATAGTGCACTGTCTGATCATTCCCTATCCCCTATATAGTGCACTGTCTGATCGTTCCCCATCCCCTATATAGTGCACTGTCTGATCGTTCCCTATCCCCTATATAGTGCACTGTCTGATCATTCCCTATCCCCTATATAGTGCACTGTCTGATCATTCCCTATCCCCTATATAGTGCACTGTCTGATCATTCCCTATCCCCTATATAGTGCACTGTCTGATCGTTCCCTATCCCCTATATAGTGCACTATCTGATCGTTCCCTATCCCCTATATAGTGCACTGTCTGATCATTCCCTATCCCCTATATAGTGCACTGTCTGATCATTCCCCATCCCCTATATAGAGCACTGTCTGATCATTCCCTATCCCCTATATAGTGCACTGTCTGATCATTCCCTATCCCCTATATAGTGCACTGTCTTATCATTCCCTATCCCCTATATAGAGCACTGTCTGATCATTCCCTATCCCCTATATAGTGCACTGTCTTATCATTCCCTATCCCCTATATAGAGCACTGTCTGATCATTCCCCATCCCCTATATAGAGCACTGTCTGATCGTTCCCTATCCCCTATATAGAGCACTGTCTGATCATTCCCCATCCCCTATATAGAGCACTGTCTGATTGTTCCCTATCCCCTATATAGTGAACTGTCTTATCATTCCCTATCCCCTATATAGAGCACTGTCTGATCATTCCCCATCCCCTATATAGAGCACTGTCTGATTGTTCCCTATCCCCTATATAGTGAACTGTCTTATCATTCCCTATCCCCTATATAGAGCACTGTCTGATCGTTCCCCATCCCCTATATAGAGCACTGTCTGATCATTCCCCATCCCCTATATAGAGCACTGTCTGATCGTTCCCTATCCCCTATATAGAGCACTGTCTGATCATTCCCCATCCCCTATATAGAGCACTGTCTGATCATTCCCTATCCCCTATATAGTGCACTGTCTGATCATTCCCTATCCCCTATATAGTGCACTGTCTTATCATTCCCTATCCCCTATATAGTGCACTGTCTGATCATTCCCTATCCCCTATATAGAGCACTGTCTGATCGTTCC
This sequence comes from Romanogobio albipinnatus, assembly GCA_023566225.1. Taxonomy (NCBI): domain Eukaryota; kingdom Metazoa; phylum Chordata; class Actinopteri; order Cypriniformes; family Gobionidae; genus Romanogobio; species Romanogobio albipinnatus. The sequence goes on along the minus strand of CM042261.1, from coordinate 4,302,565 downwards.
CCCTCCCCTATATAGTGCACTGTCTGATCATTCCCTATCCCCTATATAGAGCACTGTCTGATCATTCCCTATCCCCTATATAGAGCACTGTCTGATCGTTCCCCCTCCCCTATATAGTGCACTGTCTGATCGTTCCCTATCCCCTATATAGTGCACTGTCTGATCGTTCCATATATATGTGAATTGTGTCATTGTTTTGGAGCACACTATCTTATAGATAACAGTAAGACTTACATATTCATACTAAAAGCCCAAAAACTTCCTTTGATTTCACAGGGACTTTAATGTTGCAAACACATCTATGGGTTAAGGCCCAATGAGATTTTAGAGTGGGCGGGGCAACCCAAAATAAACAAATCTATCAACAGACAAAATGTCCTGTTGCTTGATGCATATAAAAGACAAGACCTCACATCGTTAACTTGCTTTATTTTGAACACCCTTTCTACTTCTCTCTCCCACTCTTTCCCAATCCGTCATTAGGATCTGCTTGTGGTCGGGACTCGAGGGCGCGAGAGGTGCAACGTGAACAGGTCACTCTAATTAAATGAGTGGATGATTTCAACTCTTCTCCATCACTAATCGCTCCACTAGACAAGCACTCAAGGCTGATTAGTCAACTGATTTCAAAAGGCACTTTCTGAGAGGAGGAGGAAGTCAACAAAGCGTTGTGTGTGTGTGTGTGTGTGTGTGTGTGTGTGTGTGTGTGTGTGTGTGTGTGTGTCAAGCTTTTCTGACCAAAGGACCTTTTATCCAGACTCTCAGCCAATCCATCATCCACCAAAACGAATTAAGATTTTATCGGAAACAATATATAATAGCTTTAACAAATAAAAGAAAAATTATATGACATGTTTATAAGTAAATTTAAGAAAATGATATACAAATAAAATCTAATTAATATAATAATATAATTAATATATAATATAATTAATTCAATACAATACAATAGAATATATAACATTAAAAAATGTATTAAATAATAAAATTGAATAATTTTGGCATTGGGCAACCCCAATACAATATATATTTAAAGTGTATTAATATAATCACACATTTAGAATAAATAAATAACATAATATAGTAAATAATATATAATAATAATTATTATTATCATTATATTAATAATAATAATAATAATAATAATAATATAAAATACTTTGAAATGAAAACAAAGCCTTTTAAAGAAAATTCTAGATTTAATATCAGTCCAACTAAAAATAATATATAATAGAATTAATTTAATATAATAATATCATATAATTAATATAATATATTATAATTAATATAATATATAATTTTGAAATTGGGCAACCCCAATACAATATAATACATACATATACATATGTATGTAATATAATAATAAACATATTATAATTTAAAAGTAATTAATATAATATAACATAATATAATATAATATAATTAATATAATATAATATAATATAATATAATATAATATAATATAATATAATTAATATAATATAATATAATATAATATAATATAATATAATATAATATAATATAATATAATATAATATAATATAATATAATATAATATTATATAATTTTGAAATTGGGCAACCCCAATACAATATAATACACACATATACATATGTATGTAATTTTTTAAAAGTAATTAATTATTAATTAATATAATAAAATATAATATATAATATAATATAATATAATATAATTAATATAACTAATATAATATAATCTAATATATTATATTTAAAATAAAATCAAATAAAATATAATATAATATAATAAAATATAATATAATATAATATAATATAATATAATATAATATAATATAATATAATATATTTAAAATAAAATAAAATAAAATAAAATAAAATAAAATAAAATATAATATAATATAATGTGATGTATATTAGTCCACCTGCATTAGCTTGATCCCCATGGCTTACCCGTCGGCGGAGAAGTCCTTCTCTTTACAGATCTCCATGAGTTTGGGGGTCAGTCTGTAGGCCTTCAAACACAAAGACCCCTGGGCCGTCTTGTTAGGATCTACAGAGAAAGAAACCAAAAACAAACATGGATGACTTTTCTGAAGACCGCAGATGAACCGCAGTGTTCCTGCTCAACACAGCCTCTATCTGAGCAAACAACCCTAACAGCAATAAAGGCTGTTATCCAACCGTATGAGAGGGAGAACTGAAGACATCGCGTTTGAACAGATGCAGTAGATGTTAGTCTACCACGGGAACACGACAGTCCACTCTCCCCGTTACCTGTCATCCAAAGACAGGATTTATAGTTCTGATATTAAACGCATTTGTGGAAAGATGATCGTCTGTCTTTTCAAACACCCTTAACAACTGCAGAACGGCAATCCAAAGACAACTCGAGGAGAGCTCAAGATCTGCTCAGACACAGACTCAGCTTGTGAAAAGTGTTTTTAGTGGTGCACTGTGGTTGATAGAAGATGTCGCGTCTGAAATCAGATACTCTCTAATTTTGAATAAGTATTAACTTCACGACCGTTAAAAGCCTGTTCTGTGTAGTATGAATATAGTCCAGACGTACATCAGTTGCGTCGCTTCACTGTCATTCACAAATCCTCTCCTGTGGCCTCATGGGATAGTAAAGTGTCCATCATACGCTCACTTCAGAATCTCACCGGAAGTCAGAGATCATCCGGGTGCTTTTCACAGACTCTGTTATGAGTGCTGTGAATTCACAAATACTTATTTTGTCATACCATTTTAGGATAGATAGAAGGAGGTTTGGAAGTAAGGAAGGAAGGAAGGAAGGACGGACTGAATGAAGTTTGGAAGGAAGTTTGGAAGGAAGGATGGAAGGAGGTTTGGAAGAATAGAAGGAGGTTTGGAAGGATAGAAGGAAGTTTGGAAGTTTGGAAGGAAGTTTGGATAGAAGGAGGTTTGGAAGGAAGTTTGGAAGGAAGTTTGGAAGGAAGGAAGGAAGTTTGGATGGAAGGAAGTTTGGAAGGAAGTTTGGAAGTTTGGAAGGAAGTTTGGATAGAAGGAGGTTTGGAATGAAGTTTGGAAGGAAGGCAGTTTGGAAGGAAGGAAGGAAGTTTGGATGGAAGGAAGTTTGGATGGAAGGAAGTTTGGATGGGAGTTTGGATGGAAGGAAGTTTGGATGGGAGTTTGGATGGAAGGAAGTTTGGAAGTTTGGAAGGAAGTTTGGAAGGAAGGAAGGAAGTTTGGAAGGAAGGAAGGAAGTTTGGAAGGAAGGAAGTTTGGTAGGAAGGAAGTTTGGATGGAAGGAAGGAAGTTTGAATGGAAGGAAGGAAGTTTGGATGAAAGGAAGTTTGGTAGGAAGGAAGGAAGTTTGGAAGGAAGGAAGGAAGTTTGGAAGGAAGGAAGCTTGGATGGAAGGAAGTTTGGAAGGAAGTTTGGATGGAAGGAAGTTTGGATGGGAGTTTGGATGGAAGGAAGGAAGTTTGGAAGGAAGGAAGGAAGTTTGGAAGGAAGGAAGGAAGTTTGGAAGGAAGGAAGTTTGGTAGGAAGGAAGTTTGGATGGAAGGAAGGAAGTTTGAATGGAAGGAAGTTTGGATGAAAGGAAGTTTGGTAGGAAGGAAGGAAGGAAGGAAGGAAGGAAGGAAGGAAGGAAGGAAGGAAGTTTAGATGGGAGTTTGGAAGGAAGGAAGGAAGGAAGGAAGGAAGGAAGGAAGGAAGGATGGATGGATGGATGAAAGGAAGTTTGGATGGAAGGAAGGAAGTTTGGAAGGAAGTTTGGATGGAAGGAAGTTTGGAAGGAAGTTTAGATGGGAGGAAGTTTGGAAGGAAGTTTGGAAGGAAGTTTAGATGGGAGGAAGGAAGGAAGGAAGGAAGGAAGGAAGGAAGTTTGGATGAAAGGAAGTTTGGATGAAAGGAAGTTTGGATGGAAGGAAGTTTGGATAGAAGTTTGGAAGGAAGGAAGGAACAAATAAAGAAAACGTTTGGTCCTTGGGCCTCTAATTAACGCGTTTGTTTGTTATTAATGCATGCTTGATTGTATGTGCATAAGTCTCTCTCAAATCCACGTTGTTTAATATTAATAATAATAAACAAAAATAAATACAAGAATAAGAAATGAATATACTATAAATAATAGAAGTTGATTTGTGAATGACAGAACATCAGTAATAAATCAGAAAGAAGCACAAAACGAGTGGTCTCAACCCCACGTAATGTGCACCTGAGAGCCTGGAGCACATGAGACTCAGAGTGAGCTGAGCCCCGGCCCTCTGAATGCCTTCATTGTTCGTGTGGAGAGCTCTTGTGCAGGGCGGGGTTTCTGGCAGCTGCGAGGTGTCTGATATATTTTTAGTGAGGAGCGCCTGCCTGCCACCACAAGGAGGAGACTGAACAAACACTCTGATAGGGATCCACATCTGGCCTGAGGAAAGTTACAGACGGCGTGGACCACGAGACCGAGAGCAGGACAGGGGGCGTGAATGGAGGAGTGGTGCGAAGAAAAGTTGTGTGTTCACGTCTCCATCCAATCCACGCTGTAATCAGAGACCATTTACAGTGGGCGAATTAAAATGTACAAAATTTGTTTGTGTGAGTTTAGGGGAACAGATTTGTTGTAACGCAGCTGGTCTGACGGGTGCTCCCCCTCGTGCCGCCACAGGCCCATGGACATCTGGGATGGGTGTCGCCTGTGCCGCTGGACGAGGGGCCGTCCGGGCTCTGAATCCACTCCTGAAGGTACACATCAGCTCTGCGATAGCAGGCTAAAATAAACAGAGGGGAGGAAACCCTGTCTAGACGAGGCTGCTGCCGGGCCTGCTACACACACCAGCCTCCTGTTTACACAAGGGGGGAACGCTGTCCACAGCCAAAAGATGGAGAGAGAGAGAAGCAGTGCAGTAGGAAAGAAGTGTGTGTGTGTGTGTGTGTGTGTGTGTGTGTGTGTGTGTGTGTGTGTGTGTGTGTGTGTGTGTGTGTGTGTGTGTGTGTGTGTGTGTGTGTGTGTGTGTGTGGATAGATAGATGGATGGATGGATAGATGGATGGATGGATGGATGGACGATGGATGGATGGATGGATGGATGGATGGATGGATGGATGGATGGATGGACGATAGATGGATGGACAATAGATGGATGGATGGATGGATGGATGGACAAAAATGGATGGACGATAGATGGATGGATAGATAGATGGATGGATGGATGGATGGATAGACGATAGATGGATGGACGATAGATGGATGGATAGATGGATGGATAGATGGATGGATGGACGATAGATAGATGGATGGATGGATGGATGGATGGATGGATAGATAGATTGGATGGATAGATAGATGGATGGATGATAGATGGATAGATGGATGGATGGACGATAGATGGATGGACGATAGATGGATGGATGGATGGATGGATGGATAGATAGATTGGATGGATAGATGGATGGATGGATGATAGATGGATGGATGGATGGATAGATTGGATGGATAGATGGATGGACGATAGATAGATAGATGGATGGATGGACGATAGATGGATGGACGATAGATGGATGGATGGACGATAGATGGATGGATGGATGGATGGACGATAGATTAGATTAGATTAGATTCAACTTTATTGTCATTACACAAGTACAAGTACAAGGTAACGAAATGCAGTTTAGGTCTAACCAGAAGTGCAATAGCAGCAAGTGCAGGATATATACAATGGTTGCGTAAGTGCAGGACATGGAAATGTACTGAATATATATAAATATGTATAAGTAGAGAGATGGTTATTACTACAAGCAGAACTGAATTTACAGATGAATATATACAGTGAATAAATATACAGATGGCTATTACTATAAACAGAATTTACAGGTGAATATGTGCTATGAATATAATATACAGATGGCTATTACTATAAACAGAATTGTACAGATAGAGGTATACAATAATATGTTAGGCTAATATGAGGAATATAGCAGTGGATTAAGTTAGTGCAATAAATTATGGACAGAGCTATCTGAAAAAAAGTGTAAAAGTGCAGTGGAAAGTGGTTGCATATTACAGTTAGAAGTACGGTGCAAAATGCAAATGTAAACATTGTTACTGTAAATACAGTCGGCAGTGCAAATGAGCATATTCCAGTTAAGATATGATGGTGCAGAATGCATAAGTAAACAGTTGTTACTGTAATAAACAGTCGGTAGTGCAAATAACAAAGTGACAAAGTGAAGGCAGATGTGAGGTAGGAGAGTTAGCAGTTTATGAGGGAAGTGGATCAACGGTGGTTAGAGTTCAGTAAAGAGACAGCTCTGGGGAAAAAACTGTTCTTTAGTCGACTGGTCCTGGTCCGGAGGATCCTGAAACGCCTGCCGGAGGGCAGGAGAGAAAACAGTCTGTGGGCTGGGTGAGAGGAGTCCTTGAGGATGCTGCGAGCTCGATGCAGACAGCGTTTCCTCTGGATGTGCTCGATGGCAGGTAGTGGAGTCCCTGTGATGCGCTGGGCAGTTTTCACCACCCGCTGCAGTGCCTTGCGCTCCGCAACAGAGCAGCTCCCATACCATACTGCCACACAGTTGGTCAGGATGCTTTCTATTGCGCAGCGGTAGAAGTTCACCAGGATAGCCGAGGAGAGCTGATTCTTCCTCAGTGTCCTCAGGAAGAAGAGGCGCTGGTGAGCCTTCTTGACCAGGCTGGAGGTGTTGGTCGTCCACGACATGTCCGCCGAGATGTGGATCCCCAGGAACTTGAAACTGGAGACACGCTCAACAGCCATTCCATTGATGTGGATGGTGTCGTGTGTGCCTCTTGGCTCCTTCCTGAAGTCCACGATGAGCTCCTTCGTTTTGGTGGTGTTGAGGAGCAGGTTATTATCAGCGCACCATGTGGCCAGGTGCTGGATCTCCTCCCTGTAGGCAGTCTCATCGTTGTTGCTGATGAGACCAATCACCGTAGTGTCGTCCGCAAACTTGACGATGGAATTAGATCCATACACAGGCTTGCAGTCGGAGGTGAAGAGGGAGTAGAGAAACGGACTTAGCACACAGCCCTGTGGTACACCAGTGTTGAGTGTGATGGACGTGGAGCAGGTGGATCCTGATCGAACATTCTGTGGTCTGTCAGTTAGGAAGTCCAAAATCCAGTTACACATTGAAGTGTTGATGCCCAGGTCTCCAAGTTTGGCAATTAACCTGGATGGGATGACAGTGTTGAATGCTGAGCTGAAGTCAACAAACAGCATGCGTGCATAAGTGTTTTTACTGTCCAGATGGGTGAGCACAGAGTGCAGTGCCATGGAAACAGCATCCTCTGTGCTCCTATTGCTGCGATAGGCAAACTGGTGTGAGTCCAATGTGGATGGTATAGAGTCTTTTAGGTGTTCCAGGACCAGCCGCTCAAAGCACTTCATAACGATGGGTGTGAGTGCTACAGGGCGGTAGTCATTAGGGCACCTCGGGCTGGAGTGTTTCGGCACTGGCACAATGGAAGTGCGTTTAAAGCATGATGGTACAGCTGCTTGGGCAAGAGACAGGTTGAAAATGTCTGTGAAAACCCCAGCGAGCTGCTCCGCACATGCCCTGAGAACACGACCAGGGATGTTGTCTGGTCCAGCAGCTTTGTGTGCGCTGATCCGGCTCAGTGCCTTGCAGACATCTGTGGAGGAGAGTGTGATTGGTGGGTGTTCAGCTGAGGGTTTGAGCTTGGTGGCAGTTTCTCTGTTGTCTCTTTCAAAACGAGCATAAAAGTAATTTAGCTCGTTCAGGAAGTTGACATCAGTGGCTGCGGGGGTGGAGTGGGTGGGTTTGTAATCACTGATGGCCTGAATGCCATGCCACATGCGTCGAGGGTCAGAGTTGGAAAAGTGTCCCTCTATCTTAAGCTTGTAGCAGTGCTTGGCCTTTTTGATGCCCCTCTTCAGGTTTGCTCTGGATGCGCTGTAGGCTTGTGCATCTCCTGATCTGAAGGCAGTATTACGTGACTTCAGCAGGAGTCGTACTTCCCTGTTCATCCAAGGCTTCTGATTTGGGTATGTGGTAATCTGTTTCTGGGTTGTAACACTGTCAATGGTGGTATTGATATGATCCAATACTGAGGAGGTGTAGGAGTCAATGTCCGTGTGAGCGCCACTGGTGGCTTGAGAAGCAAACATACTCCAGTCTGTGTTTAGAAACCTTTCCTGGAGTGTTGAGTCTGCACCCGCAGGCCACACCTTGATGGTTTTCATTGATGGCTTCACACGGTTGATGAGGGGTGCATATTTGGGTCTGAGAAACAAAGAGATGTGGTCTGACTGTCCCAGGTGGGGGAGGGGTGTTGCAACGTAAGCTCCCGCCATGTTTGTGTAAACATGGTCTAAGGTTTTGTTTCCTCTGGTGGGGCAGGAAACATGCTGGTGAAACTTGGGTAGCACTGACTTTAAGTTTGAATGATTAAAGTCACCTGCAACAATAAACGCAGCTTCCGGGTGATCAGTCTGTTGTTTACTGATGGCTGCGTGAAGTTCTTTCATAGCAAGCTTGGCATCAGCATCGGGTGGAATGTAGGCAGCAGTTATAATAGTGGAGGTGAACTCTCGCGGTAGATAAAACGGTCTACAGATGGATGGATGGACGATAGATGGATGGATGGACGACAGACAGACAGACAGACAGACAGACAGACAGACAGACAGACAGACAGATAGACAGATAGACAGATAGATAGATAGATAGATAGATAGATAGATAGATAGATAGATAGATAGATAGATAGATAGATAGATAGATAGATAGATAGATGGATGGATGGATGGATGGATGGATGGATGGATGGATGGATGGATGGATGGATGGATGGATGGATGGATGGATGGATGGATGGATGGAGATATATAGTCCAAATTGATTCTAAATGGCAAGAGCATCTCCAGCATTTACAGAAAATTTTTTAGTTTTATTCTGATGTGTTTTATTTGATCAATAATAAAGTAAAACAGCAATATTGTGAAATATTTTTCAGCATCACTGTCACATGTTCCTTCAGAATCACTCATATGCAGATGTTCTGCTGGAGAAGCATGAGGATGATCAGTGATGTGCAGCTGACTGAGGCAGAAGGACAGCAGCACTCACCGTACACGAGCACCACGGACTCCTCGATGGCGTGCTGGTAGCTGAACTGAGAGTCCAGAAGGGCCCGGCTCACAAAAGAACCGTAGAAGGTTGACTGGTACCATCCCACGTGAAGATGATCGATGTTCACATGACGCAAGCTCCTCATCATCTCCATCTGATAGTGAACTACAAGAGAAAAGAGCGAAGGCATCGGGTGAGAGAAGGCATGATGCTGTGATTGATAGTGCGTATCATTATGTGGAGCTATATATATATATTTATATTTATATTATACAGTGAGGAAAATAAGTATTTGAACACCTGTCAATCAGCTAGAATTCTGACCCTCAAAGACCTGTTAGTCTGCCTTTAAAATGTCCACCTCCACTCCATTTATTATCCTAAATTAGATGAGGTCGTTAGCTGCATAAAGACACCTGTCCACCCCATACAATCAGTAAGAATCCAACTACTAACATGGCCAAGACCAAAGAGCTGTCCAAAGACACTAGAGACAAAATTGTACACCTCCACAAGGCTGGAAAGAGCTACGGGGAAATTGCCAAGCAGCTTGGTGAAAAAAGGTCCACTGTTGGAACATTCATTAGAAAATGGAAGAAGCTAAACATGACTGTCAATCTCCCTCGGACTGGGGCTCCATGCAAGATCTCACCTCGTGGGGTCTCAATGATCCTAAGAAAGGTGAGAAATACGCCCAGAAAACCTGGTGAAAAACTACAGGAAACCTTTGACCTCTGTAATTGCAAACAAAGGCTACTGTACCAAATATAAACATTGATTTTCTCAGGTGTTCAAATACTTATTTGCAGCTGTATCATACAAATAAATAGTTAAAAAATCATATATTGTGATTTCTGGATTTGTTTTTTAGATTATGTCTCTCACAGTGGACATGCACCTACGATGACAATTTCAGACCCCTCCATGATTTCAAAGTGGGAGAACTTGCAAAATAGCAGGGTGTTCAAATACTTATTTTCCTCACTGTATAATATATATATATTTTTTTTTTACTATTAACTATATAACTATTAACTTATAAATATGAAATAACTATGACGAAAACATTATTACTATTGTCATTAAACACGCTTAAAACAAGATAATAATAATTATATGTTTTACAAATATTTTTATTTATATATATATATAGTAATTAAACATGCTTTAAGACAAATTGATCTGAGAAACAAAATTATAAATTAATTAAATGACTTTAAGCGTCGCTGAGAGCCCATGGTCAGTGTTTGCTTTTGCTGTATGAAGAAAATCTGTGTCAATATCCTGTTCAACTTTAACTATTCCTTTAAAACGATACTCGGTTACTTAACGTAACCTCGGTTCTCTCTAGAAGAGGGAACGAGTATTGCGTAAGTTCCTTACGCTACGGGAAAGTATTCTTTCTTCGAGATTTCTGAAAAACCCAAAATTATCCTTAATTTTGTAACATTGTCAACGCAGTGCGGCAGCCTGGCAGACCATAGCAGGCTATTCCAGCGTGCTATTGGCTGCTCTGCTGGCAACTGCAGCAGCCTATCGGTGAGCCCGCGTGACGTGGCGACCAATGAGGGCGCTTCGCGCCCACCTGGCTTCATTTGCCTACAGGTGGGGCGTGGCCACGTGTATATAAGCAGGGCTCACGGGCTGCATATTCGGTTTTCGTAGTTCTGAAGCGTAAAAGCCCGCGGGGCGCACGGCAAGGAACGCAATACTCGTTCCCTCTTCTAGAGAGAACCGAGGTTACGTTAAGTAACCGAGTATCGTTCTCTTACGAGAGGTTCTCTCGTATTGCGTAAGTTCCTTACGCTACGGGAACATATTGTCAACGCCGTGCGCGCCTCGCGTACAGCATATGTATCCCAGGGAACCGGGGACCATAACACTGCTCGGGCAGGGTGGCCGGTAAGGAAAACGGGCCACCACATCTACAGACACTTCATTCGAACTGACGGGTGGTTACAACGGGTGGTTACAACACCCTGTCCCATGAATGAGGGAACGGCACCTGCCGGTCTCCTTCAAATTCACCACACCTTGTCTCATGAATGAGGGAACGGCAACGCCGGTCGCCTTCAAATTCACAATATTTTATTATATGAGTGAGGTAACGGCACCGCCGGTCACCTTCAAACTCACAACAGCTCGTCTCGTAAATGAGGAAACGGCACCGCCGGTCTCCTTCAAATTCACATGAGCCTAGTACCGAACTTACTACCAGTATGTGAGCTATGTCTGCGCAGAATCACTGGGCAGGACCAACAGCCCTATTGAACTGGTAACACTTTCGCCTGTAAGGCAGGAACTTCCAGATTGTAAAATCTCACGAACGTAGACGGGGAGGCCCAGCCTGCCGCCATACAGATATCGTGGATGGAAATCCCTCTGGCCCAAGCCCACGAAGAGGCCATGCCTCTGGTGGAGTGTGCTCTGACACCTAGCGGGCACTGCAGGTGTTTGGAAGCGTATGCAGTTGCAATCGCGTCCACTATCCACCTGGAAAGGGTCTGTTTCGAGGAGGCGAGACCTTTAGTGCGCCCACCAAACGAAACAAATAGCTGCTCAGAACGCCTGAAGGCGGCGGAGCGTGTGACATAAACCCTCAATGCCCTGACAGGGCAGAGGAAATTGCCACCGTCCCCCTCATCGGATGCTGGCAGAGCCGAGAGGGAGATAATCTGCGCCCTGAAGGGAGTGCCGATCGCTTTGGGGACATAACCATGCCTCGGTCTGAGAATGACCTTAGAGTCATTAGGACCGAACTCCATACACGTCGGGCTCACTGAGAGCGCGTGTAGATCCCCCACGCGTTTCACTGAAGCCAGAGCTATCAGGAACGCGGTTTTTAGCGAAAGGAACCTTGGTTCCACAGTCTCGAGCGGTTCAAAAGGATGGGCCTTCAGGGCCTCTAGGACCAAGGCCAGATCCCATATAGGAACCGATGGGGGCCGCGGGGGATTCATCCGTCTGGCTCCTCTGAGGAAACGGATGATGAGCTCGTTCCTTCCTAGCGTGCTACCTAGCGTCGTCTGAGCGAACGCTGCTATAGCCGCCACATACACTTTGAGCGTGGAAGGGGACCTGCCCAGTTCCAAAAGCTCTTGGAGGAAGGAGAGCACCCGCTGGACCCCACATTGCTGTGGGTCCAATCCCTTGGAAACACACCACTCAGTGAACACCGGCCACTTAGAACTATATAACCGCCTCGTCGAGGGGGCTCTAGAGTGTGAAATCGTGTTCATAACCCCTTCGGGCAGGTCAACGGGTATCCGTTGGTCACCCATACATGCAGAGACCATCGCTCTGGATGGGGATGCCAAACTGACCCTCCTGCTTGAGAGAGGAGGTCTGCTCTCAGCGGAACCGGCCAGGGGGGTGAGTGCGACAGCTTCACCAGCTCTGGGTACCAAATCTGGTTCTCCCAGCGCGGCGCTATAAGGAGCACCAGGCGGCGCGTCTCCCTGATTTTCGCTATGACCTGGGGCAATAGGGAAATCGGCGGGAAAGCATACAGCGGGAGGCTGGGCCAAGGTTGGGACAGCGCATCCTCGCTTTTGGACAGAAACCTCGGGCAGCGGGCGTTCTCTTTTGTTGCAAAGAGGTCGAGCTCCGCTCTGCCGAATAGGCGCCATACCAGCTGGACTGTCTGAGGGTGCAGGGACCATTCTCCTGGGAGAATGAGGCCCCTGGACAGCTTGTCCGGGCCCACATTGAGGTGGCCCGGTACGTGCGCAGCTCTCAGCGAGCGCAGCGAGCTGTGTGCCCACACGAGCAGGCATTCTGTCAGATTGCCCAGACACCTGGACCTGACACCGCCCTGCCGGTTCACATAGGGCACCACTGTGGTATTGTCCGACCGGACCAACACGTGGTGTCCTCGTATAAGCGGGAGAAACTGCTTGAGCGCGTTCTCTACCGCTATCATCTCCAAACAGTTTATGTGTAGGAGCTTTTCCCCGCTCGACCAGAGGCCCGAGGCCGATCTGCCCTCGAAAACGGCGCCCCAACCCGTGGTGGAGGCGTCCGTCGAGATGACCTTGCGGTGTGAGATGGCTCCCATCGTCACTCCCCGCTGGTACCAGTCGGCTACTAACCAGGGCTCTAGGGCTGAAACGCAGCCCTGAGTCACTCTGATCCTGAAGCCTCCGGACGCCCAGGCTCTGTGAGGCACTCGGGCGTTTAACCAGCATTGCGGCGGGCGCATGCGCATTAAGCCCAGCTGGAGCACAGCTGCAGCTGAGGCCATACGTCCCAGCATCCTCTGAACGAGCTTGAGAGGTGCGATTTTGCCCGGCCGGAAGTACGCATCCATGCGCCGAACTTGGCGCGCGCGTTGGGGTGACAGGCGGGCTGACATTGCCACAGTGTCCAGATTCAAACCCAGAAATGAGGTTGATTGCGTGGGCACTAATGAGCTCTTGGTCCAATTGACCGTGAGCCCCAGGCTGTCCAGATGGCTGAGCAGCATTGCCCTGTGGGCGAGGAGCTCGGCCTCTGACTGCGCCAGGATGAGCCAATCGTCCAGATAGTTCAACACTCGCATCCCTCGACTTCTCAGGGGAGCGAGGGCCGCGTCCATGCACTTCGTAAATGTACGGGGTGCTAGTGACAGGCCGAACGGAAGGACGGTGTATTGATAAGCCTGGCCGTCGAAGGCGAATCGTAAGAATGGCCTGTGACGCGGCGTTATCTTGATTTGAAAATATGCGTCTTTCAAATCTAGGGAGATTAGCCAGTCTCTCGGGCGAATATGCGCGAGGATCTGCTTGGTCGTGAGCATCTTGAACGATCTTCTCATAAGAGCTTTGTTCAGACGCCTCAGATCCAGAATCGGTCTGAGCGACCCAACCCTTTTTGGCACGAGAAAATACCGGCTGTAAAAGCCTGACTCGCTCATAGAATGGGGAACCGGTTCTATAGCCCCTTCGCACAGCAGTGTGGCTATCTCCGCTCGAAGTAGATGTGCTACTTCCTCGCTCACTCTCGTCTCCGTACGCGCACAGAAGCGCGGAGGGCGGCGAGCTAACTGCAGAGTGTAGCCGTGCTTCACTGTTTTCAGCACCCATTCTGATACACCTGGAATGGCTTCCCACGCTCTCGCGTGTGCCACACGGGATAGAACGGCCTCCGGGCTCGAAACGCCGCGCTTTGCGGGTTCGACGGCCTGTATAGGAGGGGCGGGCGCAGTGCGCGCGCTCTCTGTGCTGTGGGCCAGCCGATCGCTCGCGATGGCTGGCCGCCCTACACACTGTATCTCTGCCGCTTCGAGCAGGGAGTGGCTTGTGTGTGGCCTTACACTCGTCGTTCCGGCCACCTTGGGCGGAGAACAAATGGTGTGTGGCGCGGTGCATGGCGCCGGGGGCAGAATGTTCGCGAAAATGTGTGAGCGCGTTTGAGCGGGCACAACTCTTACGCGTGGAACATGACCGGTTAAGAGTGGCTGTGTGACAGCGCGTGTGGTGATTAGGCGTGGGCGCAAATAAGCGGACACGTGACCTAACTCTAGCACTCGAGCGGCCGGTGGCCGCTTTATGTGAGTGAGAGACACGGGATTTGTGGTGCTTGGGTGCAGGGGTGAACACAAAAGTGGGCACGTTTACTGCATTTGAAAACACATACGGCGTGAGCCGTGCAACCAGAAAAAAGGCAACTTCGTGATTTCTCTGGTTCGTCATAAAAACGGCGGTTGTAGACAGGCGAGAGGGCAGTTTTGCCGGCTCGTTTGCTGCGTGAGAGCCATCTGCAGCAGCCACAGGAGTGGGGGCTGACAGGAAGAAGAGTTTTGACGGTGGTCCGACCACGGCGGGACTTAACCGTCGCTTCCCCCCTCTGCTAGGAGGACTTTGGAGGGGCTACAGTTGGAAACAGGCGAGAGGGCGAGTTCGCGGGCTCGTAGGCTGCGTGGAAAACATCTGCAGTAGCCACAGGAGTGGGGACTGACAGGAAAAACAGAGTTTTAACGGTGGTCCGGCCGCAGCGGGACTTAACCGTCTTTTCTCTCCTTATGTATAGACGTCCAAAAATACTCGAGCACCACGTGGTGCGAGTTAGCTTTCTGTATGTAAGAAAAGCTGGCCGCGAGCCCGGGGAAGCGGACAGTAAAACATTTTTATCTGCCGCGAGAGCTGGGCTCGAACTCGGGTCTCCGGCGTTTCAGCCGCTGATTTTGCCACTGTGCTACCGGGAGGCACACAATAGCGTTCAGTTAGCGCGAGCATACAGCAGTACGTCCTCGTGCTTGTTGGCAGTCGTGCGTGCATAAAAGACAGGCTCGTTACTGCAATAGTAATATTTCCAGCCGCCTGAACTGGAGAGGGGGCTGAGAAATGCTAGAGAATGGCGGTTCGTCCGGCCACAGCGGGACGAAAACACCCTCTGTTAATTTCCCGGTGAGTGCGGCGCGCGCACGTGCGCGCGCGCTGAACGTGCTCGTGACCGAGCGCACTCACATTCCTTGTGAACGGCGCAATCTGCGCGGTCCAAGAGGGGGGAGTGCGGGTTCGTTGGAGAGCATATGTCAGCGTCATGTCTTATGACGGCGTATGTTTGCTGGCGTGCGTGTCTTAACAGGCTCGTGTACAGCAATATGAACAATTCCAGTCGCCTGAACTCATGAGGGGACTGAAAAATGTGCGCGAGGGTGGAACAGCTCTCTTGTAACGTAAAGAGAGCTGCAGGGCCGTGCATTTCTGCCATCCCTTGTATATAAGCGGCGCATCAGCGCGGCATGAACAGAGGGGGGAGGAGGCTCGCTCCGAGACCGTTCATTTCTACCATCCCTTGCAAGCGGCGCGGTGGCGCGGCTTGAACAGAGGGGGAGGAGGCTCGCTCCGAGACCGTTCATTCCTACCATCCCTTGAAAGCGGCGCGGTGGCGCGGCTTGAATAGAGGGGGAGAAGGCTCGCTCCGAGACCGTTCATTCCTACCATCCCTTGTAAGCGGCGCGGCTTGAACAGAGGGGGAGGAGGCTCGCTCCGAGACCGTTCATTTCAACCATCTCTTGTAAGCGGCGCGGTGGCGCGGCTTGAACAGAGGGGGGGAACAGCGGAGTGATGTCGTCATAAAACTGCTCGAGTCGAGCCCGCAGGGTCGACATAGAGAGTTCCTCACACTCGGGGCATTCGCCCGCGAGGAGTGCGGCGGCGGCGTGGTCACGGCCCAGACAGAGAGCGCAGACACATGGCGGTCTCTGGTGCTGAGCTGCACGTGGCACGAGCCGCAGGTGGAACGAGGCGTTTTGATAAAAACGCTCGTGCTCTTTTATGAAACGTGTGACGCAACGGCGAGAACACGTGCAATGAAAGGATATAATGCTGCCGGATAGCAGAGCAGGCACGGATGGCTGAAGGTGGCGCGATGCTGCCGGCTTCTCCAGGCGCTGTCCTCTGCTTGCTCGTCTGCACGTTCACGGCGGCGGGTTCCAGATCCAGCGATGCGAAGGGCTTCGCTGAAGAAAAGAAAATCGAATATGCAGCCCGTGAGCCCTGCTTATATACACGTGGCCACGCCCCACCTGTAGGCAAATGAAGCCAGGTGGGCGCGAAGCGCCCTCATTGGTCGCCACGTCACGCGGGCTCACCGATAGGCTGCTGCAGTTGCCAGCAGAGCAGCCAATAGCACGCTGGAATAGCCTGCTATGGTCTGCCAGGCTGCCGCACTGCGTTGACAATGTTACAAAATTAAGGATAATTTTGGGTTTTTCAGAAATCTCGAAGAAAGAATACTTTCCCGTAGCGTAAGGAACTTACGCAATACGAGAGAACCTCTCGTAAGAGAACCCATAATCACAATTTAGCACAACAACGTTCGGATGTCTTAATATTCAGAAGGATTTTAGGATAAAGTGTGGATAACTGAGGACAACCAAAGGAAATCTTATTTAAATCCAGCAATGATTAGAAATCATTCTGTTCATGTTCAGTGTGTGAAGCGTCTGTGCTTCAGAAACCAGTACAGATGCAGCTTTTTCTGTTCTAGCCAATGAATAATGAGCTTCTGCGCAAATCCCACCGCATCCATGCAACCTTGATTAGGCTTTGAATGTCCAAAATAAAGCCACGGTCATGCAAGAACTGTGTTAGCAGTCCAAACTCGCTGTAGTTGTTTATTAAGTGAATTGATATGAATCTTTACACTTTTGTCTGGATGAAACCGTATAAAGTTATGCTCCACACAACTTATACGCGGTCGAACGATCCCATACAAGAACCTTGAAGATGCACAGCAGATCAATGTTACTAAAAGAAGTTATTGACACAGGATGAGCACACAGGTCTTGAAACGGTCTTGCAAAGGCCATGTTGAACGATTCTGCATTAATTTAGTGTAACTGGCGATCGATAGTGGATAATAATGTATAATGAACGGATGGTAACAATGTTGTCCTGTTGACGCTCGCGCAGCCTCTCGAAGAGAAATCACAACAAACGAGCGCCGCTCATACAGACAAACTCAGTTAACACACTGCAGTAAACATTCAAAATGTGGAGTTTTAAAGGTCCCGTTCTTCGTGTTTTTTTGAAGCTTTGATTGTGTTTACAGTGTGCAATATAACGTGTTCATGTTTCGCGTGTAAAAAAAACAGTATTTTTCACACAATTTACTCATCTGTACACCGCTGTTTTCACTGTCCTAAAAACGGCTGATGAGTTCCTTTATTCTATGAAGTCCCTCCTTCAGAAATACGTAACGAGTTCTGATTGTGCCAGCGGTTCCTGTGTTGTGATTCGACAGCAGCTTAGCGAACGTGGCACGGAAAGGTCACGCCTCTTAACCGGAGATATATGCACTTAATGATCTCTACAGCGTCCCTGGGAAAGCCAAACAAAGGTGATTTGACTCCGGGATGAAAATAACAGCGTCTCGACGACATGGCGACAAACACACTCAAACGCAACACTTCCTTTTCTCCACGCGACACTTCCTCTTCTCCACGTGGGACAGCAACAAGACCACGCCCCCTTTTCCGCGTATTCTTGTGGGCGGAGGTTAGTCTGTTCTACTGTTCTACTGACGTCATTAATGAAGGAAGTACCAGGATGTAGTCCAAGCCAGCCGTTCGCTGTAGGCTTTGAAAGGGAACTTCTGTTAAATAAAATATCTCGCTTGGCATTGAACTTTGAGCTTTATAATTTTACAGGTATTATTTATGCTCTAACAGCAACATTACACACTAACTAAAGTTTGAACAATGGGATCCCGAAGAACGGGACCTTTAATATTTATAATATATGATATAGTTAAACAACATCACACGAGCAAGAGTGCGGTTTTCCTGAATAACGCCACGATTAAAAATGACACTGATTTCATACACCTTAGCTCCATAAACAATTAACTAACATTAAGTCACATTTTAGATGCAATATTGACTGTTTTTGTTCGGTTTTTGCAGCAAAAATAGTTCCAAACAAAGATCACAGCAGAACCATAACGCTTCTCACAGCAACAGTGTGTGTTACTGAATCATTCAGCGTTTGAATGAATCGGTTGAATCAAAGATTCAATGACCTATTCACAAACGACTGCCTTATTCTTGAATGAATCATCCGTTTGAATGAATTGTTTAAATGAATGACTCACTCATTAAGACGGTCACCTGCTGCCACCTACTGGTGGTTTAGTTTATTTCTTATTTGTATATTAAAACATATTTAAAACAAATCTCATAACATTATTTAATGCAGTTGTAATTTTTTTCTTGTAAATTATTAATTTGATTGGCAACAGCCCTATAGTGTCTTATTCTAATTTAATTTCTAGATCAAATTAAAAAAATAAATAAAATGAAAGCTGAAGCATAGCCTATATTTAATAAGTAAAATGCCCTTTATAAAAGGTAATAATATCACAAATATGCAGATTTAAATATGTCAAAGCTGATTGAACACTGGTGAGAATATTACTTCAGAATAAATTATATTTACAACACACAAAAAGAAGAAAAAAATCCGGACAAGCAAATTTTTTACTCTGACAAGTGAATGATGATTTACGTGAACCGGCTAAATGTTGAGCCCTATACACACATACATCTTTACTAGTGGAAATTGAATTGTTGACATCAAGAATGAATGAATGAATAGAAGTCCGAACGGCTTGCCATAGCTAGATTTGGTACTTTAGATAGCGATAAATGAACGGACACAGAAACATTCACTCCACGGCTTAGCCGGACAACAATTTCCACTCTTGTGTGCCAAGCCAGAATCCCGATGTCCCGAAAATACCCCCTCTGACAATTCAAAGGCCATTCGGTTTCATCCCCAACGCAAAAGGGAGAAAGCAGGATTATTAACGGAGGAAACATGTCGAGGACGAGCACAACAAGGGTCTTCATTTTATTAAAAGAGCCCGAGAGTCTCGTAAGGTGCATTAAATAAGAAGCGGTCCGCTCTCATGAGAAAACATCTGCGATATGAAGACTAGCCGTAGGACGGAAGGCAACAGTAACTCAACACACACACACACACACACACACACAAAAATTAAACTAATCAAATGGTTGATCCTTTGGGGGGAGCACATCTCTGAGAGGAAATGTGTGTTAGAAGACGAAAACAAATGACTGGATACTTCAAAAGCAGCGAAATATGTGTGCATTCCAGCACACGGCCAAACCAGATCCTGCAAGGACAAATGAGTTGCATGAGAATTAAAAAAAGGAGACAAAAAGCACAAACCCAAACCCCCTAAAACACTTGAAACAACACAAAAAACAAGATAATGAGAGTCTAGCTGATGGCATCCTGTAATTAAACGGAAAAAAACACCACTCTAAAAAAAAATATATAAAACGAGGCCAAACCCAACGATTTTTTTGCACGATCCGAGACCTCCTTAACTTCTTGACTTCTTCTGTGGACACTTCAAATGTTGTGGTTTGCAAACAGAAAAACAAGGCGGCCTGAAACGGCAATGTTCGCGCCTCCATTTCAAAACGCAAGTGGACGTCATCCTCCATCACCCAAAGGTCAAAACTAGGGGAGGTTGCCGCTTGGTTTCTCTTGAAGCCGATCCAGAAGTGACTTAAACTGCAGTTCATGGACTGGCCACTAGAGACAGACTCCAGAAGGAGCAGAATCTCATTGAGCTCATGTTAAAATGCCCAACTTTACAGCAGAAGAACACATGTTTACAGTCTGGGACAGATTGTGCTTTTGGTCTATACGGCTAATTTTGCCCTTCATGACGACTGTGAAGGGGAGAATTATTTTATAAATCATTCATTTACATTATATAAAGCCTTAAAGGTCCCGTTCTTCATGTTTTTTGAAGCTTTGATTGTGTTTACAGTGTGCAATATAACATGTGTTCATGTTTCGCGTGTAAAAAACACAGTTTTTTTCACACAATTTACATATCTGTACACCGCTGTTTTCACTCACCTGTGTTGTGATTTGACCGCAGCTTAGCGAACGTGGCACGGTTCCTGTGTTGTGATTTGACCGCAGCTTAGCGCACGTGGCACGGTTCCCGTGTTGTGATTTGACCGCAGCTTAGCGCACGTGGCACGGTTCCCGTGTTGTGATTTGACCGCAGCTTAGCGAACGTGGCACGGTTCCCGTGTTGTGATTTGACCGCAGCTTAGCGAACGTGGCACGGTTCCCGTGTTGTGATTTGACCGCAGCTTAGCGAACGTGGCACGGTTCCCGTGTTGTGATTTGACCGCAGCTTAGCGAACGTGGCACGGTTCCCGTGTTGTGATTTGACCGCAGCTTAGCGAACGTGGCACGGTTCCCGTGTTGTGATTTGACCGCAGCTTAGCGCACGTGGCACGGTTCCCGTGTTGTGATTTGACCGCAGCTTAGCGAACGTGGCACGGTTCCCGTGTTGTGATTTGACCGCAGCTTAGCGAACGTGGCACGGTTCCCGTGTTGTGATTTGACCGCAGCTTAGCGCACGTGGCACGGTTCCCGTGTTGTGATTTGACCGCAGCTTAGCGAACGTGGCACGGTTCCCGTGTTGTGATTTGACCGCAGCTTAGCGAACGTGGCACGGTTCCCGTGTTGTGATTTGACCGCAGCTTAGCGAACGTGGCACGGTTCCCGTGTTGTGATTTGACCGCAGCTTAGCGAACGTGGCACGGTTCCCGTGTTGTGATTTGACCGCAGCTTAGCGCACGTGGCACGGTTCCCGTGTTGTGATTTGACCGCAGCTTAGCGAACGTGGCACGGTTCCCGTGTTGTGATTTGACCGCAGCTTAGCGAACGTGGCACGGTTCCCGTGTTGTGATTTGACCGCAGCTTAGCGCACGTGGCACGGTTCCCGTGTTGTGATTTGACCGCAGCTTAGCGCACGTGGCACGGTTCCCGTGTTGTGATTTGACCGCAGCTTAGCGAACGTGGCACGGTTCCCGTGTTGTGATTTGACCGCAGCTTAGCGAACGTGGCACGGTTCCCGTGTTGTGATTTGACCGCAGCTTAGCGAACGTGGCACGGTTCCCGTGTTGTGATTTGACCGCAGCTTAGCGAACGTGGCACGGTTCCCGTGTTGTGATTTGACTGCAGCTTAGCGAACGTGGCACGGTTCCCGTGTTGTGATTTGACCGCAGCTTAGCGAACGTGGCACAGTTCCGGTGTTGTGATTTGACCGCAGCTTAGCGAACGTGGCACGGTTCCCGTGTTGTGATTTGACCGCAGCTTAGCGAACGTGGCACGGTTCCCGTGTTGTGATTTGACCGCAGCTTAGCGAACGTGGCACGGTTCCCGTGTTGTGATTTGACCGCAGCTTAGCGAACGTGGCACGGTTCCCGTGTTGTGATTTGACTGCAGCTTAGCGAACGTGGCACGGTTCCCGTGTTGTGATTCGACAGCAGTTTAGCGAACGTGGCACGGTTCCCGTGTTGTGATTTGACCGCAGCTTAGCGAACGTGGCACGGTTCCCGTGTTGTGATTTGACTGCAGCTTAGCGAACGTGGCACAGTTCCCGTGTTGTGATTTGACCGCAGCTTAGCGAACGTGGCACGGTTCCCGTGTTGTGATTTGACTGCAGCTTAGCGAACGTGGCCCGGTTCCCGTGTTGTGATTTGACTGCAGCTTAGCGAACGTGGCACGGTTCCTGTGTTGTGATTTGACTGCAGCTTAGCGAACGTGGCACGGTTCCCATGTTATGATTTGACCGCAGCTTAGCGAACGTGGCACGGTTCCCGTGTTGTGATTTGACCGCAGCTTAGCGAACGTGGCACGGTTCCTGTGTTGTGATTTGACCGCAGCTTAGCGAACGTGGCACGGTTCCCGTGTTGTGATTTGACCGCAGCTTAGCGAACGTGGCACGGTTCCCGTGTTGTGATTCGACAGCAGCTTAGCGAACGTGGCACGGTTCCCGTGTTGTGATTTGACCGCAGCTTAGCAAACGTGGCACGGTTCCTGTGTTGTGATTTGACCGCAGCTTAGCGAACGTGGCACGGTTCCCGTGTTGTGATTCGACAGCAGCTTAGCGAACGTGGCACGGTTCCCGTGTTGTGATTTGACCGCAGCTTAGCGAACGTGGCACGGTTCCCGTGTTGTGATTTGACCGCAGCTTAGCGAACGTGGCACGGTTCCCGTGTTGTGATTTGACCGCAGCTTAGCGAACGTGGCACGGTTCCCGTGTTGTGATTTGACCGCAGCTTAGCGAACGTGGCACGTTCCCGTGTTGTGATTTGACCGCAGCTTAGCGAACGTGGCACGGTTCCCGTGTTGTGATTCGACAGCAGCTTAGCGAACGTGGCACGGTTCCCGTGTTGTGATTTGACCGCAGCTTAGCAAACGTGGCACGGTTCCCGTGTTGTGATTTGACCGCAGCTTAGCGAACGTGGCACGGTTCCCGTGTTGTGATTTGACTGCAGCTTAGCGAACGTGGCACGGTTCCCGTGTTGTGATTTGACCGCAGCTTAGCGAACGTGGCACGGTTCCCGTGTTGTGATTTGACTGCAGCTTAGCGAACGTGGCCCGGTTCCTGTGTTGTGATTTGACTGCAGCTTAGCGAACGTGGCACGGTTCCTGTGTTGTGATTTGACTGCAGCTTCGCGAACGTGGCACGGTTCCCATGTTATGATTTGACCGCAGCTTAGCGAACGTGGCACGGTTCCCGTGTTGTGATTTGACCGCAGCTTAGCGAACGTGGCACGGTTCCTGTGTTGTGATTTGACCGCAGCTTAGCGAACGTGGCACGGTTCCCGTGTTGTGATTTGACCGCAGCTTAGCGAACGTGGCACGGTTCCCGTGTTGTGATTCGACAGCAGCTTAGCGAACGTGGCACGGTTCCCGTGTTGTGATTTGACCGCAGCTTAGCGAACGTGGCACGGTTCCCGTGTTGTGATTTGACCGCAGCTTAGCGAACGTGGCACGGTTCCCGTGTTGTGATTTGACCGCAGCTTAGCGAACGTGGCACGGTTCCCGTGTTGTGATTTGACCGCAGCTTAGCGAACGTGGCACATTCCCGTGTTGTGATTTGACCGCAGCTTAGCGAACGTGGCACGGTTCCCGTGTTGTGATTTGACTGCAGCTTAGCATGTAACTTGCACGGAAAGGTCACGCCTCTTAACGGGAGATGTATGCGCTCAATGATCTCTACAGCGTCCCTGGGAAAGCCAAACAAAGGTGATTTGACTCCGGGATGAAAATAACAGCGTCTCGACGACATGGCGACAAACACACTCAAACGCACCACTTCCTCTTCTCCACGCGACACTTCCTCTTCTCCACGTGGGACAGCAACAAGACCACGCCCCCTTTTTTCGCGTATTCTTGTGGGCGGAGGTTAGTCTGTTCTACTGTTCTACTGACGTCATTTATGAAGGAAGTACCAGGATGTAGTCCAAACCGGTCGTTCGCTGTAGGCTTTGAAAGGGAACTTCTGTTAAATAAAATATCTCACTTGGCATTGAACTTTGAGCTTTATAATTTTACAGGTATTATTTATGCTCTAACAGCAACATTACACACTAACTAAAGTTTGAACAGTGGGATCACGAAGAACGGGACCTTTAACATTCTGCATAATTAAGGGCGTGGCCACTTTGAGTGACAGGTGGATTGCCGTTTGTCTGCTGTCTGTTAGTCATCACCTCACCTCAGCTCCGCCCACGTCCCGCCTCTTTGCCCATTTTCTGTTATCCGGGAGTGACGCCAGCTCGACCCGACTTTACCCTTCAAAACTGCTCTTCAGAATCCTATGGGTGACGTCACGGACACTATTTTCTTACAGTCTATGGTCAAAACCAGTGTATTTTGGGTTGTGTGAATGTAATGGCTATCGCTCCTACTTGCTGTGGAGAAATCTGCTTTTTTCCAAGCATCCAAACTTACAATTTTCACCAAGCAAACTCTAAAACAGAAAAAAAGCACGAGAATATGATCGTCTCAACTTTAGGGTGGGCAAACAATCACCGAACACTCAAAACATGCCTTATTATATTCATATTTTGTATGCAAATGTACTTTTCAATCCGTCCTTTCACAGGAACAGTCAGACATGGAGACATTTCTCCTATATCATCTACAACTGTGCTCATTTTAAGTAGCCGTAACACAACCTCAAACTAAATTTAACCCTAATACACGACTAATGACTCGAGTAAAGACGTGAGCAGCCCCGGCATGAGTCAGCTGACCGCTCACATGTGACTCTTTCTGATGTCTCAGAGGCGTGTAATATTAAAACCAGGCCTGCGTTGCGCTAATCGGCTCATTCTGTGTCCGGGGTCGAGGTCTGTGAGCTCACACACACGCTGTCCCAAATGGCACCACAGTCTAAACTGTGTTCGAAGCATTGCCTGCTGGGTAATCGTCCACACCAGAGCAAAAGGGCACATCGTGCCGTTTGTGAACACCTTAAAATGTCAAGCGGGACACCCCACGGCCACAAATACGGGGAACAGAGGGATTCTGGGATAGATGTGGATGCTGAAATTTGTTTTATTTTAGATACTGATGAAAAGTCAAATTATGCCAAAATATGCAGATCAAGGATTAATTTTTCTCAATAATATCAAACATTTTTAATTATAATTAGTGATAAATATTAATTGATTATTTGATTAAGATAAATAAAACATTTATTGGCTAAATAAAACGTTCAAAATGTGCAAAATTAGACCTTTTATTCCCAATAAATGAAATATTTTCAACTATAATTAGTGATAAACATTCAATGATTATCCACAAATGAATGATTATTAATAAAACATTTATTGGATAAATAAAATGTTCAAAATTTGCTAAATGAACCCCGTTTTTTTTTCTCTAAATAAAATAAAATATTTGGAAAGATAATTAGTAATAAATATTCAATGAATATCCACAAATTAATAATAAAACATTTATTGGCATGGATAAAATGTTCAAAATGTGTCAAATTAGCCCTTTTTTTCTCAACAAAATAAAATATTTTGAACGATAATTGGTAATAAATATTCACAAATTAATAATGATTAATAAAAAAAAACATTTATTGGCTGGATAAAATGTAAAAAATGTGTAAAATTAGCCTTTTTTTCAATAAATTAAATATTTTCAACTATAATTAGTGATAAACATTCAATGACTATCAACAAATGAATGATTATTATTAAAACATTTATTGGCTGAAAGTTTTTTTTCTCAAAATGTGCAAAATTAACCAGTTTTTTTCCTCAATAAAATAAAATATTTTGAAAGATAATTAGTAATAAATATTCAATGATTATCCACAAATTAATAATAAAACATTTATTGGCATGGATAAAATGTTCAAAATGTGTCAAATTAGCCCTTTTTTTCTCAACAAAATAAAATATTTTGAACGATAATTGGTAATAAATATTCACAAATTAATAATGATTAATAAAAAAAAACATTTATTGGCTGGATAAAATGTAAAAAATGTGTAAAATTAGCCTTTTTTTCAATAAATTAAATATTTTCAACTATAATTAGTGATAAACATTCAATGACTATCAACAAATGAATGATTATTATTAAAACATTTATTGGCTGAAAGTTTTTTTTCTCAAAATGTGCAAAATTAACCAGTTTTTTTCCTCAATAAAATAAAATATTTTGAAAGATAATTAGTAATAAATATTCAATGATTATCCACAAATTAATATTGGTTATTAATAAAATGTTTATTGGCTAAATTAAAAAAATATTCTCAATAAAAACACATTTTGAACGATAATTAGTGAGAAAGATTATTAACAAATTTTAATTAAGATTAATACAATATTTACCGGCTGAATAATATGTTCAAAATGTGCTAATTTAACTATAAAAAAAAAATGATTCGCAATAAAACAATATTTTGAACGATAATGAGTAATACATATTAAACGATTATCCACAAATAAATAAGCATTATTAATAAAATATATTGGCTGAATAAAATGTTCAAACTTAACTTGTTTTATCTCAATAAAATAGAACATTTTGAATGATAAATAGTGATAAGTCATATTAAGTCATTATTAGCAAATGAATAATGATTACTAATAAACCTTTACAGGCTGAATAAAATGTGCCAAATGCTGAGAATGAAGCTGATGTCCATGCATTAGTTGCTCTTTTCCCACAGGTGTGTTTCTTCTGGTGTCCTGGATAAATCCCGGCAGGATCACAGATGCCACAGCCCGGCTCCATCTCCCGGTCCTGTTCTTCATCTCTGACACCAGGCTCCTGTCTCACAGACTCGTGACGGATTGTCAGGTCTCTGGGAAGATGTGTGAAGATCTACTTCTGCACCCAAAATCATGCAAATGAAAGATCTCGGCCGAAATGAAACGCCATTACATTTCTGACTAGGGCTGTAAAAACCATTAATCACATCTTTATCTGTGATTGTATATACCGGTATCAATATATTTGCGATTAATTGCATCCAAAATAAAAGTTAATGTTTACATAATATATGAGTAATGTGTAAAATTATTATGTGTATATAAATACACACTCGCTCATGTATATATTTAAGAAATATTTGCATGTATATACTGTATATATATTTATATCATTTCGATTGTCAAATCAATTAATCGTATCCAAAATAAAAGTTCATGTTTACATAATATATGTGTGTATAATTATTAGGTATATATATAAATACACACACATGCATGTAAATATTTATGAAAAATGTTATATTTATATATAAAAAAAAATTAAAAAAAATTATATTATATTATATATATATATATATATATATAACCCATAACTTATAAAGACCCACGATAAAATTCTATTTAGTCTAAATAAATTAAAAATAAAACGCAATACAGACAAAAAATTATTTAAACTACTTTCCAAAGTTTGGCGTCTGAATGATTTATTTACTTTTTATTGATTTATTTACTTTTTTTTTCTTTTTTTCTTTTTACTTTTTTAAAAGAAGACTCATCCAAAATAAAAGTTCATGTTTACATAATATATGTATGTATAATTATTAGGTATATATATATATATATATATATATATATATATATATATATATATATATATATATATATATATATATATATATATATATATATATATATATATATATATATATATATATATATATATATATATAAATACACACACATGCATGTAAATATTTATGAAAAATGTTATATTTATATATAAAAAAATAAAAATAAAAATTATATTTTATATATATATATATATATATATATATATATATATATATATATATATATATATATATATATATATATATATATATATATATATATATATATATATATATATATATATAAAACCCATAACTTGTAAAGACCCACAATAAAATTCTATTTAGTCTAAATAAATAAAAAATAAAACGCAATACAGACAAAAAATAATTTACACTACTTTCCAAAGTTTGGCGTCTGAATGATTTATTTACTTTTTATTGATTTATTTATTTTTAACTTTTTTAAAAGAAGACTCATCCAAAATAAAAGTTCATGTTTACATAATATATGTATGTATAATTATTAGGTATATATATATATATATATATATATATATATATATATATATATATATATATATATATATATATATATATATATATATATATATATATATATATATATATATATATATATATATAAATACACACACATGCATGTAAATATTTATGAAAAATGTTATATTTATATATAAAAAAATAAAAATAAAAATTATATTTTATATATATATATATATATATATATATATATATATATATATATATATATATATATATATATATATATATATATAAAACCCATAACTTGTAAAGACCCACAATAAAATTCTATTTAGTCTAAATAAATAAAAAATAAAACGCAATACAGACAAAAAATAATTTACACTACTTTCCAAAGTTTGGCGTCTGAATGATTTATTTACTTTTTATTGATTTATTTATTTTTAACTTTTTTAAAAGAAGACTCACCAAGGCTGCATTTATTTAAATCAAAAATAAATAATAAATAATTGTGAAAATGTTAAATTATTGAGTTATTGATATTAAGCGAGCATCAGATGATGGCAGAGGCAAATGTAAAATGAATAAAAAAATGCATGCACATTTAAATATCCAATATCAGCTTACACCAAATAAAAAAACTCTTTTTCTATTTTTCTACAGATCGATTACAGATCAGTTGTTGATATTCATGTCATTTGAAACCTGTAGGAATTATGGTTAATGTGTGGAACGAAAACAAAAAGCCTAATTTATGAAATCGACTCACCCTTTTTGTTTTCATGACGGATATATTTATGAGCTTTTTAAGTTATGGATTAGACTCACATACCTGACATTTCTATGAGACTATATATATATAGATATAAGGATGTGTGGTTTATGATATACTATGAACTCTATTATGACTTCATGAAACATTGACTTTTCCTTCTCAGTGCGCTTTTTTCCCGAGGCTACAATTGTATAGCTAACGTCACAACATCCACTCAGTGTTGATTATGGTCTTCTATGTTCATGCTATTGATGTGAGGATTCAGAAATAGCAGACATGTCGAAGCCGAGGTCACACTCGCAGCAAAGGATGTGCAGAAGTAAAGGTTTAGGTGTGGAGCTATGGCGCCATCTAGTGAAAGCCTTTCCCTGCTCGCGTGCTGAATAAAGCAGAACCTCTTCTGTATGATCTGCAGGCAATCACATGTAAACACACAAACAAGCAAGTAATCAACGGGGAAAATAAAACAAACAAGCGTGCTACCGGTTTCCATAATTCATAAAATACGGCATAAATTGAATTTGAATCAATCAGGAGACATTGCAGGCTGTTCGGCTGAGGTCTTAAGCTACACAATAAAGACAGTGTCAATATGTCCCCGGTGCTTAATAGCATGATGTCCTGAGGCCTTTCTCTCTGCTAGGCAGGCTGAACTAAGCTGTTGTAACCCCTTCAGCTCTCTGACCGCCTCAGTGCTCGCCGTCCCTCGAGGAGCGCGAGGTGTATCTCTCTCTCCGTTACTCCATGGTCCCTGCCCCCTAATTACACCAGAGGAATCATCTACACCACATCACAAGCCCCCACCGACCTGCCAATCATATTTCTGCTGAGCGGCACGGCGTTGAGAGATCAAAACCTCCACCCTTTCGGTTTCACATCTACTCTCTAAAAAATGCTGGGTTAAAAATAACCCATTTGGGATGAAAATGGACTAACCCAGCGATTGGGTTGTTTTAAGCAAACATTTAACCCAATTGCTGGTTTAAAACAACCCAATTTTGCTCGGTTAGTCCATTTTCAACCCAACTTGGGTTATTTTCAACCCAGCATTTTTCTGAGTGTACTCATTTATTGTTTTGATTCGATATCATACCAGGGTTATTATAACTAAACCCATAAAAACATTATTTCACTCAATGTTCAAACAAACATTTACTGAAATTACCCTCTAAAAAAATCAGGGTTAAAAATAACCCAAGTTGGGTTGAAAATGGATTAACCCAACAAAATTGAGTTGTTTTAACCCAGCAGTTGGGTTGTTTTAACCCAGCGATTGGGTTGTTTTACGCAAACATTTAACCCAACCGCTGGGTTAGTCCATTTTCAACCCAACTTGGGTTATTTTCAACCCAGCATTTTTCTGAGTGTACTCATTTATTGTTTTGATTCGATATCATACCAGGGTTATTATAACTAAACCCATAAAAACATTATTTCACTCAATGTTCAAACAAACATTTACTGAAATTACCCTCTAAAAAAATCAGGGTTAAAAATAACCCAAGTTGGGTTGAAAATGGATTAACCCAACAAAATTGAGTTGTTTTAACCCAGCAGTTGGGTTGTTTTAACCCAGCGATTGGGTTGTTTTACGCAAACATTTAACCCAACCGCTGGGTTAGTCCATTTTCAACCCAACTTGGGTTATTTTCAACCCAGCATTTTTTTGAGTGTACTCATTTATTGTTTTGATTCGATATCATACCAGGGTTATTATAACTAAACCCATAAAAACATTATTTCACTCAATGTTCAAACAAACATTTACTGAAATTACCCTCTAAAAAAATCAGGGTTAAAAATAACCCAAGTTGGGTTGAAAATGGATTAACCCAACAAAATTGAGTTGTTTTAACCCAGCAGTTGGGTTGTTTTAACCCAGCGATTGGGTTGTTTTACGCAAACATTTAACCCAACCGCTGGGTTAGTCCATTTTCAACCCAACTTGGGTTATTTTCAACCCAGCATTTTTTTGAGTGTACTCATTTATTGTTTTGATTCGATATCATACCAGGGTTATTATAACTAAACCCATAAAAACATTATTTCACTCAATGTTCAAACAAACATTTACTGAAATTACCCTCTAAAAAAATGCTGGATTAAAAATAACCCAAGTTGGGTTTGAAAATGGACTAAATTGGGATGTTTTAACCCAGCAATTGGGTTGTTTAAACCTGGCGATTGGGTTGTATTTAAACCAACCCAATTACTGGGTTAGTCCATTTATAACCCAACTTGGGTTCATTTTAACCCCATCATTTTTTAGAGTGTATGCAGCGGCTCTTTGCACTAAGTGAAAATAGCGATAGATTATAATTACATTATGTAAAAATAGCAGCATTTTCTGTGCTATAGGTACATATAGGGGGAGTGGGGTAAGATGAGCCATTTTTACTTACGTGATCCTACAATGAAAAAGTATCTAAAGTAATTTCAGGATGTCATGTCATTTTAAATGATCAGAATACATATATGACAAAGGGTTCTAAAAATATGGATTTTTGTTAAAAAAAAGTTTTCCTGTGGCTCAATTTAACCCATGTTAGGGGTAAGTTGGGCCGAGTCAGTGGGTAAGTTGCACCATCTGGGTGTAAACGGGCCGTCTAACTGAATCTGAATCAAACCCATGTGAGATTGTAGAGATAGTTTACCTCTTTTAAAAACACCTTCATATTTCTTTTCTTAAAGCTAATTTAAACAACATAAAACCAACCAAATGAATTTGAAATTTTAATTGTTTGCATTTATGAAAACAATATGTTGAACACCAATGTTGAAACCTTCCCAAAAGGAGACTATATACACAAGGGGAGACGTTTGGGCAGGGCGGTGTGCGGCGTCCTACACTCGTTCTCAGAGATCTTCTCTCCAGATTAGTGAGTTTTGTTGTTTTATTGCAGGGAGTTTGTCTTCGCAGTAAAACCAATCCTTACACTGATGTTGTACATTAAACGGTATGATAGAGTGTAAATGATTATATTTATTACAATTATTAAATGGATCCCACCTTATTGGGACAATAAAGCCTCCCAACACCAACCCATAACCACGTTATTATTAAACACTAGGTGTGTAACGGTACGCAAAACTGGCAGTTCGGTACGTACCTCGGTTTTGAAGTCACGGTTCGGTACAACAAAATAGCTTTTTATTTATTTTTATTAAACAGTGGTTTACTGAAAAAAAGTGTCTGTCCTTAAATTAATTAAATTATAACAAAGTTTATTGAAGATATTGCTGTAAACTATAGGGAGCCTTTACTTGCACATTAATATTAAACCGAGCCCAAACTATTAGCCTAAATTCAGTTGCTATTTATTTTTAGAAATAATAATCAACACTCAAATAACATACGCAAACATGAAATCTTCACATAAGTCTTTGCAATAACGTCTAAATCTAATGATAAAATCGTTTTTTCTCCAATTCGTTGTTGAAATGTAATCATTTATACACAGTGGTCACATCACTAACAGGTTCAGTAGAATATCATTAATTTATAGGCTAACATAGTGCACATATTTAGTGAAAGAGTTGATTTCTCTAGTGAATAAAATTCTGTGAACACTGAATGACTTCTGAGGTAAATTTGATGCTACACAACATTGTTTACAAGAAGTTACACTCACCTAAAGGATTGTTAGGAACAGCATACTAATACTGTGTTTGACCCCCTTTCGCCTTCAGAACTGCCTTAATTCTACGTGGCATTGATTCAACAAGGAGCTGAAAGCATTCTTTAGAAATGTTGGCCCATATTGATAGGATAGCATCTTGCAGTTGATGGAGATTTGTGGGATGCACATCCAGGGCACGAAGCTCCCGTTCCACCACATCCCAAAGATGCTCTATTGGGTTGAGATCTGGTGACTGTGGGGGCCATTTTAGTCCAGTGAACTCATTGTCATGTTCAAGAAACCAATTTGAAATGATTGGAGCTTTGTGACATGGGGCATTATCCTGCTGGAAGTAGCCATCAGAGGATGGGCACATGGTGGTCATAAAGGGATGGACATGGTCAGAAACAATGCTCAGGTAGGCCGTGGCATTTAAACCATGCCCAATTGGCACTAAGGGGCCTAAAGTGTGCCAAGAAAACATCCCCCACACCATTACACCACCACCACCAGCCTGCACAGTGGTAACAAGGCATGATGGATCCATGTTCTCATTCTGTTTACGCCAAATTCTGACTCTACCATCTGAATGTCTCAACAGAAATCCAGACTCATCAGACCAGGCAACATTTTTCCAGTCTTCAACTGTCCAATTTTGGTGAGCTGGTGCAAATTGTAGCCTCTTTTTACTATTTGTAGTGGAGATGAGTGGTTCCCGGTGGGGTCTTCTGCTGTTGTAGCCCATCCGCCTCAAGGTTGTGTGTGTTGTGGCTTCACAAATGCTTTGCTGCATACCTCGGTTGTAACGAGTGGTTATTTCAGTCAAAGTTGCTCTTCTATCAGCTTGAATCAGTCGGCCCATTCTCCTCTGACCTCTAGCATCAACAAGGCATTTTGGCCCACAGGACTGCCGCATACTGGATGTTTTTCCCTTTTCACACCATTCTTTGTAAACCCTAGAAATGGTTGTGCGTGAAAATCCCAGTAACTGAGCAGATTGTGAAATACTCAGACCGGCCCGTCTGGCACCAACAACCATGCCACGCTCAAAATTGCTTAAATCCCCTTTCTTTCCCATTCCGACATTCAGTTTGGAGTTCAGGAGATTGTCTTGACCAGGACCACACCCCTAAATGCATTGAAGCAACTGCCATGTGATTGGTTGATTAGATAATTGCATTAATGAGAAATAGAACAGGTGTTCCTAATAATCCTTTAGGTGAGTGTATATATATATATATATATATATATATATATATATATATATATATATATATATATATATATATATATATATATATATATATATATATATATATATATATATATATATATATATATATATATATATATAGAGAGAGAGAGAGAGAGAGAGAGAGAGAGAGAGAGAGAGAGAGAGAGAGAGAGAGAGAGAGAGAGAGAGAGAGAGAGAGAGAGAGAGAGAGAGAGAGAGAGGATTACACCACATTTGATACCTGACAGTAAGTTGTAATGTATCCTCAACATACCTTCAGATGTTCATTCATGTTTATTCTTTAGGAAGAGATGATCGCGGCCGCTTGAACTGTGATCAGTGATCAGTCACGCCACATTAAAGAGCGTCAAAACGGCATTTATCGTTTGAATTTGGTGATAAAATGGACTAAATACTTAATATGTTCATGTAGAAACTTGGATTGTTACACCCCTAATAAACACCCGTTAGAAACTTTATTTCCACAATACTTTCATAATTTTGATTGAAAATAAATGGCTTTCTGATCTGATGTGTGATGGGAAAAGGGCCAGTTCGGCAAAAGGCGGATCCGAATTTGCGTCAAAACTTTACCTCTTACCTCTACACTATCAATATTGTTGACAATCCAGCATCTTCTAGTATTTCGTCTGGGCCAATCAGACGTTAGTGGGCGGAGTTAGTGTCAATAGCCTCTGCCAACAAGGCACTTAGTGTAAATAGACATGAAATTGAAAAAATAATAATAATAACAACAGAGAGATGCATATCATGTTGAAAAATGTGCAGAAATGCAGCCGAAATATGCATATGACAGCTATATATGAAAAGCAGGGATGAGTAGGAAGGCTAGAATGTTTATATTGAATGTCTCCATCCATTAATTTATTCAAAATACATTAAAATTGCAATTCTGTGAAATAGTTTGGGGTTGGTAAAATGTTTTAAATGTTTTTATAATACGTCTCTTCGGCTCACCGAAGGCTGCTTTTATTTGATCAAAAATAGAGTAAAAACAGAGACATTTGTTTTCTATGTGAATATATTGTAAAGTGTAATTTATTCCTGAATTTATCATCATTGCTCCAGTCTTCAGTGTCACATGATCCCTCAGAAATCATTCTCATATGATGATTTGATGCTCAAGAAATATTTATGAGTATTATCAATGTTGAAAGCAGTCGTGCTGCTTCATATTTTTGTGTAAACCGTGAAAAGAATCTTTTAAAAAATGCCCTGATTAATAATTTTAAAAAACATATATTTTAGCAACATTTCTACACTGCTAAATAATTTGAACATTTTTGTTGGCCAAATCAGTCATATGGTCAATGCACCATGCATAAAACATATTACTACTACTAAAAGTGGCTTAAAATATCAAATAATGTTACCTTTTTTTTATAACAAAGCAAGGTTGTCAAATGTCATGTGGTGTGATTCCCCATATTCATGATATTTATTAAATAAAAACATTTAATGTACCTTGAAAAATATGTTACACTAAGATGTATTCAAAGCATAAGGAAAATATATATTTTTAATTAATTTTTTAACTGTCATGCCACAGATTCATTAAATATAAAAGGGTCTTGAAAATGGCATGAGCATTTTTCAAAACTGTAACATGAACACAGGGGGTGGGCGGGACGTCAAACTAAAATAGGAATGGGAGAGATCCAGGCTGTAAGAGAGACGTATGAAGCAAGTCTGTTTCCCCGATGTTAAAGAGATAACCTGGTGCTGATGTCTTGCCGAGCGCGACCAAAGCGAGCCTCAGCGAGAAGCTCATATCCATCACTTAGTTGCCGCTTTCTGTCAGGCGGCAAGAAAAACGCCCTATTTTATGACACAAGGGGTCCCACAAAAATAAGACGGTGAATCACACACACAGCACACAGTGTTCCAGTGCTAGCGAACAGCCTGTGGTGAGGAAGGCAGGGAGCGGCCCCTGTGGCGATAAGCCCGGTTCTTTGGAGAACATTGCGCCCTTCAAGTCAGCCAACTCACGTCAAGCACGGCCAACAAGACAAGACCAACAAAGTCAGTAAGAACCCTTGGAGAACACAAACTTGGGTTGGGTAGACGCAAGGGTGCCCCAAAAACAGGGTGTGTTATTGCCAGGAATCACTAAAAAGTTCCCAGAACAAGCTATTAAAGCCTTGAATAAAGTCTTGGACAGCTTAAGACCTACAAAAAACCTCAAATATTCTTAAAGGGCCGGACACACCAAACCGAAGGTTGACCGGCCATCGTTGTGCGTCAGACACAGAGGCGGTCTTTGTAAACTGGAGGCCCGTTTCAAAGAAACAGTCAGAGCCCCCCCAATATTGTATGCAATGCGACTGCAATTACTATATTTACAACGTTCTCATATTTTGCGCTTAATAGTCTATTTATAAAGGCATTCTATCTCTTTAACCATAACTATTGCTACAATCACGGCCGAAAACAAAAACGGCAATCAATCTTTGTCCTTCAGTCCCTCAGATCCGCAAATCATTGTCTTAACGAGTCATTGAATCAATGAGTCATTTAATAGAACGATTCGTTCAAAAACGCTGATTCGCTCAGTAACGAAACTGAAATTGTGTTACTCGGAGACGAGCAATGGCGCTACTGTTTGGAACTATTATCGTTGTCTAAAAAGAGGAAAAACAGACAATATTGTTATTGCCAGGAATCACTAAAAAGTTCCCAGAACAAGCTATTAAAGCCTTGAATAAAGTCTTGGACAGCTTAAGACCTACAAAAAACCTCAAATATTCTTAAAGGGCCGGACACACCAAACCGAAGGTTGACCGGCCATCGTTGTGCGTCAGACACAGAGGCGGTCTTTGTAAACTGGAGGCCCGTTTCAAAGAAACAGTCAGAGCCCCCCCAATATTGTATGCAATGCGACTGCAATTACTATATTTACAACGTTATCTCATATTTTGAGCTTAATAGTCTATTTCTAAAGGCATTCTATCTCTTTAACCATAACTATTGCTACAATCACGGCCGAAAACAAAAACGGCAATCAATCTTCGTCCTTCAGTCCCTCAGATCCGCAAATCATTGTCTTAACGAGTCATTGAATCAATGAGTAATTTAATAGAACGATTCGTTCAAAAACGCTGATTCGCTCAGTAACGAAACTGAAATTGTGTTGCTCGGAGACGAGCAATGGCTCTACTGTTTGGAACTATTATCATTGAATAAAAAGAGGAAAAATAGACAATATTGAGTCTAAAATGCAAGCCTATTAACTTATCGTTTATTAAATTGTTGTATAAAAGCAATATCACATTTGCAAATATTTGATATTCGGGAAAACTGCACAAGAACTTATACTGAGACTGATGTTGCACCATATTTTGCTTTTTTGGAAGCGTTTTTATTAATTTTGGTGGCCTTTTTGCGCCAAGTCCCCATTAACTCTCTACATACAGACCATAATACATTGAGCCCTAGATCCACAAAGCAACCCAAAAATGGACTAGTGTTTGTACACTCCATCTGCGGAAGCGTCTGCTCTGGCGGCTTCAACTCTACGATGTCTTGACAGTTCTGCAAATCCCCATTTTCCACAAACGAACCCCTGGCGGAATAGCATAAGGCCTAAGCTTGAGTTACAGTCATCAAACTCTTATTCATTATTAAAAAGTTTGGGTCAAAAATTCATACTCGTAACTTTTTTGAGTGATGAATATACAACTTCTATCTACCTGAAGACCGCTTCGACAACAAACAATCAGAATTAATTAAGTTCAAACTTAAAAGATCTGACAACAATGGTATTGCTTCTTAAGCACAAATCAGGCTAAAAATATAAGTATTTTTCAGTTTTGTCCAGCTAATGTGAATGCATATTCTAACTAAAAACCCATGTGATGGTGAAAATGTATTGGCTCATTTAGCTGAGGCGGGACTTTGTATTCTCCAGTTAATGTTTCTACAAATGGTCAGTTTATTTGTCCATGTAGTGGGTCTGATTTCTAAAGTAACATGGCATCCAAGTTCCAAAGATGCCCAAATATTTGGGGTGTCCAAAGTCAAAGCTCATCAACAGGAATACATTATAAAAAAGTACCTCGAATACTTGGCAAAAGTCTCAAAAAAGCTTAAATTCATGAAAACCACTTATACCAAAGGCCAACGCAACCTTGCCCTTGGTTGAGCATAGCCTCCGGTGAGGAGCACTCTAACATTAAGGAAAAAGCTTGTATCTTCTTTCACCTCCATTTCTCAAAAGCAAATGGGTTTACCTTTGGAAAAAAGCCCTTGAACCATCAATGTCACACGGAAATCATTTCATCCAATGATTTGCTCTACATGATCATATCACAACCAAAGAACATGAGGCTGTCATTTTTACTCTTATTAAGGTTCAATATTAGCCTGGATGCCAGACGAACTTAGCCCCGCCCACACAATTTTTTGCACGGGCAGTTCGGTCTGGACTTGATCCATAGAGAAGTAATTATGCCCGAACAGAAACTGTTCAGACCAATGAAATTGTCAGGGCGGGCTTTAGACGATGATGGACAGATGATCAACAGTAACGTAATCATCCACGTCATCAAAGGCGCTTGGGTTGAATTTGTTCTAATCCTAAACGGAGAACTTGTTCGTATATGCGTTCACCTTCACTATTTCTCTCAGAAATGATGATGGTGTTGGTAAGTACTCTGTGTATCCTTAAATTCTTTTTTTACAACACCAGCAAAGATCGTTTACACTCGTCTTCTTCTTCTAACGTGACTTATTCCAGCGCGCACAGACAGGGTTGCCAAGTTTTTACAGCAAAACTCGCCCAATTGCTACTCAAAACTAGCCAAAAACAAGCCCAATAGCTTTCCGGGTGGGGGGGTTCTCCGGGAAAAATGGCATTTGGGGGTAAAATATGTGTTATTTTGGCACGGCTGCTAAATTTCGCATTCCTGGGTCTGTATATCACATAATTGGGGTCGCTTCAACCCGCGGACTTGGCAACACAGTGCAGTTGAGTTCTGTTGACATTTGACAACTAACGTTATGCGTCGCTCCGTTGCTCTGATTGGTTGTAGGTCTATCCAATTGAGGTCTTTCCTGGTTCTGTTTAAACACGCCCCATAATCACAGCCCAACGGAGCAGTATCAGACTCATATTCTGACTAGAATATGCTCAAATCACCAGATCTATAGCTGTTCAATATTTAGTTGCTGCATTTCTGATGTGCTCTTTAGTTCAAAGTTGCAAGAAGCCGTTTGAAAGCAAAATTTCTGCTCACAAAATGCGGTTATAATTTTGCAAATGAATTTACTTTTTTCTTGCAAAATCTCGCAATTCTGACTTTTTGTCTCAGAATTGACCGTTTGCAAAGACCCGCCGCCTTTAGTTACTGTTGCTATGTCCGACAAGCCATGGCGCTCTCGCACCACACACACGTTCTCACGTAGAGAAAATACATCGCGGAGCAAAGAGGACACCGACAACACGCCGACAGACAGGACAGAGCAGGTTACTCTTGATATGAAAAAAGTCTCAACTTTAAAATGTTGTCTTTTTTATACCATGTAAATGTAAACCACAAATAGCGTTTTGTGGGTCTTTAATGTGTGGTGATCGCTGTAGCGCCTCAGTTAAAGCTGCTCGTCTCTTCCTTCTAGTTCATTGATAAGCACGAAATAAACACTAAAAGAAATGTTGTTTCAACCACAGAAAGACATCAGTAAACACTGTTTTTCAAGTTCAAGTCCACCGACGTTAATCTACTAACTCTCCTGACTGCTTTGTCGGACAAACCGGCAGATTCGGCGATGTGATTGGTCAGATCGCCTGTCAATCAAACTCACGGCGAAGGGTGAATTGCGTGATATAAAATCACAATTGCAAGTTATAAAGTCAGAATTGTGAGATATAAACTCGCAATTCTGAGGGAAAAATGTTTCTCTCAGAATTGGACTTTATTACTCCCAATTGTGAGTTTATATCTCTCAATTCTGAGAAATAAAATCAGTGACATATAAATTTGCAATTGCGAGTTTATACACTATATTGCCAAAAGTTTTGGACACCCCTCCGAATCATTGAATTCAGGTGTTCAATCACTAGGTGTATAAATCAAGCACTAGACATGCAGACGCTTCTGCAAACAATTGTGAAAGAATGGCTTACATCTCCAAGTGCAATGCAAAGCGTGGGATGAGGTGGGGTAAAGCACGCCGCCACTGGACTCTGGTTGGGCTTGGCTCCTTAGTTCCAGTGAAATGAACTCTTAATGCTTCACCAAGACATTTTGGACAATTTCATGCTCCCAACTTTGTGGGAACAGTTTGGGGACGGCCCCTTCCTGTCCCAGCATGACTGACCAGTGCACAAAGCGTCGCTCCATAAAGACATGGATGAGCGAGTTTGGTGTGGAGGAACTGGACTGGTCTGCACAGAGTCGTGACCTCAACCCGATAGAACACCTTTGGGATGAATTAGAGCGGAGACTGAGAGCCAGGCCTTCTCATCCAACATCAGTGCCTGACCTCACAAATGCGCTTCTAGAAGAATCCCCATACACACACTCCTAAACCTGAGGAAAGCCTTCCCAGAAGAGCTGAAGCTGTTAGAGCTGCAAAGGGTGGGCCGACTCCATATTACGGATTAAGAATGGGATGTCATTAAAGTTTATGTGCACGTAAAGGCAGGCATCCCAAAACTTTTGGCGATATACTGTACCTTGTAATTCTGAGAACAAAAGTCATAATTGTGATGTACACTTGCACCTGTGAGATAAAAAATGTTGCAATTATCTTTTAAATAGTTTTCCATAGTAGTTAGTTAGTTAGTTAGTTAGTTAGTTAGTTAGTTAGTTAGTTAGTTAGTTAGTTAGTTAGTTAGTTAGTTAGTTAGTTAGTTAGTTAGTTAGTTAGTTAGTTAGTTAGTTAGTTAGTTGGGGGAAAACATTTTTATATAAGAGTACACTCTAAAAAAATATTGGGTTAAAAATAACCCAAGTTTGGTTGAAAATGGACTAACCCAGTAATTGGGTTGTTTTAAGCAAATATTAAACCCAACCGCTGGGTTAAAACAACCCAAATGCTGGGTTAGTCCATTTTCAACCCAACTTGGGTTATTTTTAACCCAACATTTTGTGAAGTTAAAGTGTAGTTACGTGTAGTTAAAGTGTAGTGTACTTAAAATATATCGCTAAAGTCGTAAATATATGAACTGTACTATAAATACACAATATTTTTAACTATAATCTGTTAGTGATGATTGAAAAAACTTTCGGCATCGTTAGAGGGCATTTTCTCAGAAACATACACACTATCGTTCAAAAGTTTGGGGTTAATACGATTTTTTTAATGCTTTTGAAAGAACGAATTTAGCAAATACAGTAAAAACTGTGAAATATTACATTTTAAAATACCTGTTTTCTATGTGAATATATAGTAAAGTGTAATTTATTTAAAGTTGGATTTTCAGAGTCCTTCAGAAATCATTCTAATATGATGATTTGATGCTCAGGAAACATTATTATCAATGTTGAAAACAGCCGCTTCATATTTGTGTGAAAACTGTACTTTTTTTTAGGTTTCTTACGCGAATAGAAAGTTCCAACAAACATATTTTAAACAGAAATATGTTGTAACATTATCAGTGTCTTTATAGTGTTATCAGTGTAATGCATCCTTGCAGAATAAAAGAAGGATTTCTTTTAGGGCACTATTTCAAATATTACATCTTGACAAAGTCAGAGACTTTCATTCAGCGCATAATAATAGGTGAAATGACTCAAAATGATGGAGCTGGAAGCAGCTAAATGTATTCAATCTTTTAAAATGACTTTTCAACTTGAAACCAATGAACAGGGCGTCACTGCGTCACTCCCTATTATCCCCAACTCGCACAGTCGCCCCTTGTCCTCGATTCTCCTGCTGGCGCTCACCTTTGTCTCGGTTGCTGTGCCTACAAGCTGCACGGAGCGGAGGATGCAGAGGAGTAGGATGAGGAGGTGGTGTCGGGCGAGAAGCGAGTCATTAGCGGCATTAGCGTTTTCATCCACTTTGTTGCTGCTGCGCGAAACAAACCCTTTTAGTATCCCGCACCACACCACCTCCACTTTACCACACAGCGTTCCCGGCGTCGCTCTCCTCTCAGGAGTCTGCGTGAGGGATGGAGCCGGCCCAGTGTGTGCCCGACACAGATAACTTTATCTCCTGACACAGACATGCGCACCCATTGAAACGCTCAAATCCCAAGCCTGCCAAACACCTTGGCCCAGACATCTCAGCGAAAGCATGCAAATGCAAGAGGTGAGATCAATTTGTGCGCCACGTGAATAACACTTGTGCACGGGAACGAGCGCGAAACAAACTAACATGTCGTCCAAAGCGAGGGGGCTGCGGGCGCCGCGTCTAATCTGATATCCCGAGCCCGCGAGGAGTCGTTTCTGTGATGCTGACCGCCTAATGAAAACAAATCACAGGAAGTAAACACTCAATGAGTGATGCACAATAACACATGCTGAAATATGCTAATGGCAGTATCGAAATGTGATGTCTTGGGGTGAAATTTGTAAATGGAAAGATGGAAATGGATGCCATTAGCGGACAAACATACCCAAACATCTGCCACAAACAGACTCATGCTTTACACTAACCCTGACCTGAATTAGGTTCGCCTCGGGGTGAGATGCAGCCCGGCTTGTGAGGCATTCCAGGCACTCATTATCGACCTACAACCATCGCTTCAGGATAGACGGAGAAAACGGTGCGGAGGGAAGTTGCTGGAGGGGGGAAATTAGAAATAAGGGTTTGCTATGGTGGAGGCAAGCTGCGGAGCAAAGCATTTCACAGTGAATACTTCTGGGCGAGAGCAAGCGTGGGTGCCCAGGGGGGCATTGAAGCGCCACTCGTCTGATCTGATCGAACCGGAGATTAACCGCGGCTCTAATCCTCGCCGCAGGCCGCGCTCCGCCCTCGACAGGGCCGCATGATCTCGCTCTGATGAGCAAAAACTCATTAGGCCGTGCTGTAAACTTCACAACACTGCTTACCGTCCCCGCAAGAGACACTTAACCTCGCCCGCTTCGAGACAAGTGAGCGCGTGCAACGGGGTCTTGGAGCGGTGTGTGCATTTGGGATGTCAACTCAACAGGAAGGGACCCGACGCAGGGTGTGTGTGTGTGCACTAGAAGGCCGATATGTAAGAGATGTTTTCTCTAGTTCAGCTAGTTATGAAGAGGTTTTACAGAAGAAGGGCTGGTTGAAGACGAAATAAAACATGGACCATTCCATCAATGAAACAAGAATGTTAAACATTTATTTAGCGCACACTCATTTTTAAAATCAAAAATAAAAGTTCCTAAAGGGACACGGTAAAGGAAAAAAAAAATGAGCTGGAGGAAAAATGATTCGTCAATGCAAGAAATTAGAGCGTAGTTAGGTCCCATCCAGGGTTTGTAACTTAAAGGGTTAGTTCACCCAAAATTGAAAATAAAGTCAGTAATTACTCACCCTCATGTTGTTCCAACCATGTAAGACCTTCGTTCATCTTCGGAACATAATTTAGTATATTTTTGATGAAATCTGAGAGCTGTCTCACTCCTCCATAGGCTTTCAGAGGGAATGAAACTTGATGGCCCAGAATAGTAAGTAAAAACGTAATTTAAGGAGTCCAAATGACTACAGTGGCTCTGTATTAAGTCTATCATGCGACGAAAATACTTTTTGAGCGGAAAAACAACAAAAATAACGACTTTATCCCACTATTATTGTTGTTCAATTTGAGCCTCTGACGCCACGACGCATGCGCGAAAACGGCGTTCTTCTTCTACTACTACTAATCTCAGTTTTCGCGCATGCGTCGTGGCGTCAGAGGCTCAAATTGAACAACAATAATAGTTATTGTTATTATTATTTTTGTTGTTTTTCTGCTCAAAAAGTATTTTCGTCGCATGATAGACTTAATACAGAGCCACTGTAGTCATTTGGACTCCTTAAATGACGTTTTTACTTACTATTCTGGGCCATCAAGTTTCAGTCCCTCTGAAAGCC
Source organism: Romanogobio albipinnatus (assembly GCA_023566225.1). NCBI lineage: Eukaryota > Metazoa > Chordata > Actinopteri > Cypriniformes > Gobionidae > Romanogobio > Romanogobio albipinnatus. The sequence goes on along the minus strand of CM042261.1, from coordinate 4,258,961 downwards.
TATGGAGGAGTGAGACAGCTCTCAGATTTCATCAAAAATATACTAAATTATGTTCCGAAGATGAACGAAGGTCTTACATGGTTGGAACAACATGAGGGTGAGTAATTACTGACTTTATTTTCAATTTTGGGTGAACTAACCCTTTAACTTTTTCACTCACCGACCAATTTGGCAACTAAATTTTTAAGTAACCGGCCATTCAGAACTTCTACTGTAAACCCTAAAGCTCAAAATAATGAACTGGTTTGAGTAGAGCCAACTCAAATTAAACACATTAGTTCAATCAAATTAACTTTTATGAGTATTTAGAACTTTATTTTTCTTTTGAGTTCTCAAAACGGACACATTTTCAGTCATTTGAGTTTTATGAACTTGTTTCTTTTAATTTAGACTAACTTAAATTTAACCAAACCTGGGCTGGGATTTCTATTTCCCAGCATGCTTTGCCATGACACTCAAAAGTACTTAATGTTATGTTTTTTTGTGCAAGATTAATGTTAAGTGGGAGGTTTAGTAGTGTAAAATAAAAATCTGCAAGTTCTGTTTACTTAAACTTTAAATTTCTTAACTTAAAAAATTTGATGTAACTGATTGCCTCAATTTTTGGGGGAGTTTTGTCATTTTATTCAGGTTTACATTGAAGCCAAAAAATACAAAAAAGAGAAATAAACCAGATAAGCTACATCACAGCTTATATATAAAGTTTGGATTTCACTCATTTAATTCTTATTCAAACAAAATCCTGTCATTCAGCCATCTCCTCACTTCATCTTTCATCCTTTTCACCAAATAGTTTTCCCTTTTTTAACGCCATTCCATCTTCTATTCAAGAGCCAGGTTTAATTATTCAAAAATAAAACTAAATAAGAATATTTTCTAAAACCCTTAAGACTATTTGGACTTACTTATGTTTTATTCTGTTGATACTTTTTAAAACTTTGTTTCTCAAAGGGGTAGAAATATTATAGTCCAGTAAAATATCTTTAATGGACATTGGAGTGTGACAAGATGAACAATTTTCTCCTGATAGTAAAAATGTATGTGTGAGTTTTGAATGTCCTATCCAGCATCGTGTGTAAAACTTTAAAGGGATAGTTCACCCAAAAACGAAATGTTTATGTTGATCTGCTTACCCCCATGCTTGGCATCCAAGATGTAGGTGTGTGTGTTTCTTCAGTAGAACACAAATGAAGATGTTTAACTCCAGCCGTTGCAGTGTGATAGTCGTATAATGATGTCAATGGGGAGATTTTAGAGTATGAGAGCAATGAGAGTAAAAACACAGACATACGAATCCTTATTAAACCATGCGGCTCGTGGCGACACACTGATGTCTTAAGACATGAAAACATCGGTTTCTGCGAGAAACCCAACAGTATTTGTTCTTTTTTTACCTCTTATCAGACGAATGTCATCTAGTTTTCCCAGAGCCCTAACTTCCAGCGAATAAGGTCAAAATACTGGCACGATCATAGATATATATACGTAGATGCCTCATTCGACTGATCCGTGCAGGCACTAATGAGGAATCTATGTTTATATCTACGATCGCGCAGATATTTTGACCTGATTCAGCGGAAGTGATGGCGCGGGGACGGCTGATGCAGAGCCATAGAAAAAAATGAAATACATTTTTAAATATGGATATTTTTCTTACACAAACGCATCGATTCGCTTCAGAAGGCGTGGAGCAGTTATTTGATGGACAGATGCATTTTTTATGGACCTCAAAAACAGAGCAACTATTACTGCCATTATAAAGCTTGGATTAGCCAGAACATTTGTAATATAACTCAGATTTTATTCGTCTGAAAGAAGAATGTCATACACACCTCGGATGACTTGAGGGAGAGTAAATCATGGGCTAATTTTAATTATTGGGTGAACTATCCCTTTAAGCACTGATCCCATTTACTGTTGGTGTATGCATTTAATGTTGGTCTCAGATCTGTGAAAGGTATAGCGTATTTTACTGCTTCTGTAGATAATGCTTATTAGGCGACAAAAAAATAAAAAATAAAAATTGGCTTTTGATTGGACAGCGTTACCCACCGCAGTTGATTTTCTAACCACATTTGGTGGGTTGACAGGTGTTAATTTCAAGCCCTGGTCCCATTGTTGTAAGGTAAATGTGTTTAAAAGTCTGAAAATCTGTGTAACTTTAAGGAACATCACTCCCAAACACCATTTTTACTGCAATTAAGCTCTTTTTTTTTGGTGTTATTCGATAAAATGTAGTTTTTGTGTGTGTACAGCTGTTCAGAACTGTGCTTGCGAACCATGTGCTAATATATAGGAATATAAACCACCCCTAAAAAAACGCAACTGGGTCAGGTGAACCCGAAAGCGGTCTAATTACACAGGTCTCGCTTAAGACCAATTATTCAAGTGGTTGATTTTGAAAATATGTAGTTCTCCATACTTGCTAAGCAGCCACAAGAGACGAATCCAGCTTGCCAAAAAAAAAACTGTCCAAAAATAGGATTAACAATTTTGGATATCAAGCAAATACGCCTAATTGTGGTTCATTCTTCAAAATGCGGGCAAATAAAATAGTCACGCGTTTGGCGATGTGATCGCGCAGGTGGTTGATGATGCAGGTTAAGATTTGAAGACTGTTCTGGCATGTCTTTTCCCGTGTTTAACTACTAATGTCTGTGTGCCAGACAGGCTTAGAGCAACCTGATTAATACAGCACAGCATTTAAATAATAAATGGTACAAGAGAGGCTTCATGATATCAGTAGTCCATCATTTTCTGTTCCTTTCAGTCACTTCTTGGCATGCCTACACACCCAAAGAAGCTGAAGACCAGCTGAAAATCCCCCAAAACCTCTTTAGACCAGGAATCAGACAGGAGAAAACCAGCTTTAAGATTGCTTTCAGCGGGGTCTGCAGTTATATAACATCAAATTCACGAAAATGAGGAGGGAAAATAAAAATCACACCCCAAGCACATTAGGATGCCGGGCACGTCGCTTGACTGACGACATCCCTGAAAGCCTTCATTTTTCTTCGTCCGCATGCTGTTAACTGTGGCACACACCTCTCCTCCCTTCCTCTGTCACAAACCTGAAATCAACTTAAAAATATATCACTCCTGCCACGGAGGTGAAGTCGTAATGCTCCGTTCATGTACAAAATACAAACTTACAAACAGCCTAAATGGATAATCCATTCTCAGTGCACCTCTGCCTGAAACCGAGTTAATCTACAAGATCATTTCCACAATGAATACTCAATTTTTCTGCCAGGAAATATGGGCTGCGGATTACCTCCGACAGCACAGCGCTGCAATATTTAAGTCATACACAGTTTTATTTATGCATTTATCAGATAGATCCCCCACCCAGTTGGAGTCACTGAGCTCTCTCTCTCTCTCTCTCTCTCTCTCTCTCTCTCTCTCTCTCTCACACACACACACACACACACACACACACGCACCGGGCATTTTTTTGATAGGTCCCATACTGCCACCTTCTGGTGAAAAAAGGCTGTTCTCTTATTCTGCAAGACTCTCACATGCTAGAAACCTGAAAAAGGTTGTTTTCTCAGATAGTATACACAGGTAGGAGGGTGTTATGGCTGCATCCACTTATAATTTTTATATAAATATTTTTCAACGAGTTAAAAACATTCGCTATAAGTTACGTTTGGGGTCAGTTCGATTCATTTAGCAAGGATGCATTGGGATCTAGTGATGACAAAATTGAAACTAGACACTTTTTATATTGTATTTTTCAAATAAATGCTGTTTTAGCTTTCTAATAAATCAAATATCCAGGGAAATATTTTTTTAAATCATCACATTAGAAGTGAAGTGACGTGTCCACGCTGTCCACTTTTATGATGGATGCATCCATCCATCATAAAAGTGTATCCATCCATCATAAAAGTGTATCCATCCATCATAAAAGTGCATCCATCCATCATAAAAGTGCATCTATCCATCATAAAAGTGCATCCATCTATCATAAAAGTGCATCTATCCATCATAAAAATGCATCCATCCATCATAAAAGTGCATCTATCATCATAAAAGTGCATCTATCCATCATAAAAGTGCATCTATCCATCATAAAAGTGCATCCATCCATCATAAAAGTGCATCTATCCATCATAAAAGTGCATCTATCCATCATAAAAGTGCATCCATCCATCATAAATCCATCCATCATAAAAGTGCATCCATCCATCATAAATCCATCCATCATAAAAGTGCATCCATCCATCATAAAAGTGCACCTATCATCATAAGTGCATCTATCCATCATAAAAGTGCATCTATCCATCATAAAAGTGCATCCATCCACCATAAAAGTGTATCCATCCATCATAAAAGTGCATCTATCCATCATAAAAGTGCATCTATCCATCATAAAAGTGCATCCATCCATCATAAAAGTGTATCCATCCATCATAAAAGTGCATCTATCCATCATAAAAGTGCATCCATCCATCATAAAAGTGTATCCATCCATCATAAAAGTGCATCTATCCATCATAAAAGTGCATCCATCCATCATAAAAGTGCATCTATCCATCATAAAAGTGCATCCATCCATCATAAAAGTGCATCCATCCATCATAAGAGTGCACCCATCCATTAAAGTGCATCTATCCATCATAAAAGTGCATCTATCCATCATAAAAGTGCATCCATCCATCATAAAAGTGCATCTATCCAAAAGTGCATCTATCCATCATAAAAGTGCATCTATCCAAAAGTGCATCTATCCATCATAAAAGTGCATCCATCCATCATAAAAGTGCATCTATCCATCATAAAAGTGCATCTATCCATCATAAAAGTGCATCCATCCATCATAAATCCATCCATCATAAAAGTGCATCCATCCATCATAAATCCATCCATCATAAAAGTGCATCCATCCATCATAAAAGTGCACCTATCATCATAAGTGCATCTATCCATCATAAAAGTGCATCTATCCATCATAAAAGTGCATCCATCCACCATAAAAGTGTATCCATCCATCATAAAAGTGCATCTATCCATCATAAAAGTGCATCTATCCATCATAAAAGTGCATCCATCCATCATAAAAGTGTATCCATCCATCATAAAAGTGCATCTATCCATCATAAAAGTGCATCCATCCATCATAAAAGTGTATCCATCCATCATAAAAGTGCATCTATCCATCATAAAAGTGCATCCATCCATCATAAAAGTGCATCTATCCATCATAAAAGTGCATCCATCCATCATAAAAGTGCATCCATCCATCATAAGAGTGCACCCATCCATTAAAGTGCATCTATCCATCATAAAAGTGCATCTATCCATCATAAAAGTGCATCCATCCATCATAAAAGTGCATCTATCCAAAAGTGCATCTATCCATCATAAAAGTGCATCTATCCAAAAGTGCATCTATCCATCATAAAAGTGCATCCATCCATCATAAAAGTGCATCTATCCAAAAGTGCATCTATCCATCATAAAAGTGCACTCATCCATTAAAGTGCATCTATCCATCATAAAAGTGCATCTATCCAAAAGTGCATCCATCCACCATAAAAGTGCATCCATCCATCATAAAAGTGCATCTATCCATCATAAAAATGCATCTATCCATCATAAAAGTGCATCTATCCATCATAAAAGTGCATCCATCCATCAATTAGAATGATTTCGGAAGGATCATGTGACACTGCAATCACATATAAAGCAATTACACACATACTTCATAAGATGCCATTTTTATACACACACATGCATGAAAACCTCGCAAGTTTTTCTTCTAACCAGCCAATATATGTTCCGACTGGCTGTAATTGTGCTGTGTCACACGGCGTTTTCACTTTCAGCGTGGACTGACAAATTACTTGACGCTAGTAACGCATCATGTCGCAGCTGGTTAGGACACGGTGTAGAGCTCAGTTGAATTTGTTCTAGATCATTACACATGACTTTATAGTGCCTCAAAGCCTGTCTGCGGAGTTACTTTCATACTAAACTGCTGTGTGTTCAGTCACAGACTGACTGTGGGACCCCTAGACGGCACATTTTTGATGTCTCGCTTCTCAAACAAACCGGAGATTAACCCATTAGCAGATGCTCCGTGACTTGAATCAGGCGTACCAAATACGAGTCCTGAGAAATAATGTCCTATTAAACTGAGACATTTGATTCGAGGAGATTAGTATTTTGTTGGTATGTTAGTAGCACACTGTAAATACTACTATAGATACATTTAAAACAGGGGAGGAAACAGCAAAATGACTGCACTGCAAGGCCAACGGAGAAGACGAAACGCATAGCATGCCAATGTATCCTGAAGCATTCATGTGGGACAGGGGTTGAGGTAACAGCTGGTATTATCTCACTGACTGATTCATCGTCAACCTGGAACATGATGAAGAGACGCATCTCATTATAGCAAAATATAGCACAACAAAAGTTCAGCACAGCAATGAGCATTTAAATATACAGTAAGTGTTAAAGGGATAGTTCACCCAAAAATTAAAATTAGCCCATGATTTACTCTCCCTCAAGTCATCCTATAGGTGTGTATGACATTCTTCTTTCAGACGAACACAATCAGAGTTATATTAAAAATGTCCTGGCTCTTCCAAGCTTTATAATGGCAGTGAATGTCTGTTTCTGTTTTTGAAGTCCATAAAAGTGCATCTATCCATCGTAAAAGTACATCTATCCATCATAAGTGCATCTATCATCATAAAAGTGCATCCATCCATCATAAAAGTGCATCTATCCAACATAAAAGTACATCTATCCATCATAAAAGTGCATCTATCCAACATAAAAGTGCATCTATCCATCATAAAAGTGCATCCATCCATCATAAAAGTGCATCCATCCATCATAAAAGTGCATCTATCCAACATAAAAGTACATCTATCCAACATAAAAGTGCATCCATCCATCATAAAAGTACATCTATCCATCATAAAAGTGCATCCATCCATCATAAAAGTGCATCCATCCATCATAAAAGTGCATCTATCCAACATAAAAGTACATCTATCCATCATAAAAGTGCATCTATCCAACATAAAAGTGCATCTATCCATCATAAAAGTGCATCATCATAAATGTGCATCATCATAAAAGTGCATCATCATAAAAGTGCATCTATCCATCATAAAAGTGCATCCATCCATCATAAAAATGCATCTATCCATCATAAAAGTGCATCTATTCATCATAAAAGTGCATCTATCCATCATAAAAGTGCATCATCATAAATGTGCATCATCATAAAAGTGCATCATCATAAAAGTGCATCTATCCATCATAAAAGTGCATCTATCCATCATAAAAGTGCATCCATCCATCCATCATAAAAGTGCATCTATCCATCATAAAAGTGCATCTATCCATCATAAAAGTGCATCTATTCATCATAAAAGTGCATCCATCTATCATAAGTGCATCTATCATCATAAAAGTGCATCCATCCATCATAAAAGTGCATCTATCCATCATAAAAGTGCATCTATCCATCATAAAAGTGCATCCATCTATCATAAGTGCATCTATCCATCATAAAAGTGCATCTATCATCATAAAAGTGCATCCATCCATCATAAAAGTGCATCTATCCATCATATAACTGCTCCACACATTCACATATTCTCCATTGTTGCAGCTCCTCTCTTCCCAGTCTGTCAGTAACGCTCTGTTTAGTTCCTGTCTCTATGATGCCCCTCCTTCTGAAAAGCACACTGTGCTCTGATTGGTCAGCTGGAGCGGTGTGTTGTGATTGGTGTTTGGGAAATGTCCCGCCCCTTACCCTAACCGCCAGTTTCAACACACTACTAACTCAACCAGGCCCCGCCCCTATATTCTGCGCATGAATTATTATAATGAGGAACATTGTCTTCTTTCCCATGAGGAAAACCCAAGACTACAATGGAGGCGTTTCAGGGAGAGAAGAGCTCCCTTCAAACAGCAACATTACACACTGAAGAAAGATGAACATGGAAAAAAATCATCATAGGTTCTCTTAAAAATACAAACTGAATTTCGTCAAAGGGTTAAAAAAAAAAAGTGGGCGTGGACTCAGTGGAGACCCAATCACAGTGACCGAGTACAGACAGGGAGATGATTGAGAGGCTGAAACTGAGACAAACGCTCACGATTAGTGCAGAAAACTGTTTGTGCCTTCAACAGCAGAGGCTGAAGCCATTGAAAACAACTCGACAAATATGTACACTACAAACATTTTAGTTGTCTGTTCACGTTTACAAATTTCCACAGAATCATGCCTGCAAAATCAAATCATGGCTGTGTCAAAGCATACACACAAAAACAATACCCCGAGGCGATGATATGCACATTACCATAACATTAGTGCAACTTATGTAATGCCACTATATGAATGCAAGACATTTGGGACTTGTGCATAAAGTTATCTTTATCTAGAAATAATATGTAGTAAAAACCACTAATCAAATTTTATCATTATTTACCCATCACTACCTGAATATTTTAGCGCCATAACACTTTTTTTTTTTAAATGCAATGGTATATTTTCATGTTTTTGTATTATAATAATCCACAGTATTTGAGGTATCTATACTACCATTCAAAAGTTTGGAATTAGTCAAATTTGTTAGTTTGTTATGCTCACCAAGTCTGCATTTATTTGAGCAAAAATTACAAAATATTATTACAATGTTTTCTATGTGAAAATATATTTATATATATTTATTCCTGTGATCAAAGCTGAATGTATCATCATTACTCCAGTCTTCAGTGTCACATGATCCTTCACAAATCACTCTAATATGAGGATTTGATGCTCAAGACACATTTATGATTATTATCAGTGTTGAACTTTATGGCAAGGATGTAATGCATCGCAGTCAAGTAACGTTACAAGGAAGGGAGACGACGGCTACAGGTAAGACAAAAAGTTATATGTTTCGCAACTTGTTTATTGACCTGTTAATATCAGTTTATTGTAGAATATGTGACAATCGGGTCCAGTCGGGTCTGTGTCTTCGCGCCGGGTTCGGTTCCAGCTTTTGAAATAATAGACGGGTCCGGGTCCGGGTCAGTTTAGCACATTACGGGTCTCTTCGGGTTCGGGTATGAATTTTTGAAAGATACATGTTCTTTTTGTTTATTAGAGGTCCAAACTTCCCATACTACTTCTGAATAGGAGGTCTACTTCATAAATTGTATGATAATTATGGACAGTGTTGGGGAAAGTAATGCATTACAATATTGCGTTAATACCTTAAAAAGTAACTAATTGAGTTACTTAGTTACTTTTTAAGAAAAGTAATGCGTTACGTTACTTTTGCGTTACTTTTTCTCACCTGGGCTGGGCTTGTTTTTGTTTATAACAAAAAAGTTATATTTTTATAAAGACCTCTTCATACCAAAATTGAAATAATAAGCCCCAGGCTGAGGTAAAAATGCAAATTCACGCATGAACAGAAGAGGGCGCAGCTCTGCTGTGCTGCCATTCTGGATAATGGAAGAATAGGAATCAAAAAATCGAGTAATTTTCATCATCAAAGGTCAGCAGAAAGACTTTGGTAAATTAAATATAAAGATAGATTAAATGCATAAAAATAGTTGTTTTATTTAACATTTAATTATTGGAGGTTTGCATAGTACTCATAGTACTAATTTTATTCATTTTGAGGAGAACTGAATCTTTATTGTGCAAGTGAGATAAACAAATGCTCACATTTAGTCTAGAACTACAATAACTAATAGTGCATTTTACTAATAGTGCGTTTACTTCACACAAGAGCCGCCATTTCCGCCTGTTGCCATGGGAACGTTTTGAAGTGACGTAATTACCCGACGTGAACATCATCGAAAAGCTGCAAACCCCCGTGGAGAAACCATAGATATCAGTGAAACCATGATGAAGCGCAAACTCCCATTGGCCAACAAAAATAACAGCAAAAGAGCAAAGCAGTTTCCCGGAGTGATGACCGATTTCAAAACACAGCATCAGGAAGCTTTGAAGCGTTATGAATCAATGAGTCGATTCAGCGGTTTGAAGCGTTATGAATCAGTGAGTCGATTCAGCGGTTTGAAGCGTTATGAATCAATGAGTTGATTCAGCGGTTTGAAGCGTTATGAATCAGTGAGTCGATTCAGTGGTTTGAAGCGTTATGAATCAGTGAGTCGATTCAGCGGTTTGAAGCGTTATGAATCAGTGAGTCGATTCAGCGGTTTGAAGCGTTATGAATCAGTGAGTCGATTCAGCGGTTTGAAGCGTTATGAATCAGTGAGTCGATTCAGCGGTTTGAAGCGTTATGAATCAGTGAGTCGATTCAGCGGTTTGAAGCGTTATGAATCAATGAGTCGATTCAGCGGTTTGAAGCGTTATGAATCAGTGAGTCGATTCAGCGGTTTGAAGCGTTATGAATCAATGAGTTGATTCAGCGGTTTGAAGCGTTATGAATCAGTGAGTCGATTCAGTGGTTTGAAGCGTTATGAATCAGTGAGTCGATTCAGCGGTTTGAAGCGTTATGAATCAGTGAGTCGATTCAGCGGTTTGAAGCGTTATGAATCAATGAGTTGATTCAGCGGTTTGAAGCGTTATGAATCAGTGAGTCGATTCAGCGGTTTGAAGCGTTATGAATCAATGAGTCGATTCAGCGGTTTGAAGCGTTATGAATCAATGAGTTGATTCAGCGGTTTGAAGCGTTATGAATCAGTGAGTCGATTCAGTGGTTTGAAGCGTTATGAATCAGTGAGTCGATTCAGCGGTTTGAAGCGTTATGAATCAATGAGTCGATTCAGCGGTTTGAAGCGTTATGAATCAATGAGTTGATTCAGCGGTTTGAAGCGTTATGAATCAGTGAGTCGATTCAGCGGTTTGAAGCGTTATGAATCAATGAGTCGATTCAGCGGTTTGAAGCGTTATGAATCAATGAGACGATTCAGCGGTTTGAAGCGTTATGAATCAATGAGTCGATTCAGCGGTTTGAAGCGTTATGAATCAATGAGTCGATTCAGCGGTTTGAAGCGTTATGAATCAGTGAGTCGATTCAGCGGTTTGAAGCGTTATGAATCAATGAGTCGATTCAGTGGTTTGAAGCGTTATGAATCAATGAGTCGATTCAGCGGTTTGAAGCGTTATGAATCAATGAGTCAATTCAGCGGTTTGAAGCGTTATGAATCAGTGAGTCGATTCAGCGGTTTGAAGCGTTATGAATCAATGAGTCGATTCAGCGGTTTGGATCGCCAAAGTCACGTATTTCAGCAGTTTGACATGCGATCCGAATCATGAATCGACTCGCTGATTCATAGCATCATGATGCTGTGTTTTGAAATCGGTCATCACTATATAAGTCGTTATTTAGAGACGAACGGAGGTCTGACGGGTGTCCAACGACATGAGGGGACGTCATTAATGACAGAATTTACATTTTTGGATGAACTAACCCTTTAAGAGATTGCACTTTGTGCATTGGAAGCACTCAAATGTCTGTTTTGTAAAGCCACCTCTGTAAAACAGGAAGTTATTTATTAATTTTTCAGAAGTTGTAGCATATTCCTTTTGTAAAGCTACAGAACTTGTTTGACTCAATGTTTTGTAAATTTGAGCCGTGTGTTTATTAAGGTCTTCAATAAAACAAGATGAGAACTTAAATATTCCAGCACTTTCTGTGATGTAGTGCTTTTTTCTCTTTTTCATCAAACCGCAGTTTTTGCAAGTTGCCGCAATTTCATCGCATAAAATTGCATAAATATCCCGCATTTTCCCGCATTTTCCATCGCATTTTTTAAGAAAACATGCCGCATAATCAAGGATTTTTGCCCGGAACAATCACAAAAAAAAGCCGCATTTTTCTGGAAGGACTGTTCATCTCGCTCACTGGGGTTGTAAAGCGATATTCTTAATGCAGTATGTGAGCTGCTTACTAGGGGTGGTTAATCTGTCTGATTTCCCGATTCGATTCGATTACGATTATTGAAGTCCCGATTCGATTACAGTCGATTTTCGATTATTAACGATTCTCGATTAGCGATTATTGATTTTCCATTTCACAACAGTAAACGAAAATACACTACAAAGTGATTGCAGTATAAAAAAAAAGTCAGCTACTGAATTACTTAACTCTTTTATTGAGTAACAACAACTCAAAGCACTTGTCCTGTAGTGTAGAAATGAATACATCACATTGTGTTGTGACTCATCAAGTTGAACTAAACAATAACAAAAAAATAAAAGGCTGTAGATGTAGATCAGAACCAACATACTGTAGAAATTGGACAATTTTCTTCTAGAAAGACAACGTGTTCAGGTGGAGGAAGACTGCAGGTTGCAGTCGAAACATGTCAAGGTAAAGAAGAAGTTTTCTCCACCTAAACACCTTGTCTTTCTAGAAGAAAATTGTCCAATTTAATCATTAAAGGGTTAGTTCACCCAAAAATTAAAATTCTGTCATTAATTACTTACCCTCATGTCGTTCGACACCCGTCAGACCTCCGTTCATCTTCGGAAAAGAAATTAAGATATTTTAGTTGAAAGCTGATGCCTCTGAAAGGCCTCCATTGGCTCAGTGGCACCCTTCACTCTCAAGACCCTTAAAAGGTACTAAAGACGTTGTTACAAAGTCCATCTCACTACAGTGGTTCTACAATAACTTTATGAATCGGCAACAATAGTTTTTGTGCGCAAAAAAACCCTAAATAACGACTTGCATAGTGATGACGATTTCAAAACAAAGCATCATGAAGCTTCGAAGCGTTATGAATCACTGAGCCGAATGATGATTCGGATCGCGTGCCACCCACCAAACTGCTGAAATTTGTCGATTCAAACCGCTGAATCGACTCAGTGATTCATAACGCTTCATGATGCTTTGTTTTGAAATCGTCATCACTTTGCAAGTCGTTATTTAGGGTTTTTTTGCGCACAAAAACTATTGTCGCCGATTCATAAAGTTATTGTAGAACCACTGTAGTGAGATGGACTTTGTAACAACGTCTTTAGTACCTTTTAAGGGTCTTGAGAGTGAAGGGTGCCACTGAGCCAATGGAGGACTTTCAGAGGCATCAGCTTTCAACTAAAATATCTTAATTTCTGTTCCGAAGATGAACGGAGGTCTGACGGGTGTCGAACGACATGAGGGTAAGTAATTAATGACAGAATTTTCATTTTTGGGTGAACTAACCCTTTAAGAAGACAAAATGAAAAAAATTTTGTCAAATCGTGGAGAGTGCGCTGATTCGGCGGGATGACGGGCTTCAGGCGGTCGTCTTTAACCCACCCTGCCTCATCTGGATGAAAGCGGGAAATGTGGGCCCTCAAGTTGCTCGTATTGTGGCAGTACTTCAGTTTAGCGTGGCAATGTCGACAGACGGCATGCGTTTTATCAACATGTTTAGAGCTCCTGCCATGAAAACCAAAATGAATCCACACGCTTGCTTTGAGCCCAGATGGAGCTGGGTGGATCGGTTGGTTGCTCGTTCCTGGTTCTTCCATTTTACACACCTGCTCTGGCTGCCGTTACACGCGCTTGCTAACTGGAACTGGGCGCGTTCGTGACGTCACGTTCAACTCCCGGTAGAACATTTTTTACAAAATAAAAACTTTTTTTAGATACATAAAAAAATCGATTTTTGAAAATTTCATAATCGATTCATACTCGTCCATAACATACTCGCGATTAATCGATAATCGATTTTTTTTACCACCCCTACTGCTTACATACATTTATTGTGAAAGTTGCTTCTACAAATCATTTTAAATTGAAAATGTTCTTCTTCAGGTTTATACATCCAACATTAAGTATAGCCAATTAAAGTTTGGAAACAATATGTTGTATTTACAATGTCACACTATTTATCAAAGAGTTTAAATGTTTGGGTTTTTTTAAACATAAAAAATATATAGATGGATTTTAGGGGGTCCCTCATAAAAGGTTAACCATATTTGGGGGTCCTTGGCAGCATAAAGTTTGAAAACCCCTGGTTCAGATCACTCAATCCATTTATGGAAATGGTTGTCATCTAGTGAATAAGTTTGGTACTGTGCCCAAACAATATCTTACTGAAAGCTCATTTTTGGAAATATCAACATCAACTTGTTCAGATTTTTGGCTTTCATTTTCTTGCAGTTTTAGAGTCCAACATGTTTTGTAAAATATATATTTTATATAAAATATTATATTTTTACATTTTCTATAACATTTTTTCTATTTCACTTACATAATTCCAAATGTCTTTTTTAAATCAAGACCAGCCTCAAGTCTATTTTCCAAAGCATTCTTGAATCAAAACCATTTAAGTTTGGATAGTGCATTTTCATGTCTATATGAAAAAAGAGGTGGTCACAGTTAACAGGTTAAGCTGTGATAAGATGCATATTAAGCTTTAGGTTCGATCTGGAGGTATTTATATTTATATTTATGCATTTGGCAGACGATTTTATCCAAAGCGACTTACAGGGCCCTTACAGGGAGTGCAGAATTATTAGGCAACTTGTATTTTTGAGGATTAATTTTACAACATTAATAATTAAACAACAACCATGTTGTCAATGAACACAAAAAACTCATTAATATCAAAGCTGAATATTTTTGGAAGTGGGTTTTAGTTTTAGCTATTTTAGGGGGATATCTGTGTGTGCAGGTGACTATTACTGTGCATAATTATTAGGCAACTTAACAAAAAACAAATTTATACCCATTTCAATTATTTATTTTTACCAGTGAAACCAATATAACATCTCAACATTCACAAATATACATTTCTGACATTCAAAAACCAAACAAAAACAAATCAGTGACCAATATAGCCACCTTTCTTTGCAAGGACACTCAAAAGCCTGCCATCCATGGATTCTGTCAGTGTTTTGATCTGTTCACCATCAACATTGCGTGCAGCAGCAACCACAGCCTCCCAGACACTGTTCAGAGAGGTGTACTGTTTTCCCTCCTTGTAAATCGCACATTTGATGATGGACCACAGGTTCTCAATGGGGTTCAGATCAGGTGAACAAGGAGGCCATATCATTAGATTTTCTTCTTTTATACCCTTTCTTGCCAGCCACGCTGTGGAGTACTTGGACGCGTGTGATGGAGCATTGTCCTGCATGAAAATCATGTTTTTCTTGAAGGATGCAGACTTCTTCCTGTACCACTGCTTGAAGAAGGTGTCTTCCAGAAACTGGCAGTAGGACTGGGAGTTGAGCTTGACTCCATCCTCAACCCGAAAAGGCCCCACAAGCTCATCTTTGATGATACCAGCCCAAACCAGTACTCCACCTCCACCTTGCTGGCGTCTGAGTCGGACTGGAGCTCTCTGCCCTTTACCAATCCAGCCACGGGCCCATCCATCTGGCCCATCAAGACTCACTCTCATTTCATCAGTCCATAAAACCTTAGAAAAATCAGTCTTGAGATATTTCTTGGCCCAGTCTTGACGTTTCAGCTTGTGTGTCTTGTTCAGTGGTGGTCGACTTTCTGCCTTTCTTACCTTGGCCATGTCTCTGAGTATTGCACACCTTGTGCTTTTGGGCACTCCAGTGATGTTGCAGCTCTGAAATATGGCCAAACTGGTGGCAAGTGGCATCTTGGCAGCTGCACGCTTGACTTTTCTCAGTTCACGGGCAGTTATTTTGCGCCTTGGTTTTTCCACACGCTTCTTGCGACCCTGTTGACTATTTTGAATGAAACGCTTGATTGTTCGATGATCACGCTTCAGAAGCTTGGCTATTTTAAGACTGCTGCATCCCTCTGCAATATATCTCACTATTTTTGACTTTTCTGAGCCTGTCAAGTCCTTCTTTTGACCCATTTTGCCAAAGGAAAGGAAGTTGCCTAATAATTATGCACACCTGATATAGGGTGTTGATGTCATTAGACCACACCCCTTCTCATTACAGAGATGCACATCACCTAATATGCTTAATTGGTAGTAGGCTTTCCAGCCTATACAGCTTGGAGTAAGACAACATGCATAACGAGGATGATGTGGTCAAAATACTCATTTGCCTAATAATTCTGCACTCCCTGTATTACAGGGACAATCCCCCTGGAGCAACATGGAGTAAAGGGCCTTGCTCAAGGACAAACTGGTGGTGACCGCTGGGATCGAACCAGCAACCTTCTGCATATCAGTTCCATGGTTTAACCCACTGGACCACCATCTCACATCTCAATATTTAGATGTTGCATTGTTATAGGTTCGTATTATGATCCGTTTCTGACTGTGAAAACGGAAGGTCACAGACAAAGCTTATCTCTGCAGAGACGGCCTGTGAATGTTTGTACTGCGCTCTTTAGGTGTTCCACCCTCCTGTTTCAGTCTCTCCAAAGCAAACCTGCACTCCTGCATCAGATAAGACTCAATCCAACCACCTGAAAGACTTCGGCTCTGTTTGAGGCAGTCAAACACCAGGTAAAAATAGAGTGAAGTGATGGAAGTCACCTCAGGTCACCGGCGGCTTTCATAAATGGACGAAATTGAAAACGCCCATGGAAAAAAACACTCACGAGGAGGAGGTAAATAAAGGCGGAGAACTCTAACTCACTTTTTAAAAGTCTGGTAATAAATAAAGCAATTGCCTTGCAGGAAAAACAAGCAAGAGAGTCCCGACTGCTCATTACAGAGTGAATTTACACCTTTCTGCGGCCCGTACAGTTCAAGGCTCCTTGCTCTGCATATGAAGGGTGTTTAAATATCCATTAGACACCATAATTTGTCTGGCTCAGCCCTACGGGCTGAAGACGAGAGAAAAACACGGCGTGATGGGAAGGGTGGGAGAGGGTCACTCAAACACACATTGTGGTATGTACACACCCTGTAGCAGAGGCGGAGGATAAATGAAGCGCGCAGACCTCAGGCAGTGTCACACTCACTGAGTTAATGTACACTTGGAGATGTGACGCACGCCGCTTGAGGCTCAATACTTCTCATTTAGCATCAGTACCAACTCAACTCTTCCTGATATATGCATCGTAAGACATTAAAGTTTCTGAATCAAAGGTGTCCCTTCTAACGCATTCAAAATGGACTGTTCAAATATAGATTTTTTATTTTTAAATCCTTTCGGAGCAGACGCAGATGTGTGTGTGTGTGTGTGTGTGTGTGTGTGTGTGTGTGTGTGTGTGTGTGTGTGTGTGTGTGTGTGTGTGTGTGTGTTGCAGCTAGTTATTTTTGCTCAAAATAAACTCAACGTTTTTAACAGTAACAACAAAACACAAAAAAATTTGTTATCAATTGTTATATATTGTATAATTAATTTATTTGTATTATTTTTCAGAATGTTATATATTACATTATGTAGTCATATCTATTTATACTAATGGTTTAATGTATTATTAATAATAAGAAGAAGAATATCAAAACAAAACAATTAATGATAATACAATTATTGTTATTAGGATTATACATTATTGTTAATTAAAATACTTTATATTTCATGTAGTACTGCATTTTTTTATTGAATAATTAGAGAATAATTAAACTCAAATGTTTAATTATTATTAGAAGTTACTAGTAGAACTAATATATATATAATACTGTGATAATTACATTACATAGGCAGGTAGTAATGCACATTTTTATTTAAACAATGTTTTAACAACAACAACAAAGAATAAAAACCAACGAAAATAAAACCAAATAATTAATTGTTTTAATTGTTTATTTATTCATTTCATTATAATTAATTAATTGTTTAATCAATTAATCATTCAATTAATTGTTGTTATGTCTTGTATTAATATATTAATTTATTATTATTATTTATAATATTATATTTTACATCATGTAGTAACATCTTTTTTTATGCTTGTGACTTAAATGAATAAACTCCCAAATGTATTAATAATAATAAATTATTGTTATTAGGTAATATATTATACATTATTATTAATAATAGTATTTTATATTACACGTAGTGCTAAAAAAAATTCTAGTGAATAAACCAAAAGTTATTATTTTTATTATGATTACGTATATATTACATAATCATGTAGTAATGCACATTTTTATTCTAGTGACTGACATACTTTAATAAACACACTTTCACATTTTAAACTTAATTGCCAAACCCTTTTTTGTAAGATTCATCATAAGAGATGAATTATAAGTGGCACGAATTGAGCTATAATTCAGATTTTCTATGAAATCACGCCATGGATATCTCACGGTATGAACAGAATCTTTTTCTACCATTGCAGTATGTATGGTCATTTCACCCAGCCTTATTTTGGTGGCCCACAAAACAACACCCTAGTCAATTTTGGTTCCTTTGCTGCCTCCATTTCACAGCCTCTACAGGCCATTACACTTTTAATAATGCAACCCTGCCTCATTCTCCCTCCCATGACGCACGGCACATCTCACCGGCAACACCTGTGATCTCTCAGGCCGTAAAACCGAACAAACAACTCGCAGTCTCTCGCTCGGTGCTGAAATCATTCTCCCGTCCCTCCAGGTTGAGGCTAGCGCTCTCTGGAGAAGCCCTATAAAAGCTCCGATACAGGTTTCTGTTGAATTACACCGCAATTTACTCCGCCGTTTACTAGCGCGCCGATCGACGTTGACGTTTTTCTGCCTTGGTGACCACTGACAAGCTGGCAGGTAGTAAACGGAGGCTGGCAGGCCAGACACAGCGGCGTGATAAAACACAAAAGCTTACACTTGTAGAGGAGTTTAATGAGACAAAACGCAAGGACGAGCCATAAAAGTGAATTTCCCTGGTGTAGCTGAAATAAACGTTGCTTAATTTCGATCTCAACATTAAACAACAATAAATAAAACAATAGATCATACTTTTATAGTTGGTTAAACACCAATCGAATAATAGCATCATCTTCCATTTGTAAATGACTGTATATTACAAACCCTTAAGCAATAATCGAAAATCTGCAGTCAGATACAAATGGCCCACATTCAAACACTTTGGCTAATTGGATAATACGATGGCGGAGATGCCAACACAAAGGTCCGGGGTTCAAATCCTGTCATGATGGTTTATACATCGGTGTGAGAGAAATACAATGAAAGAAAAAGAACGAGAGGAAGAAAGGAGCAAAATAATGCGTTTCTAACCAAATGGCTGGTCTTTATCAGGCATAATGTAAGGCAGAACGATCTACATTACACATTTGTAGTATTCACAGGAAACGTATGTGTGTTTATTCTTTATCTGCACTTAATGCACCACATCTCAATGTCAATAAACCATTGGCTTTCTCCCCAAAACGCCTTACAACAACGATTACTTCGATATGTCTTCAGGGAGCCCAAAATATATTCATTTCATTTCAGAGAAAGTCAACTGGGTGGCATTAGTTCTGGTGGGTATTATTATGATATAACAAGGGCTTTCACAGCAGAGGAATATTTTCATCGTTCCTATAACTATTGGCGGAAGTACCCACTTTTTGCCGTGTTCACACCGCAGGATTTTAGTAATAGGAACGCCTTTTGAAGGAACTAAATTAGCTCATACATCGGGTGTAACCCAGCACAACAGGAGCTACCAGTGACATAAGTGTAATGTGCGTGCTGCTGCGCATCCCTGTGTGTGTAATAATCAGAGAGAGAGAGAGAGAGAGAGAGAGAGAGAGAGAGAGAGAGAGAGAGAGAGAGAGAGAGAGAGAGAGAGTGAGAGTGTGTGTGTGTGTGTGTGTGTGTGTGTGTGTGTGTGTGTGTGTGTGTGTGTGTGTGTGTGTGTGTGTGTGTGTGTGTGTGTGTGTGTGTGTGTGTGTGTGTGTGTGTGTGTGTGTGTGTGTGTGTGTGTGTGTGTGTTGCTGCGCATCCCTGTGTGTATAATAAAATAATAAAGAGTGTACGCGCGTTGTGCACCGTCTATAGGCTCATTTTACTAACACACCCTTTATATAACACACAAATACTGCACTATTGACTTCAGAGCAGGTTTGTGTTGGTCAATGGTCGGTGGTTTTCAGTTCCTCACAATAGCAACGCTCCATCAATGCTCCTGATCACACCTGGTGTTCAGACCAGACGCCCATGGGTGAACAGATGCGCCAGTGCATTTGATATTTAAACAACGTGGAGCTGGACGTGAACATGAGAACTGTGTCCGGATGAAACTAGCAGAACACACTTGCGTCGCGTCTGGCGTTGCATTGCACCGGGTGTGTGATAGGGCCCTTAGAGGTTATGGCATCTGAACTCTTCATTTGATCCATGAAAAAAATTCTATTCTAAACAATGATAATGATGGCAGACGTCTTACTTTAATAGTTGCAACTCAAAATGTCATTTAGAAAATAAATCCAGTTCTAACATACAATTAAAGCCGTGTTCACACTGAAAGATTTTAGCCATGATTTGGTCGACCAATTTTGAAAATATTAACAGATTCAGCTGATCCTAGGCTAAAGTCTGTAGTGTTTGGTCGTTAATGACATGTTCACCGATTAACGCCCGCTGCAATCGAATTTGACCTCCGACAAAATTCTGTCAATGTCATAAGTTTAATCCCTTACCTTCATCAAAGTCAGCATCGTCCTCCGTGTGTTGAGGGAAAGGGAAGCAGTTGGTGATCTCCAGCCGGTCCTCCACCACCAGCCCCAGCAGAACCCCCTGCACCACCTCACTGCCCTGACCTTCCTCCTGGTAATGCTTGATGATCTTCATCACCACCTGAAACACAACAAACACATGCTTGAAGATCTGCTAACGCTCACACTTGAGTTGAGGCTTTTCATACTAGAACGTAAACTGCTTATAATTCTGGGTATTTATTCTTCTGCTGGCGTTTCATATGGAACATTTCTAAACCCTGGGTTAACCTTCTTATTTGCGGCATCAGTGACGGGACGAACGTAGTATGCAACCTTTTTACATAAAAGCTCTGGCAATTAAAGGGTTAGTTCACCCGAAAATGAAAATTATGTCATTAATTACTCACCCTCATGTCGTTCGACACTCGTAAGACCTCCGTTCATCGTCGGAACACAAATGAAGATATTTCAGTGTAAATCCGATGGCTTAGAAAGGCCTCCATTGGCACAATGCACTTTACACTCTCAAGACCCATAAAAGGCACTAAAGATGTCGTTACAAAGTCCATCTCACTACAGTGGTTCTACAATAACTTTATGAAGTGACGAGAATAATTTTTGTGCGCAAAAAAAACCTAAATAGCGACTTATATAGTGATGAACGATTTCAAAACACTGCATCATGAAGCTTCGAAGCGTTATGAATCAGTGAGTCGATTCAGTGGTTTGGATCGCCAAAGTCACGTGATTTCAGCAGTTTGGCGGTTTGACACGCGATCCGAATTATGATTCGACTCATTGATTCATAACGCTTCGAAGCTTCATGATGCTGTGTTTTGAAATCGTTCATCACTATATAAGTCACTATTTAGGTTTTTTTTGCACACAAAAATTATTCTCGTCGCTTCATAAAGTTATTGTAGAACCACTGTAGTGAGATGGACTTTGTAATGACATTAGTACCTTTTATGGGTCTTGAGAGCGTAAAGTGCTTTGTGCCAATGGATTTCAACTAAAATATCTTCATTTGTGTTCCGAAGATGAACGGAGGTCTTACGAGTGTCGAACGACATGAGGGGAAGTCATTAATGACAGAATTTTAATTTGTGGGTGAACTAACCCTTTAAGGGTGTGTGATATCCACACACCTAAAGGATTATTAGGAACACCATACTAATACTGTGTTTGACCCCCTTTCGCCTTCAGAACTGCCTTAATTCTAGGCAGTTCTGTGATTTCTGTGAAAACCCAGTGATTTGGTTGTTTTAAGCAAACATTTAACCCAACCGCTAGGTTGAAACAACCCAATTGCTGGGTTAAAACAACCCAATTGCTGGGTTAGTCCCTTTTCAACCCAACTTGGGTTATTTTTAACCCAGCATTTTTTAGAGTGTACTCTATGTGATGATGTTAAGTAGGTTAGAATAGTGCACTTGTGATTTACTCTGTCTGGCCATAACTTCTGCTAAGTGAGGTCAAAATACGAGCGTGGTCATAGAAATATCGATCGTAGATGCCTCATTATATTGATTCGTGCAGGCGCTAATGAGGCATCTACGTATACATCTATGACCACGCTTGTATTTTGACCTCACTCAGCGGAAGTTATGGCGGAGCTCAGAGATGATCACGTTCGTCTGTTAAGAGGTAAAATAATATCATAAATACTGCTCGGTTTCTCACAGAAACTGATCGTTTCACTAGATAAGACCCTTATTCATCGTCTGGTGTCGTTTAAAGCCGTTTGAAGCTGCACTGAAATGGTAATTTGGACCTTGAACTGTTTATTGAAGCCCATTGAAGTCCATTATATGGAGAAACATCCTGGAATGTTTTCATCAAAAACCTTAATTTCTTTTTGACTGCAGAAAGAAAGACATGGACATCTTGGATGACATGGGGGTGAGTAAATTATCAGCAAAAGTTTATTTAAAAATGAACTAATCCTTTAATATAGTTAAAATCAATATCACATGAAGAGTGACGTTTTTTCTTTAAATATCGGCATGATTACAAATGTTATATTGATTTTATACAACAGTATACAAAACAAGAGGTTAATATTAAATGACTTTTTGGACACAATGTTGCCTGTTTTTGCTCTATTTCGCCAACAAAAATAGTTCCAAACAAAGCCACAGGACTGTTTTACATATGAATCAAATTCATTATAGTTTAAGATTATTTTGATTTAGATTATTTAACATGGCAAATAATAAATAAAGAGCTAGTCTCCAGACATTTGACTGGTGGTGTGCTAATATATCATGAGTCTGAATAGTCCATCGGAAAGCATGGTCTGGAGTATAAATGATAAAGGGCTGGACAGCTGAAGGGATTCCTGGAAATGTGATGAAAGGAATATGGTAGCAGGTGGATGTGGGACAAAATAGAGCTTAATCTTTAATCCGTAAACTTTAATACTGATCATAACCATTTGGAATTAGAAATGTCCCCTACAGATAACAGATGAGGACAGATAGAGAATGGGAAAATCCGAGCGGGCAGCAGTAATAACAGAGGATGAAATACCACAGGTGAGGAGTAAAGCATCCCACACGGCTGCGATAAGCTCAATGGCAGAGCGAAGCGCCGCGTTTTTATAGAAAAATCTAATTCATCTTCAGCCGAGCAGAGCAGGGGCTGGAATCCGTCGACAAAGCAGTATCGATCCCCGAGTCCAGGACGCCTGGCATCCAACGCAATCATAGATTTTCAGTTGTGACCACCGGCAGGCACAGCCTCATTTAAATCCCAACAACAACAAAAAACGTCTTCTGTTAAAACCTCAAAGGTGTCAAATAAAAATATGTGAGAGATAAACTCGTGCGCGGTGTTCATTGGCCCAGCACTGAAAGGTCAGTAGGGCCCAAAGGAAAGACATGGTTAACAAGATCCTGGTTCAGAAACCTTTGACATAGGTCTGTGCTTAAGTCTCTGAACGCTTAACCAGGATTAAGGAACCAGTGTGGGAGGGAGGGGGGGGGGGGATCAATACAACACACCATCCATTCATCTTCAAAGACTGGCCCTCATCGAGAGCCGGTGCTTGGAAGCAATTTCTGAGAGTTAAAAAGACTTACAACCGCAATCTACAGTTCTCACAGAGGAAGATCCCAAACACCTTCCTGTCTTTCACTGGGAAGCTCCGAAATGACTTGGATATTCACATCTCCAGACTGGTGAACTGAATTTCTCCAAAATAAATATTCTATTCTAGGATAGAAAATAATAAAATAAAAAATAATAAAGTTCTTTTAATAAAAAAAAAAGAGAATCTGAATGAATGAATGAATGAATGAATGAATGAATGAATGAATGATGGATAATAAATAAAATAGGATAGAAGAGAAGAGAAGAGAATAAAATGCAATCAAATTAAATAAAAATAAAATAATAAAATAAGATAGAACAGAATATAATATAATAAATTCCAATTACAAAAAAATAAAATAAGAGAATAAAAATAACAAATGAATGAAATAAGATAAGAGATAAAAAGAGAAAAGAGAAAAATGTAAATAGAATGAATGAAATAAGATTTGAATTTAAAATAAAGTAAATAAAATAAAATATAAATACATTTAAAATGTATGAATGAATGAAAAAAATATAGATTTATTAATTCATTTATTATTGATAATAAATAAAAAGGATAGAATAGAAGAGAATAAAATAAAATACAATAGAATAAAATTAAAAATAAAATAGAATAGAATGAATGAAAAGATTAATTTTTTTTTATTTAAAATAAAATAAAGTAAATAAAAATAGTTTTAAATAAAAGTAAAATAAAAAAAATAAATTCATTAATTTAAAATAAAATTAATTTAAAATAAAGTAAATAAAATGAAATATACAAATATAATACATTTTATTTTAAAATAGTAAATAAAAAAAATATAATAAATAAAATAAAATAAAATCAATTAAATTAAATTACATTTTGGTGTCTACCAAAGCGTTTTATTCATATTTTTCTGTTGTTTTCAGTGGAGGTATATAAAAGAATGCTGCGTATATAAAAACAGCAGCAGCGTGGCGAGGTGCGGAGCGTCTATTTCACGCTGAACGATCGGCATTTTTTCTCGTCTCAGAGATAAACCAAGAGTAAGAATTATTTTTTAATTCAGAGCACGTATAGTTTTTTTATATATATATTTTTTTTTTTTCAGAAAAATCAGTCTGAAGCCGAATACTATGTTCCTACAGGAAATTACACATTCTACGTAGCCCTAAAGGGACATGGTGATGGGAAAAACTACAAGATGGGAGGGGAAAAAAAATATATCAATGCTTTTGTGTTCTCTCACAATTTTATAGTCGGTCGATATCAATATGTGGGATTTTGAAATGCGTATATATATATATACTCAGAAAAATACAGGAAATTACACATTCTACACTCAAAAAAAAAAAAGGTTCTATATGGCACCAAAAATGGCTCTTCGTCGTAATCATAGGGGAACCACTTTTGGTGCTATATAGCACCATATCTTAACATGTTCTGTATATGGTAGCGGTGCTATATAGCACCTTAGTTAGCGGTGCTATATAGCACCTTAGTCAAAGAACCGGTGAAGAACCTCTGAAGAACCGCTGAAGAACCACTGAAGAACCACTGAAGCACCAGAATTGGTGCTATATAGCACTTAAAAAGGTTCCCCTATGATTACGAGCCAAGAACCTTTTTTGGTGCCATATAGAACCTTTTCTTTTTAGAGTGGCCCTAAAGGGACATGGTGATGGGAAAAACTACAAGATGGGAGGGGGAAAAAAATATCAATGCTTTTGTGTTCTCTCACAATTTTATAGTCGGCCGATATCAATATGTGGGATTTTGAAATGCGTGCTTTTGAATGCACACTCTAATTAGTGATCAAGCATACTCGGTGTACAGTATATATTTCCCTTTATTTGGTCACTTCAGAATTTGAATTACCCAAATATACTTTTCTACTCCGGGGGTCCAAAAGTAAAAACTGCCAGAGCCTGCAAAGAGTTGACAAATCAGTCCAAACAACTTTATTAGTGATATTGACTGTAACCTCACGGGTCCTATTTTATTTCGAGAACAAACATAATTATTAGACCCAGGGAACCTGACAGCAAACAGTCATGCCCATAATGCCCTAATCGAGAGGTAGTGCTATGACTGATTGTAAAGCTGGCAGGGGTCTTGAATTCCCGTTGTCAGTTGATGGCCGTATTGGTGGGTTGCCATCTGGTTATCAATAAATCTGACAGCTCGTGAATAAGCAAGCACTAAGGGCCATTAGGCAAGACTCCAGCAGGTCAAAGAGCCAGTTCTCGCTGCTTTAGTCAAATAAAGCATAAAAAATTCACAATATTTGGTTTCATTTTGCACTCGCATCAACTAAAGTTGAGCTTGGGCTCACTATAATAATACGGCATGTTAGTCAGAGTAACACTGAACGAATATGACTAAATTCAAAGTGCAAAGGACAAAAACTATGACCAAAGCACCACAAAAAACAGCGTAAAAATGTAAATTCAAACCACACATGTATGGATGTGTAACCTAGACTGGACTGGTAAACCAGAATCAAATGATCCATGATATTACTATTGTTTCCACAGATGATAATTCACTATTGTTCCGTTAAATTATGCTTTAGTTGATATTAGATAACACTATATGGTAGCACCCGCTAAAAGACAAAGGATGTTTGCCCTTCACAAAAAGGACTGAAAGATACAGCAAAGAAACGTCCAGAGAGGAAAGCATGCCCGGATGTGTCAAGTTTCGACAAAGCCTTTGCTCATTGTCTTAGCGGGACAAGGTGACTGGAAGAACGACAGGGCAAGTGGCATTCACAGGTCGAACAGAGAGTGAGTTCTAACCCAAGCCGAAGTCACCGGGGATCCAGAGTGAGAATGAGGCAGGCATTGAGCGCTAGTCCCTGTAGTCCATCTGTCAAGCACGCTGAAACTCAGACACTGCAAAGTCACGAGGAAGAGCAGCAAGAGTCTTCGGCTTCTGCACGACCTCGGATGAGTTTCCAGCAGATGGACTCTTAAACTCTTAAAGGATTAGTTCACTTTAAGTCCTGATCATTTCCTCACCCCCATCTCATCCAAGATGTTCATGTCTGTCTTTCTTCAGTGGAAAAGAATTGAAGTTTTTTGAGGAAAACATTCAATTTTTCTGCACATAATGGACTTCAATGGGAACCAACGGTTGAAGGTCCAAATCAATGCAGTTTCAGAGGAAGAGCTTCAGAGGCTCTGACCGATCCCACACGAGGATCTGATCTACACAAACCATCGGCCACATACAAAAAAAATACTGAACATGTATATACTAAATTGATCCTCTTGCGCTGCTCTGCGACGCGCCACGGATTGCGCAATCATGTCGGAAAGGTCAAGTACTTGGATCCATAACACACACAGTTTCTGCCAGTCTCGTGTTAATAGAGTAGTGTTGATCCTTCATATCTCCCTAGTTTATCATATTTATAAACGACAGATACACTGAACCGATTCTTTCTGAAAACAGCCGAGTCCGTGGAGGCGTGCAGTGGGCGGAGCTACACACACACACACACACACACATCATGGCATTATCCCTGGATAACTCTCGATTCTCTATACATTGGTGTTGTTCACATTATATGCACTTTTGCGCCGATTACCAACAAAACACACTAGGGCTGTCAAAATGTCTGAAAAGCTCAATTCGAAATTATTTCATAAATATTAGCAAAATAATATTACTAGAGGGCGCAAGAGAGCGCAACAAGCAAATGTAAAATAAATCAAGCATCGTCTATTTTATTGAAATTAAATGACATTCACTTTTTACAGTGCATTAACTTTTTTCAAACAATTGTTATTAAATAAAATATAATTTCATGAATGAGCATGTAAGGAAAATTCGGTAACAAAAGTGCATAAAACTGCAAGTGCATCAGTAACCTGAGAAAACACGCTTCAACAGACAACGTAATGTGGACACACAATAGCAAATGGACATGTAAGGAATAATTAACAACGGGCCGTTCAATTATTAGAAAATAATGCACACCCGAGGTGGTGATGCGGTCAGTAGCCGTTACACCTCGGGTGTGCATTATTTTCTAATAATTCAACGGCCCGGAGTCAATTATACCGCTTATACTACGGTTACCACACCTCAAGACATCGATCCCATGATATATTTAAAGGGATTCGTCCGGTTTTTGTACTTAAATCGTTATTGTGAGTAGGACTATTCCTTCCGTGTCTCATCCAACGGCTCTTTTGCTAGTTCCGTCATTTTAAAGCTGGTTGTGGAGGCTTGAGCCATTGATAGCAGACTAATGCAGTTATTAATGCAGCGAGATATTAGAGCGAGAGAGAGAGAGAGAGAGAGAGAGAGAGAGAGAGAGAGAGAGAGAGAGAACAACGCCTTTATTAACGTTACCTCGCTAGTGAGACATGTCATGTTGCTTTTAAGTTGCTAAACTATTTTACTGATAAAATCGTCAGAGCAGCGCTGACATGACATGTATGTGTGAGCATTTGAGTGGGAGAGCAGAGAGAGCGGGAGAACGAGAGTAATGTGCATTTCTTACATAATTAAACGTAATTTTGTGGAAATAAAACATGGAAATAATTTGCCCTTTTTATCTTATTGTTTACTATATTTATTTGATTGGTCAGTGTCGTTGTGGGTTTTGGTTATTTGCTGTTGTTTAACTTAAATCATTTGGCGGAGTGATATGGAACTGTAATGTGGTGTTCACAACGGACGCGAATGACGCGAAGAATTTGCGCTATTCGCACAAAGTTGGACGCTTGAACATTTTGAGTTTACTCGCTTCATTCGCGTGTGACATTCACTTCACAACAGACGCAAATTCGTGTCATGGGAGGGGCTTCTGCCAGCCGGCTCGTCTCGTTGAGAAATGTCTGACATGGGCTGTGTTTACACGTCTTTTTTTGTTAAAATCTACTGTTAATGTGTGACAAAACGTAGTTTTAAGACTTTTTCAGTCGATAATGTAGTTGTTTAAAGCTCAAATCTGTGGTTTATTTATAAAGAGAGCGCCTATTTGAACATTTTATCTGGCGTTTTCGGAGTTGTGAGCTCCAGCGGATCAGCGGCGCTCAGCGCTCGTTAACCCCGGCGAGAGCAGCCTTTCCTCGGCCAGTCCTTCTGCCGTCTGCCGCTGGCTCTGATGTCTCTGTGGTGTGTCTCGAGCTATAATTCGTCTTGTAACGGGCGATCTTTGGTCTCATGGATCTATAATTTGTTCCCTGGCAAATCGTTTAGGCTGAGGGCAAAGTGAAGTTTCATTACTTTTTTATTTTTAGGCTATTTAACTTTACGTTACCGTTGTAGCCGACTAGCACTGACTTGAATGTTTGACTGAATTGTTTGCTTTATTTCATGTGTAGCTTATTATACCTTTTACTTATGCTTTTGTATTATTGATCATACATAAACTTGCATTTAACAAAAAGAGACTGGGTTGTGTTTCATGTCATTTAATGTTATCACAGTGATAATCATATTGTCTGAACCAGATATTAATATACAGATTTTCTCCTCATTGTTGTCACTACTAGAGCAAGCTCCTGATTGGTTAACGCTGCGCGAATATCCGCCAAAGTTCCGATTTTTCAACTTGAGCCATTCGTGCGAATCGCGCCACAGAATGCCTATTCGCGTCTTTGCATTGACTTAACATGTAAATCACTCGCGCAAAACGCGTCATTCGCGTCCGATGTGAACGCACCATAATGCAGTCAAGAGAGCTGCCTGGAACTACGTTTACTGTGCGTTTCCCAGAAAATAATAAATGCGTTCATCAGCCAATCAGATGCGCAATATGTGGATACATATATACCGCATGATTTTTGCCACCAACTGAGAGGATTTTCGTCAGCAGGAAGTGTATCTTATCTTTCATTTATAGCCATCCCATGCTCCAAAGCCCTGATTGCCTCCTTCTGCTCTGCTAATAATAATAATACACTGTTTGTTAATTGGCCAGAGGAGAACTGGCACCCCGACTGAGCCTGGTTTCTCCCAAGGTTTATTTTTCTCCATTAGGTCTCCTGATGGGGTTTTGGTTTCCTTGGCACTGTTGCCTCTGGCTTGGCGTGCTCAGTTGGGAACACTAAATTTTTCAACTTAACATTGAAATAAATCTAATTAATAAACTAAATTAACCAAATAAACTAAATTACTGATCTAATTATTGATCTAAAGCCCACACTGTCACCGTATGGAAATTGAAATGAACTGATGACATCAAATGGCTATACAGCTTAATAAAATTATGCTGCATTATTTTTCCGTTTAACACTGTAAAGCTGCTTTGAAACAATCTACATTGTTAAAAGCGCTATATAAATAAAGTTGACTTGACTCTGTGTCTGACTGTACACGCCGTCGAACAGGTTGCCCATTTTCTTACGCCTTTTTACAGCCGCACCGCTGTACTGGATAAACAAACCGCGTCAGTAACGTCATCATGTCTCGCGCGCCTCAGAATTTTTGAAAATTCGACAAATATCGAATTCGAATAGTTGAAATTCGAATTTTTATTTGACAGCCCTAAAACACACACATTTGATCAGTTTCACTCACCGCCTGCGGTTTCCACTCATGACCGGGAACAAACACACACACTTACAGAACTCCAGAAACACAAACTGCATCCACTGTTCCCTTAACACCGGCTTATTTGTGAAGCTGAACAAGGTGATCTTTCCCTCACACACACACACACACACACACTTCTTTAGTGACATTGTTGATCTTGTGTCTAAGAACACAAGACGGCTCCCATAACCCGAACGAAGCTCGATGATGGACGCGCTCTTGCTCTCGCTCTGTGTGTGTGTGTGCTCATCCGGGAGAAGTGCCCATATAAGGAATCCCGCCCTTTATGATGTCATACAGGGCCATACTTGGAAAAAGGAAAAAAAAACTTTTCGAAACTTGTTTGAATCCTGAAGGAGTGTATTTTGCAAGGAAAAATCTCTCACGATGGCGATTCAACATGTAGAATCAGACTCAATTCGAGTCGACATGTGTAAAGTCCATAAAGAATCGGTAACATCCATGGAAACTTTCCACTGCACAAAAGGTTCTTTAAAAAATCCCTGAAAGATTCTTTGGGGAACCAAAAATGTGTAGTTTTTAAGTTATGAAATGGTGAAGTCTTTTGGACAACACACCAAAGAATTTCCCAGCAAAACCCCTTTGTTAGAAAAAGAGATGAGGTTGTTACTTTGACCTTAGGCGGGACAGATCACAGCGAGGAAGGACAAATAAGAAACTCAGGTTGCCTTTTTTCCTGTTGCTAGCCAGAGTCTTATTGTGCACCAGCTCAGCCATCAATCTTTCACGCTCGCTGTAGAAGTGCTCCAGGTTTACAGCGAATCAAGTTCTTCTCTCAGACTGTTAATCTGCACTTCACAGCCGCCGTCCGTGTGGTATCGCCTCTCAGAGGGCCCTCAAGGGCCGTATATAAGCTCCACTCACACTCACCTTCTGTCACGATCTGAATCCGTCAAAAGGCTGTAGAGAGAGCGAATCCCTGTGTCTACATCCTTTAAAGACACCGAAACACATACGTCATAAAAAGCACTGGAAGTGAAGTTGCCGAACCTGCTAGAGGAGAATTGATCATCCATTTGGATGATGGGAACCAGTCATTTTCTAAGTACAAGGAACTAATCCACATACACTCTTCCGCTTGGTTTATCTTCAAACTAGGAAAAGGATAAGCTAAATTAAACATTCATCATACAGGAGCATATTCTTATTTGTGCCCACTTAAATCCTATTCTGCAGGAAAAAACTAACAAAGCTCAAGCAAACATGGGATTGGCTTTGGCCTGCTCAGTTTGGGACACTAAATATTCAACTATACTGATCAGCTCATTTTAATTATCATGAAGTCATAATTAAGAGATAAAATGTTGAAAATATGATTTTAAACGTCCTCATTATTAGACAAAAATTAAAAAAATATGATTTTACAAGTGATAATAGTGAGATAAAAAGTTAAAAATATGATTTTAAAAGACCTCATTATTAGATAAAAAGTCGAAAATACAACATGCTAAATCAAAATTATAAGAGAAAATGTTGAAAATATGATTTTAAAAGTCTTCATTATTAGATAAAAAGTCAACAATATGATTTTAAAAGTCATAATAGTGGGATAAAAAGTCAAAAATATGATTTTAAAAGAGCTCATTATTAGATAAAAAGTCAAAAATATGATTTTAAAAGTCATAATAGTGAGATAAAAAGTCAAAAATATGATTTTAAAAGTCCTCATTATTAGATAAAAAGTAAAATATATGATTTTAAAAGTCATAATAGTGAGATAAAAAGTCAAAAATATGATTTTAAAAGTCATAATAGTGGGATAAAAAGTCAAAAATATGATTTTAAAAGACCTCATTATTAGATAAAAAGTCAAAAATATGATTTTAAAAGTCATAATAGTGAGATAAAAAGTCAAAAATATGATTTTAAAAGTCCTCATTATTAGATAAAAAGTCAAAAATATGATTTTAAAAGTCAAAAGATAGATAAAATTCTAAAATATGACACGCTAAGTCATGTGAGATGAACAGTTGAAATTAGGACTTTAGAAATTCTAAGATAAAAATCAAGGCTTTGGCCTGCTCAGTTGGGGACACTAAATATTCAACTATATTACTGATCAGCTCATTTCAATTATCATAAAGTCATAATTAAGAGATAAAATGTTGAAAATATGATTTTAAACGTCCTCATTATTAGACAAAAAGTTAAAAAAATGATTTTAAAAGTGATAATAGTGAGATAAAAAGTCAAAAATATGATTTTAAAAGACCTCATTATTAGATAAAAAGTCGAAAATACAACATGCTAAGTCAAAATTATAAGAGAAAATGTTGTAAATATGATTTTAAAAGTCCTCATTATTAGATAAAAAGTCACCAATATGATTTTAAAAGTCATAATAGTGGGATAAAAAGTCAAAAATATGATTTTAAAAGACCTCATTATTAGATAAAAAGTAAAATATATGATTTTAAAAGTCATAATAGTGAGATAAAAAGTCAAAAATATGATTTTAAAAGTCATAATAGTGGGATAAAAAGTCAAAAATATGATTTTAAAAGACCTCATTATTAGATAAAAAGTCAAAAATATAATTTTAAAAGTCATAATAGTGGGATAAAAAGTCAAAAATATGATTTTAAAAGTCATAATAGTGAGATAAAAAGTCAAAAATATGATTTTAAAAGACCTCAATAGCGCGATGTATTCGCGTCAATCGCGTCCGGTGTGAACGCCACATAAGAGAGACGAGCTCACGGAGGCCTGTAAAATAATCTGTCAAATCAGCTAGATTTCAGGCATTTATGTAACATCTAATTTGTGCATTATGTTAAATAAAGTTTACTAATTACAGCAAAGCAGGCAAGTATACTTTACCTGTGCACGCCGTTGTCTCGTCTCGCCTCAGATGCGCTGTAATGGCGATCCTGCTCGCAATTCTCAAAACGCCCACAAGATGGTGACGTTTATCGGTAAATCCA
Source organism: Romanogobio albipinnatus (assembly GCA_023566225.1). Classification (NCBI taxonomy): domain Eukaryota; kingdom Metazoa; phylum Chordata; class Actinopteri; order Cypriniformes; family Gobionidae; genus Romanogobio; species Romanogobio albipinnatus. Next base: position 4,225,935 of record CM042261.1, on the reverse strand, counting down.
ATATTACAAAACCGATATCTGATTATGGTAAAATGCTTAAATATCGAGGAAAATATCGATAAATCTATATATCGGTCGATCACTAGTGGTAATAGACGAGAAATTTTGTGTTTTCTTGCTGATAACATTTCTTTAGTTATTGGGAAACCCTGCAGCCTGAACCACTACAGGCGAACCACCCTTACAGAATCATTTGTTGGTAAAGTTTGAGTTTGAGCATTTTTAGCATATTTTGTGCATTTGTTAGGTTTTCTATGTGTACTGAGGCATTTCTTGCATTCCTAAGGGGGTCAAATTTATTATTTTTTTTTATTACAACGATATAAACTCCTTGAATTCAGTCAATATTGTTGTGTATTCGTGGTTCAAGTGCAACGAAAATCTTGGTTTTATCACTCTGATTTCCCCCCCACTTTCAATTCTTTCACTTCTATGAAATGATTTTTTTGTGGTAAAAAATAAGGGGACCACAGCTGTATCTAATAAAATGCATTTTCATAATTATACAAGTAGACTGTATTAAAGCAGAAGTAGAAAGTCTGCTTAGTAGGCGGTGGCATCCATTGATGCTTCGCTCCAGCTTTCACCCGTCAATGTGTTCAAAACAGACTGACAACCCAACGTCAACGTTTGAAGAGATGTAAGGAAGAGCGACACAGATCAGTGATTTCAGTGGATCACTGCTGCCCCCTGCTGACCACCTGCCTTTCCTCTAGCAAAGCATTTAGGGGGATCTGCTCATATAGAGATTACAAAAGCAGAGACAGTAAAAGTGTTGTGCACGAGTTAAGCGCAGGTGATGCACATCATTTTTCAATTAACTAAATATGCATATAGGGTGAACCCAAGGTAACTGGGACATATTTTGTCATTGAGATGACTAGGAAAGAAATATGTATTTTTAGCATGAGACGACTCATAACTGATTTAAACATCGCCCTGCTATGATTCTCATGCATAAGCAGACCTTATTTCACACTGCTTAATAAGTGCTTAGCTTTTGCCTGAAAGGTCAAAAATAAAGAGTTTCATATAACGGAGAGAGAGAGAGCTGAGAAGATACATATCCCTGGAAGGGATTTGTAGAGCTCTCCGTTTAAGCTGCTTACCCACCCTGAAGCAGTCGCCTCTAATCCACCTGCTTTATACATTTAGCTTATTTGTATTCATCTAAAAACTCTGTGAACAGCAGGTCTACAAAATGGAGCACTGCAACAATGCCTGATGCTCAGGTGGCTAAACCGAAAGGGGAAATACAGCAGATGGATAATATCAGGGTCTTCCTCTATTCCTTCTTCACTCCCAGTTTTGCTTAACAAGAAAACAGGCATATCAATAACACCGAGGGGCCAAACATGGCAGACAAATTCAATTGGACTGAGATTACAACTAGAGACACAACTACACACTATATCGCCAAAAGTGTTGGGACGCCTGCCTTTACGTGCACATGAACTTTAATGACATCCCATTCTTAATTCTTAAGTCAAGTTCCTCCACACCAAACTCGCTCATCCATGTCTTTATGGAGCGACGCTTTGTGCACTGGTCAGTCATGCTGGGACAGGAAGGGGCCGTCTCCAAACTGTTCCCACAAAGTTGGGAGCATGAAATTGTCCAAAATGTCTTGGTGAAGCATTAAGAGTTCCTGGAACTAAGGGGCCAAGCCCAACCCCTGAAAAACAACCCCACCCCATAATCCCCCCTCCACCAAACTTTACACTTGGCACAATGCAGTCAGGCAAGTCTCGTTCGTCCATGGGATTGCCAGACAGAGAAGCGTGATTGGTCACTCAGAGAACACGTCTCCACTGCTCTAGAGTCCAGTGGCGGCGCGCTTTACCCCACTGCCTCCCACGCTTTGCATTGCACTTGGTGATGTAAGGCTTGGATGAGCTGCTCGGCCATGGAAACCCATTCCCTGAAGCTCTACACACTGTTCTTGAGCTCATCTGAAGGCCACATAATTTTGGAGGTCTGGAGACTTCTGTGACCCTCAGCATGCGCTGACCCCGCTCTGTGATTTCACTTTGTGGCTGAGTTGTTGTTATTCCCAATTGCTTCCACTTTGTTATAATACCACTAACAGTTAAGCATGGAATATTTAGTAGTGAGAATTTCATGAATGGACTTTTCTAATTTAATTAGAAAATATTTCACAATATTCCTGTTTGGACTGTTTTGTTTCTCTGAACCATCATCTGTATACATGTTTTCACAGAGCTGGAAAGACAACGATGAAGTTTGCAACTATTGGGCAAAAAACTCAAATAAACAAAACTCCCAGTGATGTGTGCATGAGGCGTGAAAGAAAAACCTTAGTCAAGCCCAAATGTTTCCTCAGAAACATCACTCCAGCTCAGAATGTGCAAAAAAAAAAAGGCCCATGAACCGCGTCAGCGCCTTAAAGTTGAGCATCAAGACACCGCAGAGAATGTGCTGGAAAACCCACAGGCACAAAACAGCCATTCAGACGGCAAACAGGGAGCCCAGCTTTAGTGAAGCCTAAGAAAGGCTGCGGGGCGAGTTGATAGAAAATCAATGAAATCATCGATGACAGTTTTGCTTCAGGCACCTTGACAGGGAACAGCTTTTCTTGAGCCGCTGCCTAAAAACTAAAAAAGTGGAACACTGAGTGTGACGTTTTAAGAAACCAAAACTAAAAACAAGCAAAAAGCAAAGGTTTGTGAGCATTCACAGCGTTTATCGCACTCATTCCCTCAGCAGTGGGGAGCGAGATAAGACAGTTAGAAGCTTGCATCAGTCAGTTTAATTAGGTTCAGTGGATTTATTGTGGCCGTACAAACCAATAAACTACAAAAACACAGCAAAAAAAATCATTTGACTGCTCCTGATCAGGCCTGTTACACTGAAGCAATGATATTCTACAATATCCCGGCATAAGCTCAGCTGCACCTCTACGCAAAACACCATCCCACACACTCACAATTAAAGACGATCTTTGAGATGCATGTGAAAGACTGGAAATTTTGCACTAATATAAAAGCATACAGAAGATTTTCTTTTTTATTCTGCAATGTTAAAAACAAACCAGCACCACTAGTGCAAATGCAAATTCTGTTTAATATTATATAATAAGCAGGCTACGTCCAGGTCTGGAGTAGCCATCGGAAGAATTCCCGGTGGGCCACTGATAAATTGGGGCATTACGGGACACGGAAAGTCTTTTAAAGGTCGAATTTTTAAAGGTCCCATGGCATGAAAATTACATTTTATGAGGTTTTTTAACATTAATATGAGTTCCCCTAGCCTGTATATTGTCCCCAAGTGGCTGGAAATTTTGATGGGTGTAAACTAGGGCTGCACGATTAATCGAAATCGAACCGCATTCGCGATTTGGCTTATGTGCGATTATGAAAGCGCAAAGGCTGCGATTTTAATTAAATAAATATAGCTGCAAGCAGCAATACCGGGGCCAAGCGCAAAGAAGAAGACAAGACATGCCACAATGGCTGGCAATGTCAGATCAACTGCAGCAATGAGCAATTAAAGACCTATTAAGGTGATTTTAGGCAAAATAGCTGTAAAATTATAAATACAGTCAATAATAATGATTTATCACTTTCAACCAAAAGGTGGCACAGTTACGAAATTGATGTGGTGTGGTCAGAATAAGGGAACAATGACACATGCAAAGATTGGTGTCAATATATCAAAGCAGGGTGTCAATATAGTGTCAATATGTCATTGCAGAGATCTAGCCTCAAGAGGCCTTTTCGTTATAAGTATGGACCACATGGCGGTGCTGTTTTGAAACCTTTTAAGTACCTTAAAGGCATGGTGCTGATGGCACATACCAAGTTTCGTAATGATACACCAATTCATTTGTAAAGCATAGCATTTTATATCATAATACTGCATTGTAGTCTATGGAAATTTCATGTTTTTTTAATATGAAAAAACACATGAAAAATGACTGACACCTGACTTTGATTGGACTTTACTCCCCCTTACTATCAATATTTGTGCATTAACATACAGCTATCGACCTATGTTTCCGAACTTCTGACGCTGGTTTTGTCTCGATCGGACTAGCGGTTTCGAAGATATCAGTTTTTAAAGCGCTAAATTACTCGTCCTGAATCTAACGAGACCACTTTTATGATTTTTGGACAAACGGTTCAAAAGTTATAAGCAAAAACAGCCATTTTTTGTATCTCCGGACCAGTAGGTGGTGTTGCGCCGAAACACTGCAGGTTGCCTCAGGTCATGTTTGTGATGACGTGTACCAAGTTTGGTTTGAATATGATAAAGCGTTGCAGAGATATTGCCTTAAGTGTGTTTTTGCAACCGCTACTTAAAATTTGTTTGCGCGTTTATCGAAAACGATTTGACGAATCAACTTGATTTGTAAGATTTTTTGTCAGCATGGTCTGATCTGGTGATCTGGTTCAATTTTCGTGCAAATCGGATGAACCGTCTAGGACGAGTTCGCAAAAGTTGGTTTTTCGGAAAATTCTAAATGGCGAGAAAATTTTAATGACGGAAAATGACGTCATAGGGTGCAATCGAATCGGCTTCAGCCAAGGAATCATAAAAAGTTACTCCCATGAAAATAAGTCAAGCTCACCCAAAGTTATAAGCATTTGGAAAAAAATTCTCCACTAGGTGGCGCTGTTTCGAAACTTCTCAGGCTACTTCAGGGCATCGTGCTGATGACCCATACCAAGTTTCTTAACAATCCGTTCATGCAATCATAAAATACAGCATTTTAGCACATGATTCAAAATGGCCGACAGGCAAAATGGTCGCAATGGTAAAATTGGATATCAGACGACTCGGCATGCCGTCTTGAATCTAACAATGAACCGTCTAGGACGAGTTCGCAAAAGTAGGTTTTTCGGAAAATTCAAAATGGCGGGAAAATTATTATGACGGAAAATGACGAATTCGTCTTGAGCCAAGGAATTAGAGGAAAAAAGAATTTTGTTTCTAGCCCTTATGGTTCAAAAGTTATTAGCATAAACATGAGAAAAAATTTTGGACTGATGGTGGCGCTAGAGGGATTGAGTTAGAGACTCCAAATTTGCTATGGTGACTTTTCAGACTGTCCTCTATCTGTGTGCCAAATTTCACAACTTTTTACCATACGGTTCTATGGGCTGCCATAGACTTCGTGGCGGAAGAAGAAGAAACGGAAGAAGAATAATAATAGGAACGGGAACGGTTTCAATAGGTGCCTTCGTACCTTCGGTGCTTGGCCCCTAATGAAATGTCCAGCGTGTCTGTGAAGAGCGGCTCTTTTAACGTGCGTTTGAAAAAACAACTTACTAGTAATGTGAAGTGTTCATAAACCTGTTGTCCAACAAAATACGTTTAATAACACGCTTTAACTCACTTCATATAGTCAGTCGAGTGTTTGTGAGCTGACGTGGCTTCACCAAGAATGAGGCAGGCAACTTTATTTTATAGGCAGAGATAAAGTCTATCAGCACTGCTTTATTATTATGAAAATACCTGAGAAGGCTTGAAGAACTCAAATACACCATATCTTGATGCAGTAGTGTTTATTGTCCTCATGTTTAATCAGTCAAAGCGTTTCTATCTTCCTTTTATTCAGCCTGCAGCGCGAGCTTAGCTTCACATTAGAGATTTCCTGAAAACGGGCGCCCTCTGGTCTCCAGCATGAATGAAACTTTTTGATAACAAATGAGAAAAATACTTCTCTCTAAATAAATTTATATGACAATCAATATGTTTATCTTAAATATGCAGGGGTTTTCTTCCCCAACAGTGGATGCATAAGAGGCTCATATTTCATATGAAAGACATAGACTTTCATAGAAATTGATATCACAGATAAAAAGCACAGATTTTTATAATCATAATTTTACAATAAATCCTTAGACCTTCCTAATGATTTTTAGTCAGGCTGTAACCCAGCAGTTTTTATTGTAAAATAAATTTTCTGTAAAATATAAATATTAGTAGTAGTAGTAGTAGTAGTATATTGTTATATTTATTCTTAAATACTCTATTTTTATTAATGAAAATGTTATTGTAACAGTAATATTTCTTATTTTGTTAAATATTTGTATTATTTTGCAATAATTATTATATTAGTCATTAGTCATATTAATATATAAACACAAAATGTTATACACACACACTTTTCATTTGAAAAAAATAATAAAAAATAAAATTAAAAAAAGCTGATCTGGAATTTTCCTGCTATGACGTCATACCAGGAAAGGTTACCTCCCCCTTCCTCTGCTTTGCCCGCCCAGAGCATTCAGAGAAAATGGATTCAGTTCATGTCAGCACAGGCTTTACAAACAGACTTTACGATATGGATTCAACAGCACCGCCACAAACAGTGAGTAACAGTGTTCATTAATGCCTGATCTGTGATCAGTGATTTCTGATGTGTAGCTAATCATTCAAGTTCACTCAGACTTTCTTTCTAGATCGTTTAATGATCGCCGTCTTGATGCCCTAAGCGTAATGCATCAGTGAATCAAGCCAGTGACTAAAACCATCGTTTCTGTAAGTAGCATGAAACAAATCCGTTTTTTAAGTGATTAAACTACAGAGAGCGATCAAAGAACACTCTTTATAATGTGTATCTGCACACTTGCCCAAACTGCCGTTATAATGAATGACGCTGTTATGCTGCACAAAGCTCTTACTGTATTCATATCGATGTCGTGTTTGCTGAAAGCATTTTGTGAGAGAAAACGCGTTGCAATGACGAGATCACAGCATTCACTGATCAACAGACTGCATGCGTACTCAATGCTCATCACTGCAGCCTTTCATGTGATAAGAATAGATCATAAAATAATGCTATAATCCACATTTTGAGGATTCGTTCATCTCGATGGCTGTAATGGTACATTACATGTAGGGATGCACCGATACCAGTACTCGGGTGTCGGTCCGATACTGTTGTCAAGTACTCGTACTCGTAAAACAACCCCGATACAACCGCTCCCGATACCACTTTATGGCAACGCATCTTCGGATGTGGAGCCGCGCGGAAAGTTACATAATTCGCCGTGCACACCCGCACACCGCCGCGCCAAGTGCAAAGGGGTCTCGCGCTCTCAAAGCACACCACTGCCATAGCATGGCTTCATTTTTTCCGCGCACACCTGAGCACTAGTGCGGACGCGGCGAATATAAACCCAGCTTAACCGCTCGTGAGGCAGATACTGCTCGCTAGTGAGTGCTGAAAGTGAAGGGCTGTTTAGTAGGGATGCGCGCAATGACTAGCCTAACCACGGTAGTATAACAAGCCTAAGCAAGCTTAATTGTTATACTAGTTTGACATGACATGGAAGAAAATGGAAAAGTTGTGTAAGCTTTCAAAATCCTCCTTCACCCGAGTGGAGATTTATCTGAAGCCTCCGCGAGCGCCAGAGAAAACCAACACATGCAAAACCTGAGGTAACATTTAATGATTTTGTTTTGCTGCAGATATACACTTTTCAAAATAATATATTAATTTCAAGATATAACATTTACACGACAGTAATTTAAAGGTCCCGTTCTTCGTGTTTTTTTGAAGCTTTGATTGTGTTTACAGTGTGCAATATAACACGTGTTCATGTTTCGCGTGTAAAAACACAGTATTTTCCACACAATTTACTCATCTGTACACCGCTGTTCTCACTGTCCTAAAAACGGCTGATGAGTTCCTTGTTCTATGAAGTCCCTCCTTCAGAAATACGTAACGAGTTCTGATTGTGCCAGCGGTTCCCGTGTTGTGATTTGACCGCAGCTTAGCGAACGTGGCACGGTTCCTGTGTTGTGATTCGACAGCAGCTTAGCGCACGTGGAAAGGTCACGCCTCTTAACGGGAGATGTATGCGCTTAATGATCTCTACAGCGTCCCTGGGAAAGCCAAACAAAGGTGATTTGACTCCGGGATGAAAATAACAGCGTCTCGACGACATGGCGACAAACACACTCAAACGCAGCACTTCCTTTTCTCCACGCGACACTTCCTCTTCTCCACGTGGGACAGCAACAAGACCACGCCCCCATTTTTCGCGTATTCTTGTGGGCGGAGGTTAGTCTGTTCTACTGACGTCATTAATGAAGGAAGTACCAGGATGTAGTCCAAGCCAGCCGTTCGCTGTAGGCTTTGAAAGGGAACTTCTGTTAAATAAAATATCTCTCTTGGCATTGAACTTTGAGCTTTATAATTTTACAGGTATTATTTATGCTCTAACAGCAACATTACACACTAACTAAAGTTTGAACAGTGGGATCACGAAGAACGGGACCTTTAAACATAGCCTTTGTAAAAAAAATATAAAAATATATTTAAAGAAAAACCTTAAATGTGCACAAAAAATGTAAACGACTAGTATTTTCCAAGTCGTCTTGCAGCAGCACTAACGTTTAATCGACTAGTCTCGCACATCCCTAGCTCAGTGTCACACATTGTAGATGAAAACAGAAACCGGCTCATAGCTGATAATGCAGAGAAGCTTCTTTTCATCAAAAAGAACCAGCCTCTCACTTTTCCGAAAAGGGCTGTATGGCTATGATAACATATAATAATTTAATTCAGTTGTTCTGCTGCTATGTTGTGTGGTACTGGAATCCACTGAATGTTACAGGTTACATTTATGTGAAATGGGCAGCAGTGCCATGTTTGTTCAGGAAAACACCAAGTTGAATATGAAAATGTCAGCAACAGCATCAATTTGTGTATTTACTTTGTTACAGTCAGAAAGTGAAAAACATCTGATGAAAATAAAACATTGTTAGAAGAACTGTAATGGTATTATTAAGTACTCGTATCAGTACTCGGTATCGGCAAGTACCCAAATATAAATACTTGTACTTGGTCTGAAAAAAGTGGTATCGGTGCATCCCTGATTACATGTGTTACAAAGTTTGTAGAATAAGGTGGAAGAAGACAGAGTCGACGTGACTGGGACTGGTTATTCAGAACTCTCAGATACAAATAAGCTCGCGCTAACAGCAGCGCTCTCAACAACTCAGTACAATAACACTTCCTCCAGCTCTCTGTGGTTCACGAGCGCCCAGTCAGTCTCTCTCTCTCTCATGCATGCAGTGCCTCGCTAAACCACGCCTCCTCCGCAACATAATCTAACACTCATTTCAAATGCAAAGATGTCAGCCAATCACAACAGTTGAAACTTGAAAACAGCCCCTTGAAACAGGGCATTCAGCCAGAAGGGTAATAACAGTATAGAAAAAATGCCTTTTATTTCTAAATTATGACATTTGATGTAAAAATCATAACAATATAAGTACACCTCAGGAAACATTATAAAATAATAGAAAAATGCCATGCGATGGGACCTTTAATGAACGAGTGGGGACCTTTAATGAAATGCGATGGGACCTTTAATGAAAGTGGCAAATCAGTGGTAGTCTCTGCACGCACAGCTCTTGTAGAGGTTCTAAATATTATTAATATCAATATGTAGGACTGCAACTAACGATTATTTTAATAATCGATTAATCTGTCCATAATTTTTTCGATTAATCGATGAATCTGGTTTTAAAAAAACATTAATTTCCAATCCTTTATTCAAAAACAGAACTGACAGTGCAAATTCAGTGCAAAAAATCTTCAGAAAGTGCTACAATAAATCTATAAATCTTTTTTGAGGTTTTTTTATAAAGAAAAATACTAATCAGAAAACTTAACAGGATGTTAGAACTTGTTCTCTACACTACACTCAGGCGCACACACTCACAAACAAAATTAATGGGTTTAGTTAAATTGTAATGCATTAAGAATTTCTCTAAAATGTCCAAACCATTATATACTCCTGGAGAAAACATCTACTGTATTAACCTATTAATATGAATGATATTAAATCCAGACACCGATTTAACTGCTGTGACATATAAACCCTAACAATTAAATAAAACTACTCCTAAAGAAGAACACAATGTCTTATTTTCAATTAATGATATGCATTCTTTATAACAACTTGCATACAACATTCCTTATAGATTAAATATGGATTAAATAATGAATGTATAATAAATATAATGAATCCTTATTAAAACTAAAGAGGTGATTTTCTCTGTCTTTTGTTGTTTGATTAATATTAAGAGCACAAATGGAAGCAGGTTAATGGACTGCTGTCACTTTAAGACCGAATGCTGACCGAAAATTACAATAGATATTAGTCATAGTTTTTGTCATTCAAAGCTGGGTTTGATTTTCGTCTCGTTTTTGTCTGTGAAAAATGTTGTTGATTAAAATATTGACAAATTATTTGTCAATTAACGAAATTAACATGGCAACAGATTGAAAAATGAATGTGCCAAAAAAGGCAAGTGAATAAAAACGTGTCTTTAGTCTTGCAAACTATACCACCCCTGCTTTACTGCTGTTATTAACAAGCTAACGCTAACTTGTCAGCTTGTCAAGCTGGATAACGAGTAAACAAGCAGCAGAAGAGCTACTAGTGGGACGTCCCGCTCCTCACTTCCAAACGGAACAAAAGTGAGATTTTGTAGTGACTTAACGTTCCCCGGTGAGTTGTTGCGGCAAAACTGATGAAACGAACGCAGCAAAACTGATGAAACGAACGCGGCAAAACTGAAGAAATGAACGCGGCAAAACTGAAGAAATGAACGCGGCCAAACTGAAGAAATGAACGCAGCCAAACTGAAGAAACGAACGCGGCAAAACTGAAGAAATGAACGCGGCAAAACTGAAGAAATGAAAGCGGAAAAACTGATGAAACGAACGCAGCAAAACTGATGAAACGAACGCATCAAAACTGAAGAAACGAACGCGGCAAAACTGAAGAAATGAACGCGGCAAAACTGAAGAAATGAACGCGGCAAAACTGAAGAAATGAACGCGGCCAAACTGAAGAAATGAACGCGGCCAAACTGAAGAAATGAACGCGGCCAAACTGAAGAAATGAACGCGGCCAAACTGAAGAAATGAACGCGGCCAAACTGAAGAAATGAACCAGCAAAACTGAAGAAATGAACGCGGCCAAACTGAAGAAATGAACGCGGCCAAACTGAAGAAATGAACGCGGCCAAACTGAAGAAATGAATGCGGCCAAACTGATGAAATGAATGCGGCCAAACTGATGAAATGAACGCGGCCAAACTGATGAAATGAACGCGGCAAAACTGAAGAAATGAACGCGGCCAAACTGAAGAAATGAACGCGGCCAAACTGAAGAAATGAACCAGCAAAACTGAAGAAATGAACGCGGCCAAACTGAAGAAATGAACGCGGCCAAACTGAAGAAATGAACGCGGCCAAACTGATGAAATGAATGCGGCCAAACTGATGAAATGAACGCGGCCAAACTGATGAAATGAACGCGGCCAAACTGATGAAATGAACGCGGCCAAACTGATGAAATGAACGCGGCAAAACTGAAGAAATGAACGCGGCCAAACTGAAGAAATGAACGCGGCCAAACTGAAGAAATGAATGCGGCCAAACTGATGAAATGAACGCGGCCAAACTGATGAAATGAACGCGGCAAAACTGAAGAAATGAACGCGGCCAAACTGAAGAAATGAACGCGGCCAAACTGAAGAAATGAACGCGGCCAAACTGAAGAAATGAACCAGCAAAACTGAAGAAATGAACGCGGCCAAACTGAAGAAATGAACGCGGCCAAACTGAAGAAATGAACCAGCAAAACTGAAGAAATGAACGCGGCCAAACTGAAGAAATGAACGCGGCAAAACTGAAGAAATGAACGCGGCAAAACTGAAGAAATGAACGCGGCAAAACTGAAGAAATGAACGCGGCCAAACTGAAGAAATGAACGCGGCCAAACTGAAGAAATGAACGCGGCAAAACTGAAGAAATGAACGCGGCCAAACTGAAGAAATGAACGCGGCCAAACTGAAGAAATGAACGCGGCCAAACTGAAGAAATGAACCAGCAAAACTGAAGAAATGAACGCGGCCAAACTGAAGAAATGAACGCGGCCAAACTGAAGAAATGAACCAGCAAAACTGAAGAAATGAACGCGGCCAAACTGAAGAAATGAACGCGGCCAAACTGAAGAAATGAACGCGGCAAAACTGAAGAAATGAATGCGGCCAAACTGATGAAATGAATGCGGCCAAACTGAAGAAATGAATGCGGCCAAACTGAAGAAATGAACGCGGCAAAACTGAAGAAATGAACGCGGCCAAACTGAAGAAATGAACGCGGCCAAACTGAAGAAATGAACGCGGCCAAACTGAAGAAATGAACCAGCAAAACTGAAGAAATGAACGCGGCCAAACTGAAGAAATGAACGCGGCAAAACTGAAGAAATGAACGCGGCCAAACTGAAGAAATGAACGCGGTAAAACTGAAGAAACGAACGTGGCAAAACTGATGAAACGAACGCGGCCAAACTGAAGAAATGAACGCGGCCAAACTGAAGAAATGAACGCGGCCAAACTGAAGAAATGAACCAGCAAAACTGAAGAAATGAACGCGGCCAAACTGAAGAAATGAACGCGGCCAAACTGAAGAAATGAACGCGGCAAAACTGAAGAAATGAACGCGGCAAAACTGAAGAAATGAATGCGGCCAAACTGATGAAATGAATGCGGCCAAACTGAAGAAATGAATGCGGCCAAACTGAAGAAATGAACGCGGCAAAACTGAAGAAATGAACGCGGCCAAACTGAAGAAATGAACGCGGCCAAACTGAAGAAATGAACGCGGCCAAACTGAAGAAATGAACCAGCAAAACTGAAGAAATGAACGCGGCCAAACTGAAGAAATGAACGCGGCCAAACTGAAGAAATGAACGCGGCCAAACTGAAGAAATGAACGCGGTAAAACTGAAGAAACGAACGTGGCAAAACTGATGAAACGAACGCGGCAAAACTGATGAAATGAACGCGGCCAAACTGATGAAATGAACGCGGCAAAACTGAAGAAATGAACGCGGCAAAACTGAAGAAACGAACGTGGCAAAACTGAAGAAATGAACGCGGTAAAACTGAAGAAACGAACGTGGCAAAACAGAAGAAACGAACGCGGCCAAACTGATGAAATGAACGCGGCAAAACTGAAGAAATGAACGCGGCCAAACTGAAGAAATGAACGCGGCCAAACTGAAGAAATGAACCAGCAAAACTGAAGAAATGAACGCGGCCAAACTGAAGAAATGAACGCGGCCAAACTGATGAAATGAACGCGGCCAAACTGAAGAAATGAACCAGCAAAACTGAAGAAATGAACGCGGCCAAACTGAAGAAATGAACGCGGCCAAACTGAAGAAATGAACGCGGTAAAACTGAAGAAACGAACGTGGCAAAACTGAAGAAATGAACGCGGCAAAACTGATGAAATGAACGCGGCCAAACAGAAGAAATGAACGCGGCAAAACTGATGAAACGAACGCGGCAAAACTGATGAAATGAACGCGGCCAAACAGAAGAAATGAACGCGGCCAAACTGAAGAAATGAACGCAGCCAAACTGAAGAAACGAACGTGGCAAAACTGAAGAAACGAACGTGGCAAAACTGATGAAACGAACGCGGCAAAACTGATGAAATGAACGCGGCCAAACAGAAGAAATGAACGCGGCAAAACTGAAGAAACGAACGTGGCAAAACTGAAGAAATGAACGCGGTAAAACTGAAGAAACGAACGTGGCAAAACAGAAGAAATGAACGCGGCAACACAGAAGAAATGAACGCGGCAAAACTGAAGAAATGAACGCGGTAAAACTGAAGAAACGAACGTGGCAAAACTGAAGAAATGAACGCGGTAAAACTGAAGAAACGAACGTGGCAAAACTGATGAAACGAACGCGGCAAAACTGAAGAAATGAACGCGGCAAAACTGAAGAAATGAACGCGGCAAAAATCGACCAATCAGAATTTTGGTCGAGCCAGAACGTATGGACTAATAATCGACTGGGAGATTACAGCCCTACAAAACACAATATCAAGCACAAAATCTCTTCATATTGGATAACAAGAGTGTAATTGTTGAGCAGCAATGTGGAGGTGGAGAAATTAAAGACATTAAAGAACATTAAAAACTATTAATTAAAGACAGCGAGTTCACAATCGACATAACTGTGATTTCAGATATATGCAAATATATAACAATATTATATACAGTGGCAAGAAAAAGTGTGTGAACCGCTTGCAGAATCTGTGAAAATGGGAATAATGTTTACTAAATAAGAGGGATCACACAAAATGCAAGTTATTTTTAATTTAGTACTGTCCTGAATAAGATATTTTACATAAATGTTTACATATAGTCCACAAGACAAAAAAAAAGCTGAATTTATCAAAATGTTTCATGTTTTTGGTTCAAAAGTTTATGAAAAAAGTTTATGTCTCGATCCCTGATGATCCACGGCTGTGTGTGTGAGTTAGGGATGGAATGATTACCGTTTCACGATAAAATGTACTGACGGTTAGTAATATCATTTAAAATTTAATTATCATTAATAATTAATAATCGTGATTATCATGATTTTGTCCAGTCAGCGTCAGTCTGGTGCAAAAAACGCTGTTTTGTGAATGAGGAGAAATGGCAGAAGGCAGTGACAGCACTCGGGGGATTGTTCAGCCTTCTGGTCATATTTTGGCTTTTACAAAAGTCCCGAGGGAAACTTAATCGAAGATGCTCACCCTGTCTGCAGAACATGCCAAAAGATAGTCTATGGGGAAACACTAGCCTGACGTCGTCATACTCAATTCTAGTCAGAATATGAGTCTGATCTGCTCCGTTGGGCTGTGATTATGGGGCGTGTTTAAACCCAACCAGGAAAGACCTCAATTGGATAGACCTACAACCAATCAGAGCAACGGAGCGACGCATAACGTTAGTTGTCAAATGTCAACAGAACTCAACTGCACTGTGTTGCCAAGTCCGCGGGTTGAAGCGACCCCAATTATGTGATATACAGACCCAGGAATGCGAAATTTAGCAGCCGTGCCAAAATAACACATATTTTACCCCCCAAATGCCATTTTTCCCGGAGAACCCCCCCACCCGGAAAGCTATTGAGCTTGTTTTTGGCTAGTTTTGAGTAGCAATTGGGCGAGTTTTGCTGTAAAAACTTGGCAACCCTGTCTGTGCACGCTGGAATAAGTCACGTTAGAAGAAGAAGATGAGTGTAAACGATCTTTGCCGGTGTTGTTAAAAATAATTTAAGGATACACAGAGTACTTACCAACACCATCATCATTTCTGAGAGAAATAGTAAAGGTGAACGCATATACGAACAAGTTCTCCGTTTAGGATTAGAACAAATTCAACCCAAGCACCTTCGATGACGTGGATGATTACGTTACTGTTTATCATCTGTCCATCATCGTCTAAAGCCCGCCCTGATGATTTCATTGGTCCGAACAGTTTCTGTTCGGGCATAATTACTTCTCTATTGATCAAGTCCAGACCGAAATGCCCGTGCAAAAAACATTTTGGGTGGGGCTAAGTTCGTCTGTCATCCAGGCTAGGGAAACGCGTCAAATCTGCGAACAAGTGGACTTTGACCTCAATACCAAAACTACGTCTGGTATTACTACCACTCACACTAGCCTCTTTGGCGGTTGAACTCATTACAGTCTTCTCAAAAGCCATCTGTTATGATCACGTTGCGCATTATAACCAACCACACGCGTTTCTAAACCTTTTTTAGTAGTTGTGTTTGAGTCCCTCAATCGTCCTCGGTGTGAAAAGATGGATCTCAAAATCATACAGTCATTGCTGGAGAGGGTTCAGATATGCAAAAGAGGCTGGAAAACTGAAGATTGAGCAGGAGCTGGAGGATTTTTCTGAAGAACATTGGGCAGTTTAACTGCTCAGGACAAACAAGAGACTCAAGAACAACCATCACAAAACAAAACACAAAAAATCATTACTCCAGGGTCACATGATCCTTCACAAATCACTCTCATATGTGGATTTGATGCTTAACAAATATTTATGATTATTATGAATGTTGAAAACTGTTGTGCTGCTTAATTTCACTGTTTTACTGTTTTTTTCTGCATTTTTTATCAAATAAAAGCAGCCGTGGGGACCAAAAGTAGTAATGTTGCCCACGATGGATGGATGGATGGATGGATGGATGGATGGATGGATGGATGGATGGATGGATGGATGGATGGATGGATGGATGGATGGATGGATGGATGGATGGATGGATGGATGGATGGATGGATGGATGGATGGATGGATGGATGGATGGATGGATGGATGGATGGATGGATGGATGGATGGATGGATGGATGGATGGATGGATGGATGGATGGATGGATGGATGGATGGATGGATGGATGGATGGATGGATGGATGGATGGATGGATGGATGGATGGATGGATGGATGGATGGATGGATGGATGGATGGATGGATGGATGGATGGATGGATGGATGGATGGATGGATGGATATATATATATAGATAGATCGATATATATAGATAGATCGATATATATAGATAGAACGATATATATAGATAGAACGATATATAGATAGAACGATATATAGATAGAACGATATATAGATAGAACGATTGGATGGATGGAACGGATGGATGGATGGATGGATGGAACGGATGGATGGAACGGATGGATGGATGGATGGATGGATGGATGGATGGATGGATGGATGGATGGATGGATGGATGGATGGATAGAACGATAGATAGATAGAACGATATATGGATATATAGAACGATGGATGGATGGATGGATGGATGGATGGATGGATGGATGGATGGATGGATGGATGGATGGATGGATGGATGGATGGATGGATGGATGGATGGATGGATGGATGGATGGATGGATGGATGGATGGATGGATGGATGGAAGGATGGATGGATAGAACGATAGAACGATAGCTTCCATTGAGGAAGCAGAGGCTGGGGGCTCAGAGGAGGACTCGTCCATCACCCAAGCTGAAGTCACCGAGGTGGTCAAGAAACTCCTCGGTGGCAAGGCACCGGGGGTGGATGAGATCCGCCCTGAGTACCTCAAGTCTCTGGATGTTGTGGGGCTGTCTTGGCTGACACGCCTCTGCAGCATCGCGTGGCGGTCGGGGACAGTGCCTCTGGGATGGCAGACCGGGGTGGTGGTTCCTCTTTTTAAAAAGGGGGACCGGAGGGTGTGTTCCAACTATAGGGGGATCACACTTCTCAGCCTCCCCGGGAAAGTCTATGCCAGGGTACTGGAGAGGAGAATTCGGCCGATAGTGGAACCTCGGATTCAGGAGGAACAGTGTGGTTTTCGTCCTGGTCGTGGAACACTGGACCAGCTCTATACCCTCTACAGGGTGCTGGAGGGTTCATGGGAGTTTGCCCAACCAGTCCACATTTGTTTTGTGGATTTGGAGAAGGCATTCGACTGTGTCCCTCGCGGCGTCCTGTGGAGGGTGCTGGGGGAATATGGGGTCCGGGGTCCTTTGCTGAGGGCTGTCGGGTCCCTGTATGACCGAAGCAGGAGTTTGGTCCGCATTGCCGGCAGTAAGTCAGACTTGTTCCCGGTGCATGTTGGACTCCGGCAGGGCTGCCCTTTGTCGCCGGTTCTGTTCATAATTTTTATGGACAGAATTTCTAGGCGCAGCCAAGGGCCGGAGGGTGTCAGGTTTGGGGACCACACGGTTTCGTCTCTGCTCTTTGCGGATGACGTTGTCGTGTTGACCCCTTCTAACCAGGACCTTCAGCATGCACTGGGACGGTTTGCAGCCGAGTGTGAAGCGGCTGGGATGGGGATCAGCACCTCCAAATCCGAGGCCATGGTCCTCAGTCGGAAAAGGGTGGCTTGCCCACTTCAGGTTGGTGGAGAGTTCCTGCCCCAAGTGGAGGAGTTCAAGTATCTAGGGGTCTTGTTCACGAGTGAGGGGAGGATGGAACGGGAGATTGACAGACGGATCGGTGCAGCTTCTGCAGTAATGCGGTCGATGTACCGGTCTGTCGTGGTGAAGAAAGAGCTAAGCCGTAAGGCGAAGCTCTCGATTTACCGGTCAATCTACGTTCCTACTCTCACCTATGGTCATGAGCTTTGGGTCATGACCGAAAGGACAAGATCCCGGATACAGGCGGCCGAAATGAGCTTTCTCCGCAGGGTGGCTGGGCGCTCCCTTAGAGATAGGGTGGGAAGCTCAGTCACTCGGGAGGAACTCGGAGTAGAGCCGCTGCTCCACCACATCGAGAGGGGACAGCTGAGGTGGCTCGGGCATCTGTTCCGGATGCCTCCTGAACGCCTTCCCGGTAAGGTGTTTCGGGCATGTCCAACCGGGAGGAGGCCCCGGGGAAGACCAAGGACACGCTGGAGGGACTATGTCTCCCGGCTGGCCTTGGAACGCCTCGGTGTCCCCCCGGAAGAGCTGGAAGAAGTGTCTAGGGAGAGGGAAGTCTGGGCATCTCTGCTTAGACTGCTGCCCCCGCGACCCGGCCCCGGATAAGCGGAAGAAGATGGATGGATGGATGGATAGAACGATAGATAGATAGAACGATAGAACGATAGAACGATAGATAGATAGATAGATAGATAGATAGATAGATAGATAGATAGATAGATAGATAGATAGATAGATAGATAGATAGATAGAACGATATATAGATATATAGATAGAACGATAGAACGATAGAACGATGGATGTATGGATGGATGGATGGATAGATAGATAGAGAGATAGAACAATAGATAGATAGATGGATGGATGGATGGATGGATGGATGGATAGATAGATAGATAGATAGATAGATAGATAGATAGATAGATAGATAGATAGATAGATAGATAGATAGATAGATAGATAGATAGATAGATAGATAGATAGAACGATATATAGATATATAGATAGATAGATATATAGATAGAACGATAGATGGATGGATGGATGGATAGATAGAGAGATAGAACAATAGAACAATAGAACAATAGAACGATAGATAGATGGATGGATGGATGGATGGATGGATAGATAGATGGATGGATAGAACGATAGATAGATAGATAGAACGATGGATGGATGGATGGATGGATGGATAGATAGATAGATAGATGGATGGATAGAACGATAGATAGATAGATAGATAGATAGATAGAACGATGGATGGATGGATGGATGGATAGATAGATAGATAGATAGATAGATAGATAGATAGATAGATAGATAGATAGATAGATAGATAGATAGATAGATAGATAGATAGATAGATAGATAGATAGATAGAACGATGGATGGATGGATGGATAGATAGATAGGCAACATTACTACTTTAAGTCTATCTATATTAGATGGATAGAAACAATAATATTTATTTCTATGGTCGTTGATTACATTTCTATATTTTCTACTATTTACATTTGTATTTGTGGCAAACTTTGAAAAAGAAATATAGTAATAAATAGTATTATTGATTTAATTATAAATCATTATCATGACTCTTTATAATGGCATATTATCATTCAGTGCCTGCAGGTGAACTAACAGCAGCTTCTGTACACAGAGATGTTTAAACGCCCAGATTATATAAACTCGACTACACCGAGTCTGTTAAACGTGTTCTTACCAGTCCTTCGATCTGGATTTGTTTGACTGGACAGTCCAGGGCTTTTCCAGGTGGAGTTTCTTTACGGGATGCCATTTTCATGCGCGATGGGGATACAAGACCGTTAAACCAGCAGCTTCCGGTCAACCTGACAGCGACAAAAGAATCATTTAATAGAATCGGATCTTCATTCATGTTCAGCTCAGAGATGTAAATATAGTATTGTTTATTGTATATTCACATTCTATTTATGTTCTACATCACTTTTTATACAGTTATACCTGCAATGAATTTAATAAATCTATAAAATTAGAATAAACATCATTATTAATATAAAACCCGCGTTGTGAGCAATAGTTTTGAAATGATCTGTTCGAAAGAATCGATTCGCTAGAAGGTACAGCTGTGATAGTGGTCGGAGAAACAATAACGATTGCTTACAGTTCCTAAAGTGAGTTAACTAATACATTTCTGAAAATCGTACTCTAATAATAATTATTTAACCTTATATATTATTCTTAGTTATTATTACGTTGCTTCTATTAGTATTTGTTAGGATAAACGCCGTATTTCATTTATAATCGCTTGCTGTTTCCACCCGACGCATATTTACTGTAACTACGCTGGTTCCACGCTTTGAGATCAGCGTGAGTTTCGTCCTGGTTTGTTGACATATTGATATTAATTAAGGGTATTAATCCTCACGTGTTCGGGTTTATTGGTGTCCCTGAGCTTTATGTATTAATAATTCATCATGAAGATAAAGCGTCAGAAGCACGCGAAGAAAACCATCAGCTTTTATAAGTACAACTTTTGCTTTAGGGAGCCTTTCCAGATATTAATTGATGGGACGTTTTGTCAAGCGGCTTTAAAGAATAAGATTCAAATCAAAGAGCAGTTGCCGAAGTATCTGATGGGAGAAGTTCAGCTCTGCACCACAAGGTAAGTTTCTCTTATTTCTGATATTAATGTGCATTAAGATCCTGTACAGTAACAGATGTGGTGTGTTTTTGCAGCTGCGCACTGAAGGAACTTGAAACGCTCGCTAAAGACCTTTATGGAGCAAAACTCATCCTGCAGAGGTTTCAGATCAGGAGATGCAAACACACGAAAGACGCTGTTCCTGCATCAGAGTGTTTGCTGTCGATGCTCGGGGAGGCAAACACACACCATTACTTCATCGCGACTCAGGTCAGGACTCTATAATTGGACAATGTCCTGTGGGTTGCGGGGGGAATCCAGCCAAGGAAGTTTGAAAAAGTTTGAAAAGCTTGAAGTTTAAAGTAGTTGTAAAGTTTTAATGTTTTGAAGTAGATAGACAGATATATAGAGGATGGATGGAATGACAGACAGATAGATAGACAGATAGATGGATGTATGGATGGAATGACAGATAGATGGATGAATGAATGGATGAATGTAATGACAGATGGATGGATGGATGGAATGACAGATAGATGGATGAGTGAATGGATGAATGTAATGACAGATGGATGGATGGATGGAATGACAGATAGATGGATGAGTGAATGGATGAATGTAATGACAGATGGATGGATGGATGGAATGACAGATAGATGGATGAGTGAATGGATGAATGTAATGACAGATGGATGGATGGATGGAATGACAGATAGATGGATGAGTGAATGGATGAATGTAATGACAGATGGATGAATGTAATGACAGATGGATGGATGTAATGACAGATGGATGAATGTAATGACAGATGGATGAATGTAATGACAGATGGATGGATGGATGGATGGATGGAATGACCGATAGATGGATGGATGGATGAATGTAATGACAGATGGATGGATGTAATGACAGATGGATGAATGTAATGACAGATGGATGGATGGATGGATGGATGGATGGATGGATGGATGGAATGACCGATAGATGGATGGATGGATGAATGTAATGACAGATGGATGGATGGATGGATGAATGTAATGACAGATGGATGAATGTAATGACAGATGGATGGATGGATGGATGAATGTAATGACAGATGGATGAATGTAATGACAGATGGATGGATGTAATGACAGATGGATGAATGTAATGACAGATGGATGGATGGATGGAATGACCGATAGATGGATGGATGGATGAATGTAATGACAGATGGATGGATGGATGGATGAATGTAATGACAGATGGATGGATGGATGGATGAATGTAATGACAGATGGATGAATGTAATGACAGATGGATGGATGGATGGATGAATGTAATGACAGATGGATGGATGGATGGATGAATGTAATGACAGATGGATGGATGGATGGATGGATGAATGTAATGACAGATGGATGAATGTAATGACAGATGGATGGATGGATGGATGAATGTAATGACAGATGGATGGATGGATGAATGTAATGACAGATGGATGGATGGATGAATGTAATGACAGATGGATGGATGGATGAATGTAATGACAGATGGATGAATGTAATGACAGATGGATGGATGGATGAATGTAATGACAGATGGATGAATGTAATGACAGATGGATGGATGGATGAATGTAATGACAGATGGATGGATGGATGGATGGATGGATGGATGGATGGAATGACCGATAGATGGATGGATGGATGAATGTAATGACAGATGGATGGATGGATGGATGAATGTAATGACAGATGGATGAATGTAATGACAGATGGATGGATGGATGGATGGATGGAATGACCGATAGATGGATGGATGGATGAATGTAATGACAGATGGATGGATGTAATGACAGATGGATGAATGTAATGACAGATGGATGGATGGATGGATGGATGGATGGATGGATGGAATGACCGATAGATGGATGGATGGATGAATGTAATGACAGATGGATGGATGGATGGATGAATGTAATGACAGATGGATGAATGTAATGACAGATGGATGGATGGATGGATGGAATGACCGATAGATGGATGGATGGATGAATGTAATGACAGATGGATGAATGTAATGACAGATGGATGGATGTAATGACAGATGGATGAATGTAATGACAGATGGATGGATGGATGGATGGATGGATGGAATGACCGATAGATGGATGGATGGATGAATGTAATGACAGATGGATGGATGGATGGATGAATGTAATGACAGATGGATGGATGGATGGATGAATGTAATGACAGATGGATGAATGTAATGACAGATGGATGGATGGATGGATGAATGTAATGACAGATGGATGGATGGATGGATGAATGTAATGACAGATGGATGAATGTAATGACAGATGGATGGATGGATGGATGAATGTAATGACAGATGGA